>OX328129.1:61654663-61727163 GCA_946811695.1 Gonocerus acuteangulatus | reverse complement strand
TATCATAGCCGGCACCACTTTGCCACTAAACGCTCTGTCGTTCTGTCGCTTATCGCTCATATAGTACCCAGCGCCTGAGAGGGAAGGTGTGGTCGCCTCATAGAGTGGACCAATGGAGCTTACATTCGTGTCGCGTAAGTTGATTTTTGTAGACAAGAACCAGAGAGCATTTAAATTGACATCTCTACTTTAGTCTCGGTAAGGTTGAGGATGGAAGAAATGTGGATTGACTCGTCGGAAAAAGACAGCAAAATGAAATTCCTTAGACTGAATGTGAAATAGAGGAGTTGACAGTAAGAAAGACCCTTCTGTCACAGTGAAAACTAATAGACCGTTCGACACACTATTATTGAACTATTTAAACTTAAGGCACACTGTGAATTATTCATTTCTCGGGTTCTTTCCTATATGTGTTGGTTTGAATATCCTGGCCAAATTCCACCTCGCCCTGAAATATTGCATTTGCAAATGTTATTGGTGTTTTTTGGGAGCCTGAAATTTCATTTCAATCATGAAGTTTTGTTTTTTTTTCAAAATAGCAGCACGTAATATATAATATAGATAAATATACCTTCTTCCAAGTTTATAATACATTATACAGAACAAAGGGTCAACACTTATAATAATCAGGCAGTTATTATTACTGGAATGACGCTTAGCTTCATCGTCTACAATTCGCTGCTCTGAATTTCTTGTGTACCTTCGGTCCTGAAATATGAATAATTTTTTTAATAGAAATTTAGTTGATTGAGAGGATAACGATAATTTATTTTTAGCCAAAGTTCCGGCTTGAAATTGAAGCCATCATCAGGGCGATGAGAACTATTCCTCATGGATGTTTAATCATTTCAGATCGCCGTGATGAAGGCATGAATTTCAAGCCGAAAAGTTGGGACAAAAAAATAGTCATCTTCTTATAAAAATTGTAGTTTTAGTAAAATACCACGACCGAACTCTGACAAATTCCAAAACTGTTCTTTTCGTGCTCTACGGGAAAAATTGTATAGTCGTCACTTTTCTATTGCGTCATCACTAGAGAATCACTATCTTAGTAGGCGACAACTGCTTGGATTTTTGTTTAAGTAAAAGTGTAAAATCCTATTTTAAGCTTACCGGGAATAAAAATTAAGCATTTTATGAAAACACTCTGAGATGTTACATTTCTATTATTTTAGGAAACAATAGAGTTGGAATTGGCAGTGGGGACTATCAACCATAGATGTACGATGATAATCGATAAAATGAAAAATCTAGAACCTAATTCAATTTCTTTTTCCGTTTTTACCTTTGTAAACACGTCTGTTATTTAGGAATCTTAACAACCAATCCATTCCATTCGTGATTCTGTTTTTATCGCTTCTGGTGAATCATTACCGCCATTTAGGGTGTAATCTGATTTTATGAGTTCATCGAAAAATATGTTATAAGTCGCCTTACTGGACGTAATTTTTGTTTTATTGCAAATAAACACACTGACATAATGAGAAACAAGTTCAGTAAAACCTCGTTAGACCGGACCAGTTTCAAAAAAAAAAAAAAAAATTGTTTTCAGTGTAGTAACTGAAGACGCGTTTTACAGACGATAAATTGCTATTTTTAGCCATGGGCGTATATAGGGGGGCTGAGGGGGCTGCAGCCCCCCCAAATTTCCCTTCAAACCCTTCAAAATAAATTAAATAAGATCATTTAGTTGATAAAACATAGGTATTGTATTTTGGGTGTAATAGTGTTTAAGTTGGCTAAAACTCTTCCAAGATCTAAATTGTTAGTATTCCATTCACCGGAAATGGTCTCAGCCCCCCCCCCCCCCCCCCCGAAATTTTCCCAGCCCCCTCCGAAATTATTTTCTATATACACCCATGTTTTCAGCAGGTAAATTACGAGAGTTTTCCTAGGTTAATGTACGCGAGTTTTCCTAGCGTAACGGTCTAGGTTCAGTATCGTTTTGCTGTTTCGTCTGCTCGTTGACCGCGATGTTGACGGAACGTCATTTGGTATAATTTCCTTGATATTGAGGAGAATGCTAAAATGATATCATTGTTTAAAGCTGGTAGAAAGCGCACAATTTGGAATAGCACTTCGGCAATGCTCATAGGTCGCTGGCAGACATTTTATCAATCGGAAAAACTTACCGAACGAATAATAAAGACTACAAACTGAATGAATTTTCTTCTTTTGCGTGGGAGGGGGCATTTAACATTCCAAAGAAGCTCCTAACGGCACAGCGTATCCTAAGATGAACTGAAAATCCTCTATATGACAGCCTCTCTCTCAGATCCCCATTCTCCAGAGAAGGAGTAACTGATGTTATATTTACGAGATGATTTTGGCGTATCACGTACGGTGTCTTCCCTAATTCTTGCTGGAACTCCTCTCAGACTGTCTGAAGAGAATATTGTAACTGCTTCAAAATTCCCATCTTGTAGCAGCGAAACCATCTCTACAACTCATAACTCTCTCAAATCCCGTCCTTTCTAGCTTTTCTGTCTCGTTCTCTTTTTTACTCTTTATATATATATATATATATATATATATATATATATATATATATATATATATATATATAGGGGAAGGTGTTGTACCTCTGACCATATTGTACCTTTGACCACCGAGGCTGTGGCGGCATGTAGCAACATTTCATAAATTTTGGTGTACTTAGTGTTTAGCTCCATCCCTAGAGGGCTTGTGTAACCTACTTTGGATTATTCAAGTCAAATAGGATTCTTGCTAAAAATACTTATCCATTTTTATCATTAAAACGTAAGTTATTTATTGACGACGTTTTGCCTCGTAATATTTTTTGTATTATGTCTTTTTAGATGGAAATCATTTGATAAAGTAGCTATTACAATAAGAAACATGGTGTAGCTTCTGAAATTGATTTATCTTAACCCTAAAATTTTTAGCAAGCTTTTTCTCTTCTCGAATCGGTCAATTCGAAGGGGGGTTTACTTTGTACTTATAACATTAATTTAATACAATTAAGCAGTCAAGCGTAGGTTGGCAAATCTGCCACTAGGCGCGCTGACCAGGAGTATCCACCCTCAGCTTCTTTATGATTTTATATGGGTTTTGTTTCTATTTTCGACCACTTGGAGCGCTGTGTCCGGCTCCTGCTTTATTTTTGTAGGACTTTATTCTTTAAGTGGAGCCATTTTTATTATTCATGAAGATTAATAGGTGAAAATGTGAAGTTTTTTTTAATATTTATTAAGTAGTGTAGCTTCACGCATACACACACCTCTGGAAGGGAATTAATAATTGAAACAGTTGCCCATTACAAAACTAAAAGAGCAGAACTATTCATGTTTTTATTTTATTTATATAGGTTATTTTAAGAAAATTATTCAGGAATGCAGCTTACACTACCACAATTCTGAGGTAACCGCTTGGTTATGCAGCTCCGGATTAGTGACCTTTCTTTACTTTCGGAATTTTTTTTATCTGAACACCGAAATCATTTGTCAAAATGGTAATCCTAACGAAATATCACGAAGAAGATTGAAGCTGTTGAAAGCTAGGAAAATTCGCTATCACATCAGATATTTTGCCTCTTAAAAACAATTTAATAAAAGCTAGAAAATGTTATCAAAATGGTATGAGTAAGAAAAAAGATTAAGGAATTCAGGCACAATGAATAAATACCATGTTATATGCTGTGAATAAATTTAATTGAAATTCTTGAAGTTATGTTCTTCTTTCAAGGCATAAAATATTCATCATCCTTTTTATGAAGCATTTAATATTTCCCAAGCTGAGGATATAAAAATAATGAATTCTGTTTCAGAGAATCACTAACATTTTCTTAAATGAAATTTCTTCGTACATTTTCGGAAATATTCATTACTCACTTTAGTGCATTTTAAGTATTGAGTTGATTCAGGAACAGCTATTGTAAGGTGGAAATAAAAAGGTATTTAAAGTGTAAAGGAAATGGTCTAAACTGCCTAGAATTTAGAATTAAATCATGGTAGGAAGGTTGAGGTTTTAAGAATTGGTGTTAGTAGTGGTTGAGGTAAGGGGTGATCTAGGTAGTTGATTGAGTCTGCGGAAGTTTAGTTAGGGTTAATAGCATGTTTGTTGAGACAAAATCAGTGCAAGCCTGTGAACGATTTTTTTTACTCAAACAGGCTCAAAATATCAATAATATGATTTTTAATACAACTCAGGAGTGGTCATCTGTCTCTGTCTACCGTGACAATAGACGAGAGGAAATTGTACTTGCTCGACTCCGAATTTTCCACACAAGACAAACACACGAATACCTCATGACAGGACTAACAAACCAATTTGGGATATTTTACTGTAAAACACCTACTTACGAAGTGCAGAAGACGACAAACCCTAAATATCCCTCATGAAATGTACGAACGGTTAAGGGACAGCTTCCATTACATAAACGCAATACTCTCTTACTTGCAGGACACTAAACTATACACTCGCATTTGAAGACATCTGCTGAATAACCAGAGGCTTCCAGGCATATAAAAGACATTTCCAAACCACTGGTTATGGAAATAATTGAATAATATATTCATTATAATGCTGGTTCAATAGACCATACAGGCACCACCTTGAATGAGTGAAATCGTAGTTGTTGCGAAACACTTATAAATAAATAATATGTTTTTTGAATAAATTTCCTAGTTAAGATGGAGCCATAATAAGGAAAAATCTCAAAACGTTTGAACTTATCAGGGTTTTTCTGACGAATGAAAGTTTATCATCGGAAAGTACACTATTATTCAAGATATCTCAAAGATAATGAAATTCTGCGTCCAGTGAGTACCAAAAAGTTTCAATTCGACCGAGTGGTTCTAAAGAAATGTTACATTAAAAGTTTCAGGTTTTGTAAATATCCCAAATGTTATTCTGTCGAGATCTGAAATTACGCAAATGTGGGGAAAATTGTGTCTTCTTTGTAACTTTTGTTCAAAATCAATCAGTAGAATTGATACGTTTTAGCACTCATTAGACGCAGTGTTTTGCTATAACAAATGTTTCCACTAGATGCTTTGTGTCAGAGATATTTTAAAATAACCGGGAAAGTCCAAAACGTTCCAGGTTTTTCACACATTATGGCCCCCTCTCGACTCAGAAATAGGGATGAACATCATATTATTGATATTTGTTGCCTACTTGAATAAACAAAGTTTTTAGACTTCCACTAATTTTTTTAAGCAAACGATTTTTGAGTAATGGTTTGCCAGTCATCACTCTTCACTCAGTAGGCTAAGAGTGACTAACTTTTGGATAGTTCTTAGCCTTGTAGGTCAAAAAAATTAAGAAATTAAAGCGATCACACATCTACAGTACAGACAAAAAGAACCGTTCGAATAAACGAAATCAAATATTTCAAAGTTTAAGCACTTATTTCTCCGATTTACATCGCCTAATCAAAACTTTCTTCAGGACCTTTTTTGTAGAGCATTTAGTAAGCCTTCGAATGGTAACCTTCCGTTTTCCAAGATTCTCAACCGTTGTTGAGATATTAAGGATAATATACGAAGTTCCCAAATCATTTCATATCTGTTAATAAAATATTTTATTCTAACCCTTCCTTAACTCCAAACGTAACCAAAATTTGAACATAATAGTTTTGATGAAATTCGAACATGCAGAAAATGTTTTAACTCAATCCCATGATTCTAACAAGGGGAGTATATAGCGATGGGGTCACCGATTTGGACCAATTTTTTTCTGGTGATTCTACATCGAAAAATAGTCGACACGTGTCCGAGCGTTCCGTCCAATGCGCCTTAGGAGCCGAGAAATAAAATAAAATAGGTTGAAAGTGCTATATTTTAGCGCGGTTCCTCCCTCCCCCATAGGGAGGAACCCCGCTTATAGGGTTGATACAATGAAACAATCCGGAAGTGCCGACAAGAAAATTTCGCGTTTCAGAACCCCTAGAGACCGAAAATAACGGTGGTTCAAATTTGTATATATATATATATATATATATATATATATATATATATATATATATATATATATGTATATATTTATTTATATATATATATATTTGTCTGTTCGCTCTCTAAATAGAAAACGAATGGTCCGATTTTGATGAAATTTGGTACAAAAATCCTTCGTCCAATTTGAAAGGTCAAGTTCGTTAACCAGCAAAATCCGCCTACTGGAAGATGGCGTTTGGGGCGAAATTCGCGCAAAAAAAATCGTAACGCTTACGTTTTTGAGTTCATAAGCTTGTAAGTACTCGTTTTATATGATTCCTGGGCTAGGAAAACGAATGAAACCATTTTGAAGGCGATCGCTTTAACCGTTTTCGAGAAAATTGGAAAAATAGTTTTTGAATACCGTTTTTGGTTTGGGTACTTAGAATTACGGGATTCAGTTGAAACTTTATCTGCATGTTCTACTTTCATTAAAACTAATATGTTGAAAGTTTTGTTACGTTTGGAGTTAAGGAAGGGTTAGAATAAAATATTTTATGAACAGACATGAAAAGTTTTGGGAAGTTCGTATACTTTCATTAATATCTCGAACACGGATGGGAAATCGTGGTAAGTGGATAGAAACTATTTGAAAGCTTACTAAATTCTCTACAAAAAAGATTCTAAAACTATTTTTGATTAGGTTATGTCAATCGGAGAAATAAGTGCTTAAAACTTCAAATACGTCTGTTTTTTTCTTATGAACGGGTTTTTGCCGTTCTTGTTGTAATTTTTGTCTCATTCCCTTCGTTTTTTATTGCTTTTTATTTTTGTAATTTCTTATGTTGCGAAAATTTTGTGTGTAAAGCAGGATATGAAAAATGAGGCCAATTTTCTGTTGCTAGAAATAATATTAATTTTGGGAACTTTCATTAATATCTCGAAAACTGTTGAGAATTTTGGTAAACGGAAGAATACCATTAGAAAGCTTATTAAATGCTCTACATAAAAGGTTCTAATGAAAGTTTTGATTAGGCGATGTCAATCGGAGAAATAAGACCTTAAAGCTTTAAAGTAATTGATTTCGCTTATTCGAAGTGTTCTTTTTGTCTGTATTTTATTCCTTGTTATTTTTTAATTGCTTATAGTTGGATAATGTATTCGAAAATAAAACAGGTTAAGTAAAATAACAAAAACAATTTATTGTTAGAAATATAGAGTTCCAAGATTCCAAGACCTTGTAACTAGCGGGACGGTTTCTATTGTTGCCGACCCTTCCAGGTAAGATTGTATATCCTACCTTTCAAGACTGGTGGAACCAAAATATAACTGTCAGGGTTCGGTCACAGCTACTTAATAAAACTACATTTTATCGTAAAAATGGTATTATTGTGCCGACGTTTCGGCTTGAACTTCAAGCCTTCATCAGGGCTGTAAATACAAGTAGGACATATTTAACACTAATATATGCACATATCTATGTAAATATACCTAACATATATATATATATATATATATATATATATATATATATATTTATATATAGACATATACACATACACATATACACGCACACATATGTACATATATATGCCCACATACATACACATATGGGGTATGTATTATTAAGTAGCAGTGACCGAACCCGGACAATCCCTACCTTGCATCATCAACGGTCAACGATCTCCTCTCAACAAAATAATAACTGCTTCTATTTTAATCTTTCGAAATTAGACTAGGGATAAGAACGGAACCGCGCTAAGATGAGGCAGTTCCTGCGAGTCGGACTTTTTTTATATCGAGTTTAGAAAATGATATCGACATGATTCTTTCACAAATTCATTTGTTTTATAGAGTAGATTAAAAGAAAAATATAATCGTTAAAAAATAATTTATATTTCCTCAAATATATTCAAAAATATGCTTTCGTTTTCAGGTAAACTAGTATTAAACATTTCTTCACACCAAAAATAATTGCAGATTTAAAATCAGCACCCCAAGAAACCCTAATATACTGAATATCATTGAAAACAAAAAATAATGATTTTTCCTAGTCTGGAAGAGGCTAAATATTTGTAAGCGAAAAAGTAATGTGACGTTTTGGAATTCAATATCTCCCCTTGAGATGATCCGATTTTAACGCGACTTAGGAGCCGGGAAATAAAATAAAATAGGCTGAAAGTGCTTTATTTTTTATATCGAGTTTAGAAAATGATATCGACATGATTCTTTCAACAGTTCATTTCTTTCATAGAGTAGATTAAAGGAAAAATATAATCGTTAAACATTGAAAACAAAAAAAATAATGATTTTTCCTAGTCTGGAAGAGACTAAAACTTTGTAAGCGAAAAAGTAACGTGACGTTTTGAAATTAAATATCTCCTCTTGAGATGATCCGATTTTTACGCCATTGAAATCTTTCAAAGGAAGAAAGACTTCTTTTTCTAACAATATAAATGACTATTGTATTATCTCAAAAGGTACTTGCAAAAAATGGTTCTCAAAATAAAAATAAAATGTAAACGTTTTTGCATATACCGTCGATCCTAGAACATGTAGAAACACCCCGATTGGAAGGAAATGTGTCACATTAGGGCCTTTATCGATCATACAAGTTTGGTTAGAATCGGGTAAATATTCTTTGAAATATGACCGGATTGTTAGTCCAACAATAAGTAATAAAAATCAAATTTTAAAGCCGTTGAAATAAAAAATAATGTTGAAATTTAAAAATATAACGACATTAGTTACCTCAGGTCAAAACTCTTAAAAACCTACATTCCCAAGCCGTCACCTCCGGTTAAAACGGCTAGAAACCCCACTTATGAATATAATATCAGTATCAACTAATGAAAGTTGATTAAATATGCTGAGAAAAGAGATATTTAAAAGTCTGAAAATCAAATCTCCGACAGAAAATAAAATAACTAATAAACCATTTAAAGAATAGTGCTTAAAAAAAGAGCAAATAATATTAAACTCGAAGTCACTTTGAAGGAATATGGGTTGAAAATATTCGATGGACTGTAAATTTTCCCCGTACTGATAGAATTAAGTCCAGTCGGGCGAATGCGGACGCGACTAAATCCGCAGAATTTCTGTTTGCCCTCAACGAGAGAGTTCCTTGAAAAAGAATTGTGCAAATTTTCCTCCATTTCTCGATTTTTATATGTATTCCTTCATGGCGAAATTTCTCTTCTGAAACAAACAATTAGAGGAAATAGAATTCTACCTCTATTGTATTTTACTTTTCTTTTTTTCCTTTGTTTTTTTTTTTTTTTTTTACTTGCTTCTCTTAAAAAATAGTTACCTAAAAATACCAATGGGTTTAAAATGAACACACAAAAAAAACTAGCGTAGGAGTGAGTTCGAGGTTGGACCAAACTGACACATGTTGAGGAAAACTTAGCCGTAGCTACGTAAACCCCTCACATTCTTCAACCAAGGAACGACTACAATACAAGTGGAATGTTTTACTCTTAAACAACTAAACTAGCTGAATACCCGTGCTTCGTCACGGCTGATAAGTAGTTACTTTATTGCGGTAAATAATGTATCATCAAAATTAACGTTACAATATAATTTTGTGCAGTTTATTATAGCACGGTTCCCGTCATACTATATGTTATTCATCAATTGATAAGTAATCAAAGTATAATATTTCTCGACACTGGGCGACTAGAGATAACCTAGAGATAACCCGTTATCTCTAGGTTACCAGTAACAGGAGATTAACCAGTACAGGTTAAAATTCGTTTTCGATAATAAATGGACGGTACTCTGCCCTGGCAAGGTTACCTTCTCTGGAAAAATTACTCCCCGCCCTTCTCAACGTTCGCTCTAGGAAAACACTATTACGAAAACGTTTCTCATTTTCTTGTCTTCTTTGACTATAAGACTAATATTACAGATAAATGCAATTTAAAAAAACATAAACAACCAATTAAAAAGGGAGTTCAAGAACTACAAAAACACGTTCAAAAGAACAAAACAAACACATTTGAAGTTTTAAGTTCTTATTTAAAAAAAAGTAGTAAGCTTCCAAAATGTCAGCTTCCACTTACCACGATTTCTCAATCGTTTTTGAGTTATTTACGGAAATAAACAAAACTTTTCATACCTATTAATAACATTTTTCTTATACTTTCTTAACTCCAAATTAAACCAAAATTTAAAAATCTTAGTTTACATGAATTTCAAACACGAAGAAAATATTTCAATTATATCCCACGAATATAACCGAAATTGAGTGCTAAACATATATTTTCGACTTTTCTCAAAAATGGTAACAAATATCGCCTTAAAAATAGTTTCATTCTTTTTTCTACGCGGAGGAACCCAGCAGGTGCTCGTTTTAACCTGCAAGCCTATAAACTTAAAAACGTAAGCGTTACGATTTTTTTCACGTTAATTTCGCCCCAAAAATCATGTTCCTTTGGACGAATTCTGCTCGTTCACGGACTTAACCATTCAAATTAGACGAAATATTTCTGTGTCAAATTTCATAAAAATCGGGCCGTTTTAACGTCCTCGAGAGAGCGAACAGACAAATATATATTTGTCTGTTTGCTCTCTCGTGGGCGTAAAAACGGTCCGATTTTTATGAAATTTGACCCAAAAATATTTCGTCTAATTTAAAAGGCCGTCCGTTCCACATTTTATAAATGCTAATTTGGACCACCGTTAATTTCGTGATCTATGGGTTCTGAAACGTGAAGTGTTCTAGTTCGGCACTTCCGGATTGCGTCATGAGGTCAGCCTCATAAGCACGTTTCCTTCCTATATAGGGCGGAAGGAACCGCGCTAAAATTGTGACTTTGTTTCTATTAGCTCTTCTTTTCCTGCCTACTACACGTAAAAACATTTTGGAAAATCGTCTACTCCTAATTACCGCATTAAATCAGCCCAGAGAGAACATTTCTACTACAGAGCAATAGATCAGGGCGATTATAGCTCTCCCTAGCGGCTTGGCTTGCTACCAGCTCTTCAGATCTCTCCAAGATTAAGCACTCTTCTCTCGAGTCATCAATCTAGACCAACCAGCCAAACAATCCATTCAACGTTTATATTTCCTTTTTATTTTCTTTCAGGGGGAAAATATTCAAGGAAGATTTCCACCCGAGCAACACATGTAGGCAATATTTAATCTCTCGCCTCACGACAGATAACTAACGGAAAAAAAAAGTCACTAATTAGAGAAATATTTTATTATATTTATTTTTTCCGGATGAATAATTTATACGAACCTTTTTTTGAATGTAGGCTAACACTTCTTTTCTTTAAATAACTCCTGTAGGAGTCAGTGGAAGGAATGTGGTCCCTCTGCAATATTATTTTTCACTCGTCACGTTGTATTTCTGACGCATATAAATATAAAATCTGCAATAAAGATGCAGTAAATTTATTCTTAAGTGGAAAATATTTTAAAAATTATCCTCCCAGGTTTTTCTTGGTGCTTTGTATCTTCCAGACGGCGTTCAACGTAAAACGACTGATTTACGGTATTAAACATATACATTTTTTTTTTTTTAATGTTAATATATTTTTATATTTCAGGTTGGTTAAAAGTTCAAGTTATTTTTCGGGAATCTACTATGTATTTGTCAAATACCACTGACTCACTGACCTATCATCGCCCAGCCCAAACCACTTAACAGAAAAATTTGAAATTTTGCGTGGACACTCACTTAGCATTTAAACACTCCCTAAGAAAGGATTTTTAATATTCAAATGTTTAACTATTTTTAGAGGGGTTTGAATTTTTAGTTGGTTTGATAGCAGGCACGCCTAGGCACCAAGCGTTGCTAGGACGATAACAGATAACCTGTTACCGTATTTTATTATTTCTTAATGTTATTTCTATTTGAGCTTCATTCCAACTATGATGGCAGACCTTGAATTAATTGAAATAAACTGTGATTTTGTCCTTCATAGAGTTTACGCTGTACTTGGTGTAATTATCCGACGTCGGCGCTAATGACCAAGATGTAGATGCGCCGTTAAAAAAAAAAAAAAAAATTATCCGACGTAATAATATGCCGAACCCTTGTACAGCCTCCTCTCCCATCAGCATCCCCAGTCAGAGCACTTCTTGGTAATGCTCGCAAATATAATGGGAGTTTCCAAATGACATCTTGGGAACATAAATTTTTAAATTTTAACGTACATTTATTATCGAAAACGAATTTTAACCTGTACTCGTTAATCTCCTGTTACTGGTAAACTATAGATAACGGGTTATCTCTAGGTTATCTGTTTTTCGACACATGTCTGGAGCGCCTCAGTGTCAAGAAATATTATACTTTGATTACTTATCAATTGCTGAATAACATATATAACATATAGTATGACGGGAACCGTGCCATAATAGACTGCTTAAAATTATGTAGTTGCGTTAATTTTGATGATACATTATTTAACGGAGTTAAGTAATCTGCCGTGACGAAGCACGGGTTTTCAGCTAGTGTTTTAATAAAACACAAACAAACATTTTGATCAATGATTTATTTTTCTTCGATATATAATACCGTAAAATGGGGTCACATAAGTACAGTGTGGTAAAATTGGTAAAACCCTATAATGTTAGGATATTTTCATTTAACTGATACCAACTTTGTCTAAAGATTGCGGACAGACAAATATATACCTATTTATTATTTTATCTGATATTATTTTATTCCCTAATTATGAAATAAACGCACAAGTCAATGATCATAGAGTGGAGAAGAAATTAATAATTTAATTCTTTATAGCTTGTAATTCATATACTACGATAAGGGTAATCATTTATCACAAATATGCCACTTTATTCAGTGATTACTGACTTGTCAAAGCATAAGACTGATATATATTTTTTTTCCTGTGTTTAACGGCGTATCAACAATTTGGCTTTTAACGCCGGGCTGTCTACAGGTTACCACCCTATTATAAAACCAACAGCACCCCGTGGTCGGTCACCCATTCAGGTATTGGCCACGCCCGACGTTGCTTAACTTCGGTGATCTATGGGAACGGGCGCATTTAACGTGGCTATGGCCGTTGGCCATAAGACTGATATAATCCTTTATTTTGTCACAGGTCGGAATTTAATACCGGAATCAATGTTTACGTATTAATCTTATCTTCCCGAATGAAATTACACAAAAAGTAAATTTACCTCTAATGTTTACTTTCCTTATGTACACAACTCACTGTCAATTCCGTGGCACAAAGTCACACGCACATATTTTTCCTCAAACATATAACTCATTGCTTGGATACGATTTTTTTTAATATATATTTCTTTATTGATTATTACATCCTGTATATAAAAACATCTGGTAATATGATATATGATACAATATGAAGGTTCTGTGCTCAAGGCCTCCCAACTTCGTCCTCAATTAATGCCAGAAAGACGCTCAGATGACGTTGAGAGGTGCCTACACAAGCTCCCTTCTGCTCCGACCAGTGGCTGGAGTCGAAGAGAGATCGGTGAGCCACAGACAATTGTCGCACTTGAAGAAAAAGAAAGCCATTGCTAACACTTCACTTGGTCACTGCAGCAGATCTCTAGGCCAATGTCTTCCACTTCAAAATCCTGAAGTCCTCTCCCTATCAAGCGTCACCCACCCACTCTCTCCACCGAGGCGACTCAAAAGACATTGGCCTAGAGATCTGCTGGAATGACCAAGTGAAGTGATATCAATGGCTTTCTCTTTGTTCAAGTGCGATAATTTTCTGTGGCTCACCGATCTCTCTTCTACTCCAGCCACTGGTCGGAGCAGAAGGGAGCTTGTGTAGGCCCCTCTCAACGTCAGCTGAGCGTCTTTCTGGCGTGAATTGAGGATGAAGTTAGGAGGCCTTGAGCACAGAACCTTCATATTGTATCATATATCATATTACAAGATGTATTTATATACAGGATGTAATAATCAATAAAGAAATATATATATAAAAAAGTCCGTCACGCAGGAGCTGCATAACTAAGCACTTTGCTCAGAATTTTTTTAGTGTAGCCTGTTCAATTATTAATTTTGTAAATAATTTGCTTCCAGAGTTATGTTTATACATGATATTGTACTACTTAATAAATACACAAAAACTTGACATTCCGTCTTTCGATCTGACGCAGGAACATAGTGGGAGATAGCGCTATGGGGAGATAGCGCTCCTTGTGGCGCCTTTGCGAACCTACGTCTGGCTGGCTAATTGTAATGAAACAGACTTTAAAGTAAACCCTCCTTTCCAATAGACCGATTTACTTCATTTTTACAACACTTCTTTCTCATGAGATACCCACGACGCATACCGCATTTCGTTACAATACAGCAGAAATTACGACCGTTATGAGTATATTAGTACTTTAGGTCCGGAGTAACCCCCCCCCCTCCAAATAACCCGATTTAGTTTATTTTTACAACCCATTTTTCTCTGTTGATTACCACCACGAATACCAAGTTTCGTTGAAATGTAACGAAAATTACGGCTGGGAGTGGCAAATTGGTATTGTGGGTCCGGTGTAAACCCCCCTTCTAATGAACCGATTTAGTTTATTTTTACAACGGAATTCTCTCTTTAGATCAAAATAACGAATACCGAGTTTCGTTGAAATATAACAAAAACTACGGCTGGTATGGTCAAATTAGTGTTTTGGGTCCGGGGTAAACCCCCCCTCCCGGTGGACCGATTTTGGTGGTTAACAAACTCGTTCAATCGTTTGCTATTTGAACGCTATATACCACGTTTCATGAAGAAAAAACAAAAACTCTGGCCGCTATCGTGTTAACAGACACACACACATATATATATATATATATATATATATATATATATATATATATATATATATAAATTTTAACGGGGGTCATTTTCGGTGTCTACTAGGTAGGATCAATAAAGATTCGAAGACATTTTTCAAAAATTCCGTCATGAGTGCAACCTCAATAGCTACTTTCCTTCGGAGGAAAGTGCTAAAAAAAATCTTATCTAAGCAATGAGTTATATTTTTGAGGAAAAATGTGTGCGTGTGACTTTGTGCCACGGAATTGACAGTGAGTTATGTACATAAGGAAAGTAAACATTAGTGGTAAATTTACTTTTTGTGTACTTTCATTCGGGAATATTTACTAATTAGCCGAAGTTTTTATTGGACAATACATCACGGGCATTTACGTGGAGTGTAAGCTTAAATATTAATGTCTGTATCCTCCATTAATAACGTATTATCATTGCCATTGTCTGTCATTTTTGTTTTTAAATTAATTTTTTAAGAGTTTTGCGAAGTTAAGTGCTTGATTTGCGGCAATATACCAATACATTTTACAAATTTTATATCTCAATGCATTTTGAAAATTTTGTATATCAATACATCTTGCAAATCTTATATATCAATACATTTCAGAAACTTTACTTAAACAATCTATTTTAAAGAACAAAATAGAAGAGCTTCCTTGGTTCATAATATTTTGCTCTTAATAATGTTATTCTCTTAAGCCCAGTTTCATTGAAACATACACACAGAAGAAATGGTTTTCCATCAGTTCGATGGATTCTGACGGCAATGCGATTGTGTTGTGCCGTTGGAAAATAAGAAGAAAAAAAACGTAAGTACACTAGGTTTACCGGATAATTAGGGATCGGCAAAAGGTGTTCTGTTGTAGCTCGCTAACTAATACTGAGTTCTTGATAAATGTAAGGATTTTTTAGGTCGTCGAAGCCACTTTTTGATCACTTATTAGACCTAGTATCTCCTCTGATGGAACGTGAAAATGAAGCAACAGGAAACCCATTTAACGAATTTCATGAAACCAGGTTTCATGAAATCAGTGAAACTTGAGTTTCATGAAACTCTGTGTTGCACCAATCTATGGTTTTCTACCTATGCGTTGCAAGCAACTTGAGTTTCAAGAAAATCAGATTTTAAATAAAAGTCCAAACCCAGCAAATAAATATTCTTCAGGTATAAATCTGATCCCATTCATAAGGAAGTTGTTGAAGCAGAGTTTATTAGCAGACTTTGCAGAAAGTAGTTTAATGCTCATTAAGTACACTGTTTACTTCCTTGGGGGAAATTTGGATGGTACAAGAGAAATTAGGTGTTTAGATCTATTATATTGTAGCTCTAATTTAGAGGGCTTTATTAGTTCAAGAAGTATGTAGTTGTACATAAACTAATCATCTTTCATGTTTATGTTTTACAGGACATAGCCCCTTTTAGCGCGGTTCCTCCCTCCATCCATAGGGGGGAACCCAGCTTATAAGTGGACCTCGTGATGCAATCCGGAAGTGCCGACTAAAAAACTTTACGTTTCAGAACCCATAGATCTCGATAACAACGGTGGTTCAATTATATATATATATATATATATATATATATATATATATATATATATATATATATATATATATATATATATATATATATATTGCTCCCTCAGAGGCTCAAAAATGGTCCGATTTTTAATAAAATTCATTAACCAAGATGGTTTTTGGAGCGACATTCATGTGAAAAAAATAATCGTAAGTTTTTGAGTTCATATGCTTGTAGGTACTCGTTTTTTCGCGACGTCTGCAACCTTCTTTCAGAAAAGCGTAACATTTTTTTTTTTTTTTTGTAACTCACTACATGTTTGAAATTCTCTGCACTAAGATGTTTAAATTTGGTTACAGTTAGAGTTAAGGAAATATTCGGAAAAAATATGTTATTAATAGAAATGAAAAGTTTTCGGGTCTTCATATATTTTCGTAAATATCTCGAAAAATGTTGGGAAATCGTGGTAAGAGGAATGTTCAGAAGAGAAATTCGAAAGTGTTAGTTTAGTTCTTTCGAACAGGTTTTTGTCTTTGTTAAACGCATTATTTAATTGGTTGTTTTCTTTTTAAATTCCGTTTATCAGTAAAATTAATATTTCAGTAAAAGAAGGCAAGAAAGTGAGGATTTTATAGGTTTTTTTTTTTTTTTTTTTTTTTTTTTTTTTTTTTTTTTTTTTTTTTTTTTTTTTTTTTTTTAATAAACGTTTATTTAAAATCTGTACAATTTATACAGTACACTAATTAAATGTGCTCGTCGCCAACGGCCATAGCCACGTTGAGTGCACCGGTTCCCGTAGATCACCGAAGTTAATCAACGTCGGGCGTGGTCAGTACCTGAATGGGTGACCGACCACGTGCTGTTGGCATTAGAAAAGGGTGGTAACGTGTAGATAGCCCGGCGCTAATGGCCAAGTTGTAGATGCGCCGTAAAAAAAAAAAAAAAATTTGCTCGTCTTGTGTACATTCAGTGAATAGTATATGGAAGGAGCCAATCATTATTGGCACTTCCTAATATATGCTAACATTCATATGTTCACTGTTTTTAACCGCTGCTAGGGTAGCTGGTTACGGGGCCAAACTCTCTTAAGCCTCCTGGGAAGGTCTTTAGGATCTGAGTGGATAGGGATTGACCTCTGGGATTTGGATGAGATGACAATTTGGAATGAAACGTTAGGAATCTGGATGTTGCAAGGGTCTTTTACGAAGGGTATATTTAGGTCGTTATGTAGGGTTTTGTTGGAGACATAAAAGGGAGCATTGACTATTCTACGAAGGACTTTGGATTGGAATGCTTGTATTCGTTGTATGTTTTGCTGTTCCCCATAATTCAAGTCCGTAAGTCCAGAGAGGTCTGATTATAGTTTTGTATATAGTGAGTTTGTTGTGTGTCGTAAGCTTTGAAGTAGGTCCAAGTAGTCGTCGTAAGAGTCCAAATCTCCTGTTCAGCTCTAGTCTTTTTAGTCGTGTGTGTGTGTTCCATGTGAGTCTGCTGTCTAGTAGAAATCCCAGGTAACGCACCTCATTAGATACAGGAAGTTTACTGTTGCATATGAAGACTGGAGGGCAAGTGCTCTTATTAAGAGTAAATGTTACGTGACAGCATTTTTCAGGATTCACACAAGGTGCACCATTTATTTTATAGGTAATAGTGGTCTTCTTGAGCGAACTTTGACCAGGTGGGGGTTCAATTTTCGCAAAGAATACTGTCAGTTTCCTGACCCTTTGGTGCCTTAAACTTCCTTCTCTTTGAGATTTTATTTTATATTTTCCACGAAAGATCAATACCTACCAATAACTGTATCTGTTCCTTTACTAATGGTAATAGGGATATGAACGGAACCGCGCTAAGATGAAGCAGTTTCTGCGAGTCGGACATTATTTTTACTTTCCGTGGGGTCAATTTTGTTTTTGTTTCATCGTGTTTTCTAAGGTCTTAACATGCTGTTACAAATAGTTCTCTTTCTAATGAAATTTAATGCGATAATTACAATTGTTCGGATTTTAGGTTACTACTTGTGTTGAACGTTTTTGTTTACATAACCCTTCTGAATGTTATACCATTTCCTTGTATAACCACTAACAATATTATTATAAAAACGGCTACAGCATAGCAATCTAATTGTTATTGCAACTTCTTGCATAAATCGATTAAAATTACAATGAAATTTAAGTGGATTTTGAGGATTTGAATGGAGCAAGTTAATTCAGTGAGTACCAAGTGGATGTCAATTCCTGATAGGATCTCAAACTCTTAGATACCCAATTAATTCTAGTACCCAGTTGGACCTGGTTCCTATTAGCCCCCTCTCCAATTTATCCCCAATTACCACAATTAAATATACAATTAAGCTCATTGATTTGTTTAAATTGCTATCGTTGCCTTATTAATTTATATATTTTGCATTGATATTGCTATGGGCTTTTTTTTATAATAAAAAATTATTTATTATAAAACACCGCCCGCGCTTCGTCACGGCAAATAAGTAATTCTTTTATTGCGTTAAATAATGTATCACCAAAATGACAAAATGAATGCGACTACATAATGTTATGCAGTTTATTATAGCACGGTTCCCGCCATACTATAAGTTATTCATCAATTGATACGTAATCAGAGTATAATGTTTCTTGACATTGGGGCGCTCTTGACCAGTGTCAAGAAACAAATAACGTAGAAATAACCGTTATCTATTGGTTAGCAGCAACAGCAGTTTAACCAGTACGGGTTAAAATTCACTGTCAATAATAAATGTACGTTACAATTTAAAAATTTATGATTCCAAGATGTCATTTGGAAACACCCATTATATTTGCGAGCTTTACCAAGAAGTGTTCTCACGGGGGATGCTGTAGGGTTCGGGATATTATTACCTCGGATGGACCATCACTAGGTATAGCGTAAACCCTATGAGGGTCAAAATGACTGTTTATTTCCAATAATTCAAGGTCTGCCATAATTTTATTTATTTATTTATTAAAAGTTTCGCAGTTTTTAGCGATATACTCTATGACAATAAATGATGATTACATGTTTACAAAATTAGTTACACAATAAATGATGATAACAATGATTACATTCATACACATACACACTCATATATACATATGCTTATATTATTGCACTATATCTATGTTAATTGTTTATATTTACATTATACATACATTATACATTATTAATATATATAGGCTTATAGCGTTCATTAATATATCTATATAATTATTTTATTCATTAATATTCTTATTAATACATTATTCCTTATTATTATATATATATTTATATTACACATTATTATTATTACATTATTTCTTATTATTATATATATATATACTTTTATTACACATTATTATTATTACATTATTCCTTATCATTATCTATATACTTATATTGCTTATCATTATATTATACATACTTTATACTTATCATTATACTTATCATTATCTATACATTATACTTATATTATTTCATTATTCCTTTTCATTATCTATATATTTATATTACACTATCTATATACTTATATTTCATTATCTATATACTTATATTACACATTGATTATTTTCATTATCTATATACTTATATAGGTCTGCCATAATAACCTCAAATAAAAATACTACTATGAAATAGATACAGTACGGTAACAGCTGACATGTTATCGGCCTATTAATGTTTGTTGCCTAGGCGTGCCTGCTATCTAACCAACTAAAATTTCAAACCCCTCTAAAAATACTTAAAAATTTGAATATCAAAAAATCCTTTCTTAGCGAGTGCATACGTGCTTAAGGGCGTGTCCATGCAAAATTTCATAATTTTCTGTCGAGTGGTTTGGGCTGGGCGTTGATAGGTCAGTGAGTGAGTTCTGTTTGACAAATATATAGTAGATTTCCATAAAAGAAGAAATGTGTTAAAATGAGAATAAGATTGCTATACCCCGTTCAGTTAGATAGAATAGTTCTAATTAAGCATGCGCGAAATTCTGAGGTAAATATTCCCGAGGATTCCACCGTTTACATTTTTAGAGTTTTATCATTTTCCTGCTAAAACTTAATGAGTGGTCAAAAACTCCTCTCCCACCCACACTTACCTTGATAAACTATAGTCAAAAATGATTTCGCATCCGTAAGGCATAGTTAAACCAGTATTGGTCTACCTCTAATTAAAGCACATACTTTCTGTATAATTTTTATCTATCTTTTGAATCTTTGTAGATTTATAAATTTGTATTAACTCTGTGCTATTTTAAAGCCCTGATGAAGGCTTGGATTTCAAGCCGAAACGTCGGCAAACAATAACACTCATTTTAAAAGCACATTTGGTTTGATCCATTCCTTAGACCTTCATATGCCCTTTATTTGTATCATAATTTTACAAAATTTCGGCCTTCAGGCCATTTTCAAATTCTAGAAGGAAAATAAAGTAAGTAGTTACAATAAAAATAACCCTCCTATTAAATAATTTATATTAATTCAACCCTATGTCAATAATTTATATTTTAGTTTACTTAAATACTAGCAGCCTTTTTTTTTCCTTTTAAGTTTAGGCCTTGTCATCCTGGCATTCTTCTCGTAAAAACTAAACATTATATATTATTATTATTATTATCAATTATACTAATTCTACTATAATTACATTATTAAAATCTTACATCAAATTTTACTGGTATATTTAAATTCTTAATCACAGCCATTTCCTTTTATATCCCCCATATTGCCAAAAATCTTTCATGGTATAAAAAACTTATCAATGCCTATCATTATATATATATATATATATATATATATATATATATATATATATATATATATATATTATTTATTCTTATAGATGACCCAAAATATCAAAATTATTTTTATCCTAGGAGGCATGGGGTCATTAAAGCAGTCTTCCTTTATTACACCACTTTATTTATTGGGCCCGACATGTTTCGTGCATCTTTTCTTCGCACCTCTTCAGGGGCACTTCTACAACAAAATATAATTTTTTGAACATCCACACAAACCTTTTTTCTACTATCTTAAAACTATCAATACGATCTTTGAACTGTTCCACAAAAGGCATTAAAACATTATCATGCTCGTTAAATGTTACTCCTACCCTAAAAATCGAAGTTCAAAGATCGTATTGATAGTTTTAATATAGTAGAAAAGAGGTTTGTGTGGATGTTCAAAAAATTATATTTTGTTGTAGAAGTGCCCCTGAAGAGGTGCGAAGAAAAGATGCACGAAACATGTCGGGCCCAATAAATAAAGTGGTGTAATAAAGGAAGACTGCTTTAATGACCCCATGCCTCCTAGGATAAAAATAATTATATATATATATATATATATATATATATATATATATATATATATATATATATATATAACAATCAATATATTTTTAAAAATAAATTAAAATAATAAAAATAAACCACAAAAACACCTTCATTTTTTCTATTGTTTTATAACTATTTCATAATGGATGGCGTACGTAGTTAAATAAACTCCCACGCTGGAGGGTTACTCCAACGTGGAAAACATGAAACTATTTCATATTTTTTTTTTAAAAGTAAATTATAATACCATTTATAATTTTTTTTTCTTTGTCACAAATATTATCACATTTATTTTTTAATCCTATTTAAAATTTATTTATTATAAGTTTATTAAAAGTTTATTGCATACTCACTACTTTTAATATATAAAGCTTCCTAAATCCTTCTTCTCCTCCTCTTACTTTCATTATGGAGAATTCTTGGCTGCTCCACATCAAAAAAGTGTCCATCCCCCATTGTAAGCACTACTAATGCAGTCTTGTTTGTTGTTTTTTTTAACGCCCATTTTCACTAGTAAAATATACTATTATTAAGAAACAAACTACCGAACCCTGACAATTTCAACCTTCGCATCATCAACGGTCAACGATTTCCTCTCAACAAAACATAAAAGCTTTCTCAAAATAATTTGATACATCACCTTGAAAGTGGTTTGATTCCATTCTCCACGCCTAAATATCTACACACCACACTTCGATACTCACACGAACATGTGTATTTCTCCATGAATAAACCTCCGCATGTGGTTTCTGTCACATTCTACTCGGAATTTAACTTATTGTACAACGCATGCAAAGGACTTACTCTTAGAAGCCCCGGAAACTTCTTGGCGAAGTCTGTGGAAGACAATATGCTTGTAAAGTTTTCGTGTCCTAAATGTTCCTTTACTAAAAGCCTTACACTAAACTGAAATTTCTGTAGGAGTAACCATTTCATGTAAATACATTCTCAAAACCTATTGTTTCAACTATAATACAGTTTTAGTTCTTGTTCTCACTGCAGTTGGTACTAAAACATGTACTGACTAACTCGGAATCGAAAGCCAATATATAGAAAACACATTGGAATTTTCGAAACAAACCAGACTCTCTAAATAAAATTAATTCCTCAATAGAATCCCCAAAATAACTTATAATTTTAATGGACTGATTAGAAAACTGATATGTAGTAGAACTTGGATAATTCGAACCCCTAGGGACCGATAAAAAAGTTCGAATTATCCAAAATTCGAATTACAAAAGTTTTTGAAAATAAAGCGGTAAAAATCGAATTTCATATTTATATTTAAAAAAATCATACATTTTATTTAAATAATTGATCAAAAAAGTAAAAATAAAAGTCTATTGCTTAGAAAAAAATCGTTTTCATGGGTAAGAATTTTTTCATTAATTTTTCAGGTAAGTCGATGAAGTGTTAGGAGGAATTCCAAAGTCCTTAGCAATTTCAGATTTTTTCTTTATTCCTTTTCCAACTTTTTCGCAGCTCTGACAACATTAAAGTTTTGTAACATCTAGGCTTTGACATCTTAAAAAAAAATTGACTATGAGACCACCGGGCTTCTTGTCCCGGAACCCCTACATACGTATTTTACAATCCTTCTTACCCGAGGGCAGAATATTATCACAAGATTTAACATCGACCACTTCCCATTGGAGGTAAAGACTCGTAAAAAAATCGAATTATCCAAAATTTTATTCGAATTAACCACGATTTTTTTACGTTGCTTATGCCCTAAATTCTAAAGATCGAGAGAAATATTCGATTTAAAGACGATTTCGAATTATCGAAGTTCGAATTATCCATGTTCCACTGTGTATATATATATATATATATATATATATATATATATATATACACATACATACATACATAATAAATACCACTTTCCTTTCTATTTGTTTATTATTTTAGTCTGACTGTTAACGTCATTGTAAATACAAAGTATGTGCCTCCTTTTTTATTATTTTATTTAGTTTAACATTGTATATAGGTAAATTGTAGAAGGTAATTATAAATATGAATAATAACCCTCTGTAAATATCAGATTTATAGCTCCATCACTAGGTATGTAAAATTACATTTCTATCTATATAAAACCATCTCAAATGATCATCTATCAATGTAAAATGTTTACCGGATGTATAGCTCTTATCGCTAAAGGTGGGAAGAGTCTCAATAATTGAAAAGAAGAACATGTACTCAATGCTTGCTCAATGTGCAGTCCCAAAAGGAAAGCTGATTTTGGAAACAGAAAAAAAAAAAGTTCTAAGACAAGTAAAAATACACGAAGAAGAGAAAAATATTTTCAAAAAGTGAACGACATTTTCGCGTTTATATTAATAAAATTGACTTTCTTTTTTACGGCGCACTGACTCTGAGGCTTTTATCGGGTTATCTGCTGGTTAGAAGACTTCCTAAATGTCTATGGTGAAGCAGAGAATTTTCTCAATGGGTACCTGTCAAAAGAGAAAAATCCCAGCGGCAGACGGGACTCGAACCACCATCTAGTGGATTCTCTTGTGGTAGATGAGGGTTCAAGTCTCCTGCCTGCTGCAGGAATTTTTCTCTTCGCACTACACAAATACTGAGGAAAGTGGTTAGTTATGCAGCTAGTTATGATATAAGCCAGTTATGATATAAGCCAAAGCGACACTGGCCGTGTATGAGGACCAATAAGAATAGATAAATTATTATGCCTGGGTTGTTAGTGTCAAGTAATCCGGGCAAGATCAAACGCTGGTTCTGATACAGTCTGAAGGCTTACTTGAAATAATTCCCCATAACTTCTCCATGGATGTTTAAAAAGGAAAGCAACCACTATCGTAATCCCCTGCTAATGGTAATGGAAAGCTATGTACTCTATAATAGAAATAGGTTGCAAACTACTTGTTGATTCGTTCAGAATTTCTTATTCCCTTTTGATCTCTTCTC
This sequence comes from Gonocerus acuteangulatus, assembly GCA_946811695.1. NCBI lineage: Eukaryota > Metazoa > Arthropoda > Insecta > Hemiptera > Coreidae > Gonocerus > Gonocerus acuteangulatus. The sequence continues at coordinate 61,702,733 of OX328129.1, read as the reverse complement.
TAGAGGATTTGACATTTTATTGTATCAGGAATAATACACGGTACGGCACAGAAGAGCGGAATCAGCAAATTTTCCAGAAAACCTTTATAAGTTGATTCTTTTGGATGACAAAGCCACACCCCACATCAAAGTTCTCCGTAACAAGAAGGAAATAGTATTTAAATTTATTTCCAAGAATATCATCATTTTATTATATTTTTCCGGGATCGTTGGGGGAACAAAGGACCAGATATATTTTATTAATAAATTCCTCTGAAACCGAACTAAAAGATCTCCAACGAGGAAAAGTTGAGAACAAAGGAATATGCTGACGTGGGAGCTCTTAGTTTGCTAAAGGAAAACGACCGTCCCTAGTAATTTTATTCAGCAAATGAGCATACATTGTATTGCTTTTAATATTAGAAATATTAATATGTGTGTATATATATATATATATATATATATATATATAAATTCTTCTGAATGCTTACACAGTATATATTTTTCACTTGTTCTTGCTTCTTTTTATGGCAAGGGGTCGATAAAGGATTACACCATTCCTTCTTGTTCAACTACTTTATTTGCCATATTTTGCCCGACATGTTTCGTGCCTTTGTGTCTCACCTTTTCAGGTGCTTTCCTTACCAGAAAGTCCTCACGTCTTGTATACTGGCTTGAAAAGCAGACTTTCTGATAAAAAAAAGTCCCTGAAGAGGTGCGACACAAAGGAATGAAACATGTCGGGCAAAATATAGCAAATAAAGTAGTTGAACATGAACGAATGGTGTATTGCTTTATCGACCCCTTGCCATAAAATGAAACACTGGGTTGGCCCAGGGACGGTCAGGGAGACCGGATCCATCCCACGAACAAGACAAGACGATAAAAATCTTTAGTGCTTGCACAATTAATTGCCTCACTCAAGTGAGCAAAAATTATAACTCGCCAAAATTGCGTTTGACTACCATTTAACGATTAAAAATATCTGCTCTGGTGAAATCAAACGACCATTCTACTGCGCAGATTAATTCTTGTTCGTCCAATCTATATATATAAATCACGTGTCTGTCTGTTTGTCCGTTTGTTCCTTATACAAATCCACACTGTTTGACCGATTTTGACCAAACTTGGCACACAGGTCTTTACCCGGGAAGTTTCGTAGAGTAAGTCAAAAATGTCTTCCACTTTATGTCTGTATGTTTATTCCGTATACAAATCCACACTTTTTGACCGACTTTGATCAATCTTGGCACAGAGGTAGGCGTTGATACGGGGAGTGTCGTAGGGTAAGTCAAAAACGTCTACCACCTGTCTGACTGTATGTTTGTTCCTTACACAAATCCAGACTGTTTGGCCGATTTTGATCAATCTTGGTCCAGAGGTAGGTATTGATACGGGGAGAGTCGTAGGCTAATTCAAGAACTTCTACCACCTGTTTGTCTGTATGTTTGTTCCTTATACAAATCCACACCGTTTGACTGTATTTGACCACACTTCGCACACATGAAGGTCTTGATCCGGGGAGTGTCATAGGCTATGTTGAAATCGTCTAGGACCAACAGTTCCGAGGTCACGGGTCAGAAACTGTGAACCCGAAAAGTTACAGATTTGTGATTTTAATATTACTTATTTGGTTTCTAATTTATTTGGGTTTTTCTAGATGCAGAAAGTATGTGTAGAATCGCACACCGGGTAACAGCTAGTAAAAAAATATAAAAAAATTGAAGCACACCCTTTTGGTTTAACTTGTTCCATATTTCAGAGCGACAGGGTTTATTGACCTATTGCCCTAGTGTGTTTGCCCTGCCGATAGACCCAAGAAGCTAGGAAACCCGAGCCTCTATTTGGTTTGTACAAGAAGTGTGTCTGGTCCTGGACCCATGCCAGGCCACCTATTACTGATATTACTACGCCACCCCCCCCCTCCCCCTCCGGGCTAAAGTAATGCCCTTGTTGGATGGGACTACTTCTTATTAAAGCGTTTTAATTGGATTTGTAGAACTGTTGAAATTCTTTGTTATGCTTCTCGTTTTGTATCCGGCTAATGTTGCTAATGGACACAAATAATGAGTCACTTACAGATTAAACCTTGTATGAAGGTACTAAGGGCCTATTTAAATATATTTGTACCTACATACAGGTATGTTTGGATATTTCCAGGTAGTTTTGGTATTCAATTAAAAAAAAAAAAAAAAAAAAATCAGTCCCGTAACAGGCCACGAGGGCCCTGAGGGGCAGATACTATAGAGGTATCTTTCTCATGACCATACGGCACACTAGGGAGATAGTGTGGTCAGTACTATGCTCCGGCCGCCTGATTTTCCCCTTGGCTGCTTCGACTGCTAGAGTCATTAGCACCAACCAAGGTACCCATTATTAAATTAATTAAAGGCTGGGTTAGCCTAGGGACGGTCAGGGAGGCCGAATTCAACCCATGAACGAAGACACTAGAAGAAAAAATCTTTACTGCTTGCTCGGGATTTGAACTCAGGCCTCCAGCTTATTAGTCCAGTGCTCTACCACTGAGCTAACCTCGCCCCCGGTATTCAATTTACCTCCTAGAAAACCAAATTGTAATATTCCCTATAACCTGTATCTATCTTCGTTTGTATATTTATTTATTTTATTCAATAGAACGTTTGTTTAAGTAGCGTCTAAATATAAAAAATCCCCTTATGTCAAATTTTCATTGAACCCCATCTGTCATTGCATAGAAAACTGATTCTTTTTATTGAAAAACAAATTATATACATCGAACACTTTTCGATTTAGTAGACCGACGACGAAGAAATTAATAAACAGCAGGTAGAGGAACAACATTATTGCAGTTCAAAGACCATGTTCAATATGACGTATTTTCGGGGTTTAACCCTAGAAGGCCAATATTCGTCAAAATGACGAACACATCTGTGATTTACAGTCGCCCATCCCGTCTCCATCTTCTATTCTCCATCACAGCCATGCTACCTGTGTTTAGTACCTGACGATTCACCGAAAGAATTACATCGCTCGTACCAGCCGTGAGGAAATTACATGAAATTATGTCAAAGAATTGAGCACGTCTTTGTACACGTCTGTTTGACTAAGGTTAATTATTTCTTCTTCTTTTTTTTTTTTTTTTGTATGTGATTTTTTTTTTAATATTTGTATTTCAAACATGAAAGTATACTATGATAGAGACATTTTGTACTAATTTTCATCACCCCTCCCCTCTAAGTCGTAAAACTAATTAATAAAATTACATTAATCAGTTTTGAACAATATAAAATGTATGAAAGATGAAGTATGAAAGAATACCTATAATTAAATTCATTATTTTCACCTTTCTGTTCCAACAGTAACTGAATCCACGGCATTTCTGAGGACGTTTTGTCTCATGTGCTGGCACTTAGATCTTGTTGATCGGTTCGTTATCATGGGCTGTGCGTACACTCCTAGGAAAAGGAGGTAATATTTTAAAGGCCATTAAAGAAAACAACTTTTGAGGCGGTCTTTTATTTAAATCTTTTTCTCTCATTTTATCTGCTGGAGTGAGTTTTTTTTCATACAATTTCCAATGACTGTCCGACTTGGAATTGATCTTATTCGATTCTGGATGAAAAATGTCATTGTGAAATTCAATTGTCACCCTAAAACATTATTGAGATATTTATAAAAATTCAACGAATAAAAATTGCAATAAAACTGAACAAGAAAAAAATATTTGTTTTTGTTATTGACAATAACTAAGCAAAGGGCAAATAAAGGATGGATGGATGGATTGGGTGTTTAAGCGCAGAAAACATCTAGGTCCTCACCGCCCTGAAGTGTAGTGCTAGAGAGTCGTGTATATGTCGTGAGAGGGATTGTAATTTTGTGTTTAGGACAGTGCATGACAATCAACTGTAATTTTTATGACCTGTACTCTTTTTTTTTTTTTTTTTAACCTATGTCATTGCTTACGACTAACATGTTACTTAGATACTAATAGAACTATTTGCACTAAAACTAATACTAACATACAGTATAGTACTATTAATACAGTTAAGAGACTTGTATATAATTTTTTTTTTTTAATGCATATACATATATATATATATATATATGTATATCTTTTTTATATGTATATATCTATTTTTTCTGAGTAATGTTGTATATATCCTTTTTTTTAATGCATATATATATATATATATATATATATATCCTTTTTATATTTATATATCTATTTTTCTGAGTAATGTCATATATATATATATATATATATATATATATATATATATATATATATCCTTTTTATATTTATATATCTATTTTTCTGAGTAATGTCATATATATATATATATATATATATATATATATATATATATATATATTTTTTTTTTTTTTTTTTTTTTTTACACAAACACTAACGAATACAAACTTAACATAACTATTACAACTATTTGTACTAAAACTAATACTTTACTGGATGCAATGTTAATACTAAAACTATACTAAATAACAAAATTTATAGTAATACCAATTCTAAAACTAATCTAGCACACGTATATACACATACACCCACGTTCATACACATATACACACCCACATAAATACATACATACTTACACGCACATGAGTACATACCCGTGCACGTATACATAAATATATTTATTTATTATTAAATTATTATTTTATATCATGAGATATAATTGCGCATTTCTTAAGAATTCCACAACTAGGCAAATAAAGGAAATCATAATAATATATTTTCCGAAACATCAAGATCCTAGATCAATTGCTGCCATCTTAATTTGATAATCTGAGTAATAGGTTTTCGCTTATTTAATTGTTTTTTTAATGGGAAACTACTGTTATAAAGTAAGTAATGATGGAATGGTTGGGATTCGGCTAGAGAAACCTCAATACGATTTTTGTTTAAAAAAATCTATATTTAGGACGTTTCGGCTACTCATTGGTAGCCTTCGTCAGCTAAAATTACAAGAAAAAAAGAAATTAATACAGAAAAAAGTTTAGAATTGAGATAAGTAACAGAACTATAAATACATTTAACTTATTATAAAAGAACAATTTGGTCTTAAATTCTTAGAATGAGTAGAATGAAAATCAAAAGAAACATAACAAAAAAAAGAAGAAAAAAGGCAGAATAAGAAGATTATATAAGTAAATAAGGAAATCTTCTTTTTTTGTTATGTTTCTTTTGATTTTCATTCTAAGAATTTTTAATTTTAAGACCAAATTGTTCTTTTATAATAAGTTAAATGTATTTATAGTTCTGTTACTTATCTCAATTCTAAACTTTTTTCTGTATTAATTTCTTTTTTTCTTGTAACTTTAGCTGACGAAGGCTACCAATGAATGAGTAGCCGAAACGTCCTAAATATAGATTTTTTTTAACAAAAATCGTATTAAGGTTTCTTTAGCCGAATCCCAACCATTCCATCTTTACTTATCACCTCAACGGCTAACTATCTAAGCATCATGATGTTATAAAGTAGTTCGACTTTATGTCTACATAAAGGATAAAAAACACCAGTGGTTCTAGAAACAAGAAAAAATCATTAATAGCTCTAATTTTCAATGTACTTCGTATTTTCCCCGAATATATTACTTATAAACTCATCACATCCGTATCTGTTAGATATTCTTTAAAAAAAATATATATATAAAAAAAAATAAATAAATAAATAATAAAAACAAATTATACCTCATATCTTGTCTAGGTACTAATTGGCCTCCTGCTGTTATATATGTATATATATAGATTTATTATGTTTCCCAGCTTACAATATTATCGTTTGAAGAGTCGTCAAATTTTACGAGCATCCTTGCAAGATAGGATACCTCAACAGAGCTCGGAGTCTTTTATTGGAACGTTTTACAAATTTATTGCCCCAAAAAGTGACATTGATATCTCCGGTCGTAAAATTTAAATCTACCGCCCTCGTACCACCTGGATACTTGATGTATCAATAATAACTCTTTAGAAATCCTATAATGTAAACTATAACCTTGTTGTTAACATCCTCATCATCTTTTAGCGCGGCTCCTCCTTCCCTTCAAACGTAGGGAGGAAACCCGCTTATGAGGTTGACTTCATGACGCAATCCGGAAGTGCCGACAAGAAAACTTCACATTTCAGATCCCATAGACAAATAACGGTGGTTCAAATATGTATATATATATATATATATATATATATATATATATATATATATATATATATATATATATATATATACATATTTGTCTGTTTGCGTACCCACTGTCTGAATAATGGTCCGAATTTGAAAGAAACATGGTGTTTGGAGCAAAACTCGCGCAAATAAATCGTAAGCGTTACACGTTTTTGTGCTCGTATGCTTGCAGGTACTCGTTTTATAGGTTCATTAACATAGAAAAACGAATGAAACCATTTTTAATGCGATATCTGTAATCGTTTTTGAACAAAGTGGAACTTATATTTTTGTAACTAATTTATTTTTGGTGGGTACTTAGAATCGTAGGATTCAATTGAAATGTTTTCAACATATTTTAAATTCATCTAAACTAAGATGCTGAAATTTCGTTTACTTTCGGAGTTAAGGAAGAATTCGGAAATAAATAATTTTATAAGTGGACATGAAAAAGTTTTGGATATTCGTATATTTTCGTAAATACCTCGAAAACGGTTGGAAATCGTGGTAAGTAGAGTGTGACAATTCGAATGCTTACTAAATTCTCTTCAAAAGTATTCTGAAGCAGTTTTCGATGGGGCAATGTCAAACGGAGAAATAAGTGCTTAAAAGTTTAAAAGTGTTTGTTTTGTTCTTTTGAACGGGGTTTTGTGTTTGTATAACTCACTTTTTAATTGGTTTTATCAGTGAAATTAGTGCTTTATTAAAAGAAGGCAAGAAAATGAAAAACTTATTGGAACTAGTGGGTTTCTAGAGCAAACGCGTAGATGTCGGGCGAGGCATTTCGGCCTAGGAGCTGCCAGTTTCCTGTTGCGGCGCCTTAAATTACATTTTTTTAAAGATTTAATTTATATTTTTTTTACGAAAGATCAAATATAACTGCTTTTATTCCTTTGCTAATGGCACTAGGGATAGAAACGAACCGCGCTAAGATGACGCTGCTCCTGCGAGTCGGAAGTTTTTTGCAACCGCCAGATAGACTTGTATTGTGTGATTTCTTCCAGGCTTTAACTTTTTTTCTCTCTTAATTTCTTTGCCTTCAATTTTAAATGTTGATGAAGTTACCATGAAATGTTTAATGACTCTTTATTTTGTGTTTCGTAGTAAGGACTTTCCTTGTTGATTAATGATTAAAAAGGAAAAAAATATAATCTGAAAAAAAAAAATAAATAAAACACAAAAAGAAAACAAGGCATAGGAGAAACGCAATATTTTAAGGCACATTGCTAAAAAGAACAGCAAAGATTGCGTTCTAACAGGGAGGCGCACTATAAAAGTCACTGTTCATCACTATACATACAGAACCCCTTCCCGGAAGTACAGAAGAACCCTTCTGTTCCTTCCATTGAAGAGGGTAAGGTTTTGGGAACTCTTCCAAAAACACAAACTTACATCGCTACATTGTCTTTAACTATTTATTTTATGGCGTCATACTAAATCTATTTATAAATAAACCTCATTATAATGATTTTACAGCTAGGAACTCATTGCCGTAAAATGGGGTCACATTCGTACAGTGTGGTGGAATTGTAACAAACCCGTACTGCTTATATATGCTTAAATATTTGTCTGAGAGCGCACAGACAAATATATACGTGCATATATGGACCCTTTGGTGTCAGTTAATTAAAAAACCAAGCAATATAGGTCTGTAACAACACTACCCCATTTTACGGTAGTATGTACAACGTAAAAAAAAAAAAAAAAAAAAAAAAAAAAAAAAAAAAAAAAAAAAAAAAAAAAAAAAAAAAAAAAAAAAAAAAAAACTGTTGTCTTCATAAATATTTAAAAACAAATTTTATATATATATATATATATATATATATATGTGTGTGTACAATGTGGAATAATTGAAACAGGAGACTGACCACATTCTGCAGAAATCCAACGACAACAATTCTGCAATATTAATAATTATTTATCCTATAATGTGTTGTTTTTTCAATATTTCCTTTAGGCATAAAAATTATATGGAAGTGGATCTTCGTTCGGCATTTGCGGTCAAGATGTCAAACTTACTTATTGTCAAGATACTATTGTCAAGATACTATTCTTTATTTTTAGAGCAACGGTTTTATATTTTTGACTTGAAAATTTCATATGGCCGGGGATCTTTGCGTCTCGGGAAAGTTTGCGTCTCGGAAGGCGTCATCGAGCACGTGACCACAAATTGAATTTGGCGTGTAATTAAATTCGCCATTTGGAGGGAATAACTGCTTAAGAGCGATTCCTTTCTCCCTCCCAAGGAACGAAATCCGCTTTTGAGACCTTAAGACGCAATCCGGAACTTAAGACTGGATAATATTACGTTTCAGAGCCAATTGATCACGATCAAATATATATATATTTATATATATATATATATATATATATATATATATATATTGTTTTGTTTTTTTTTAGTTCACGACCCCATAAAACGAGGGTCTGCAACCATATGATGTTGAATACGTAAGCGCCAACGGCCATAGCCACGTTGAATACACCGGTTCCCATAGATCACCGAAGTTAAGCAAGGTCGGGCGTGGTCAGTACCTGAATGGGTGACCGACCACGTGCTGTTGGCATTATAAAAGGGCGGCAACCTATAGATAGCCCGGCGCTAATGGCCAAGATGTAGATGCGCCGTAAAAAAAAAAAAAAAAAAAAAAAAATACGTAAGCGTTTGTTGTAAAAATGTTCATCAAAACGACCATTTTTAGGCTGGAGAGAGAGCGAATAGACATTATATATATATATATATATATATATATATATATATATATATCGTGTAGTTTCTCCAAGAGCGAAAGTTATGTAACAGGATGGACAAATTTCAGCTTAGGATACAATTGAAGGGATCGGAGGAAAATAGTGGGAAGCAACATTTTTAACAAAACTTTACTGTAGCTGCTATACGTTGGATAGCATGTGGAATTATCAGCAGAAATGGTTAGGGAGGACAAGATTAAGTAGCATACAGATCACTTAGGTGTAATATCTTAATAGCATCACCATAGACTGATATTCCCACTTAATATCCAACATGTAGCAGCAACAGTTATGTTTTGTTAAAAGTGTTGTTGGCACTTTTTTGCCCCGACCCCTTCAATTAGTTTCCTGTTCTGGCGCTTTTATATTAATTCTTGAAATTGAATAATAACTACATTTTATAGCTAAAATGAGTTTATTTATGCCAATTTTTTTACTAGCCTTAGGAGAACTGTCCTCCGGTTTGTGGAGTCTACATTCCTCCGTAGCCCTGAAGGAGGCTTGTTTATCAAGCCGAAACGTTGGCATAAATAAACTCATTTTAGCTAAGGTTATGTACGGAAAAGCGCTCAAATGGCGCAGTCAGACTTTTTAACTACAAAATGACATTTTCATTATCAAGAAGATGTTCTTTTAGAAGGAAATGAAAGAAAGCAAAAATGCTTGTTGTATAGCTTAAACGTTTGTACTCTCAATTCATTAACGAGTTTATTACTTTTCATAAGATCCCTCTGGAATTTCTGTCAAATGTTCCATTTTTAGCTGAGCGTTATTACATTGGTAATTAAGGCGTGTTGTTCTAAGGTAAATTGATTCCATAACTCCAAATACAAGGAGACCGACGACCCGGAATGTCAATACTAGCCTGATTGCGAAATCCAATTTTGCAAGGGATCTTTATAAAACTCCGACTCTTCTGGATCTGGAGGCGGAAAAGGGTCACATTTTCCACGTGGGGAAATTCAGGATTTCCTGAGAGGTCTGTTTACCATAGTTGAAGGATTATTTTTATCCTTTAATGGCTCGCCATGACTCCAATTTTATACAATTAGGAATGAATCTACCCAATTATCGAATCAGGATCCGGGAACAAATTTCTAAAAAACGAATTCATCATAAAAATTTCTCTACTTCCTCCTGTTGCTTTCTGTTGCTATTTCTACGGACCGGCGTCATCGTAGTGCGTTTCTCTTCGTAAAGGAATAGAAAGCAAATAGTCTGGCAAACTATATGGCAGATAACAGACAGCAACAAATTAAAGCCAACGGCCATAGCTATGTTGAATACACCGGTTGAGTGAATGAACGAGTAAGGTTGAATGGATGTGGGTTTGTGTATGTAGGTAGGCGTGCGCATATAGGTGTAGGTATGTGTGTATGCGCGCGCTTAGGTGTGTGTTTTAGCGCGGTTCCTCCCTCCCTTCATAGGGAGGAACCCCGCTTATAAGGTTGATCTCATGAAACAATCCGGAAGTGCCGAGATAATTTTGCGTTCCAGAACCCCTAGAGACCGAAAATAAAGGTGGTTCAAATTTGTATATATATATATATATATATATATATATATATATATATATATATATATTTGTCTGTTCACGCTTTTCCGGCCCCAATAATGGTCCGATTTTGATGAAATTTGGTACAAAAATCTTTCGTCTAATTTGAAAGGTCAAGTTCGTTAAAAAATCGTTCCGCTTACTTCATATGCATGCAAGTAATCGTTTTATAGGCTTCTTGGCCTAGAAAAACGAATGAAACCATTTTTAAGGCGATAGCTTTAACCGTTTTCGATAAAATTGGAAAAATAGTTGCTGAATAACGTTTTTGGTTTTCGTACTTAAAATCATGGGATTCAGTTGAAACATTTTTTGCATGTTTGAATTTCATCAAAACTAATATGTTAAACTTGTGGTTACGTTTGGAGTTAAGGAAGGGCTAGAATAAAATATTTTATGAACAGACATGAAATGTTTTGGGAACTTCGTATACTTTCATTAATATCTCGAACACGGTTGGGAAATCGTGGTAAGTGGATAGGAACTATTTGAAAGTTTTATAAATTCTCTACAAAAACGATTCTGAAACAATTTTTGATTAGGTGATTTGAATCGAATAAATAAGTGCTTAAAACTTCAAATACGTCTGTTTTGTCCTTATGAACGGGTTTTTGTCGTTCATTTTCTAATTTTTGTCTCTTCCCCTTAGTTTTTTTATTGCTTTTTATTTTTGTAATTCAAACATTTTCTACATGTTTGAATTTCATCAAAACTAATATGTTGAAATTTTCGTTACGTTTGGAGATAAGGAAGGGTTAGAATCGTGGAAAGTGAAATGTAACAGTTCGAAAGCTTACTAAATTCTCTACAAAAAATGTTTTGAAGAAAGTTTTGGTAGGATGGTCATATTAGGAGAAATAAGTGGTTACAACTTAGTTAGTTAGTTTCGTTTATTTAAACGGATCTCTTTTTTCTGTTTACCTTCGTTTTTAATTGTTTTTTTTTCCTCAGTTTGCCTTAGTTTTTAACTGCTTGCTGTTATTTTGATTCCATTTTTTTCAATAAAACATGAGCAGTAATCGAGAAGCGTGTTTGTATTTTGAATTGACTTTGAGAGTCTTACTCTAGATTGAGGAATTTCCGCTTCTAACCTGTGGGTGTTAACAATTTTCATGTAATATAAAAAAAAAAAAAAAAAAAATGTTTAGTTAGAGAACGGATACGTCTTAAGATGACGCAGTTCCTGCTGAAAGAGAATGTTTACACTCTTTGTGTAGAGTAAGACATCTGCCCGGGTTGAGGTATGGGGCAGGCTTCAGGTAGGCTTTTATTGCACTTCATAAATCAAGATGCATCCTAGGAGAGCTGACAGATATTTTACCTGTAGGAAGTCATGCAGCCAAATGCTATAGGAGAAATATAATTATATTTTGTAGTTTTACGTGGCGTAGTTCATTAAAAAATAACACTACTTTCTCATTTTCTTGTACAATTTTATTTTGTTTAATTGTATTTAACATTAAAATGAGTAGTTTAATATTTTTAATTGCATTTACACTAAAATGGATATATTAGTAAAGCAAGTTAAGTAAATTAGAAACATATTCGTAGTAGTCTTCGTAGATCGAAACTTGGAACGGCGGAAAGAGTAATTTCCGCTTAGGATAGTTTCTTGTGCCTTTCCGACAATCTTGCTTTTCTTTGGAATATGTGTTTACATTAAGAATGATCTAAACATAGTAATAACTGTTTCTATTCTAAGTATACAAAATGACACTAGGGATATAAATAGAACCGTGCTAAGATGATGCAGTTGCTGCGAGTCGGACTTTTTTGTGTATACACGTGAAAATTATATTGTAAGTAATTTGTAAACTTCGCTCCCTATAGGGCCTGACCCTAGTGTAAACCAGGAGCAGTAAACAATTCATAAGAAGGGCGATGATTCAATTCAATTAAAAAAATAAATAAATAAAAATAAATAAAAAAAAAAAATAATAATAATAAAAAAAAATAGAAAAACAGATCACCAAAAAATATTATTAAATGTTCATTCAAAGGTTAGCAGCGTGTTCGTCCAGTAAACTACCACTGAACGTATCTGAATGAGATTTTCTTTTCAAAAATCGCAAATTTAATGTTACATTTCGAGATGAGTTTACATTTTTTACCACAGATTTAGAAAAAACATGTTTCTATTCAAGCTTTCCTGATGACAGGATAAAAATGAAATCGCGCAAAGATGACGCACTTCCTGCTGGTCAAACTTTTTATAAATAATTACTTGATTTGTAAGTTGTTTCTCGTCATTGGCTGTAATTAACGACCAATCCAAAATCCTTTAATATGTCAATTTGACAAATAGCTAGGTTGTTTTTGTGTTTATGCAGGATGAAGCGAATGAGGATTATTTTGAGAAATTGATGCTATGATTAACCACGATTGTTTCATAAAGTAGTTCTTAGATTGCTTATATACTCCCTAATACGTTTCTGGAAAATATTGATGAAACTCTATTACGTCCAAATGTTAAGATAAATCTAGTAGAAAGAAAACAATCGGACAACCAGAGACAAAACAGCCCTATCCTTTTTGGTTGGTAATCATTCTACTGATAAGCTTATTCAATGTTGATAGTTTCTGTTTCTGATTTTGTCATTACTTTTGGAATATATTTGATATTCTAAATATAAATTCATTAAGTCCTAGTTGAATATTAAACGGTTGCTTTGTTTTAAGCTTGTAAAAATAATTACAGCTTCGGATAAGCAGGCCAATATAAATAAAATCATTATTTCAAAAGAATGACAGTATGATTTCTACAATTTCAAGATTGTCAAATTCAGGCCCTTAAGACGCCAGAAGACAATTATGAGAGACTTTCCAGAGGCAGATGAAAGAATTTATCAAGATATTTTTTACATCATTCAGTGCTTAAAAAAAAAACTAAAAAGGATTCGAACATTTCTAAATTTACTTAAATGGCGGAAGTAGATACATCTGCAGAATGGAGGAACGCGGCACTCAGCAATGTTGGAAAAGCGTTGTAAACAGCTATGTATTAGCAGGATTCCTGTTTTTATTGCCCCCAAACAAGTAGGCCACCACAATATATATACCCTCAAACCACAATACCACATAAATAGAAGCACGTGCCACTTTCTTAACATAACACCAGACTTTATTACACACACATTATTGGCTCTTATCAGAATATTGTAATGAAGTAAATAAATCCAGCAGTATTGGATTGTCATCGAATAGCGAATCCAATTTTTACAAAGTGGCAATTTTCCCAAGTCCATTTTTTAAATCCATTTTCCAGCTGAATGATCTTTTTTTTTTAATTATTTTACATATTATTTTATTTTCTACGATAATCCTAAAACAGTTCATGTCTGTTAATAAAAAATTTTTTTTTTAATACTTCCTCCAAATGTAACCAAACTTTTAATATCTTTGTTTGGCTGAATTACAAACATGTAGAAACTTTTCCAACTGAATTCAACAATTTGAATGCTCAAACTTAAAATTTGAAAAATCATTTTTATCTTTCTTCTTCTTCTGTATAAGCGTGAAAAGCCCCACAACAAGGGTGATTTGCTCAAAGAATATTAATTAATAATGAAAATAGTTTATTAGATTATTAAATAAAATTATTCTTTGGAGGCCCCGTGGACGTGATCGTTAAGGCGTGAGCACTTAACACTCCGTGCTAAGGGTCGTGGGTTCGATTCCCACAAGGGGTGGTGGTTTTTCTTTGGGAAAATAGAAGGCATCTGCCCTATCCTGGCTAGAATAGGGTGGTGACCTATAGATAACCCTATAGATAATAAGGAAGATCTAACTTAAAAAAAGTATACTCGTAAAAAATAACAAAATTTCTCTAAAATTATCTTAAGATCAGAGATTTTTTCTTCGATTGTTTTGTTGTGTGATTCTTGTAATTTATTTTTTACGTACTTAACACTTATTTTTTTAAATGTTGACGTCCATTTAATCTTAACTAAGAATTTTAGGACGAGTTATTTATAAATTGTAACCCTTTTCTGGCAAGGATAGGGCTGATGCATTTTCTTTTTCTCGAATGAAAAGCCATCACCCCTAGTGGGAATCGAACCCACGACCTTAGGCAAGGAGGACATATGCCTTAGCACACTCGGCCACCTGGCCTCCATATTTATACAATGAAGTTAAGTAGTGACATTGTTGAATCATTCATCCAAATAGAAATTTACACTAATCTTCAGACTAAATTTATAAGTTTTATTAAAACATATTTGACAATTTAGTAAAAGACTAATAATTTAACAGATAATTCATTTAAAAAGTCCGACTCGCAGGAACTTCTTAGCGCGGTTACGTACATCTCGAAGAAATGGAATAGATTAGTATCACAAATCACAGGAAACTGACAGTAGCCAACTTACACAGAAGCGGATAATTCTTAATCTGTATAAGTCAATACAATTATGTACTGAGAACGTACTTAACTCTTTGACTTCTGCTGAGAAGGCTCTATTCTAAACAACCAAAAATTCGTTGTCATTTCAAGTATCTTGTTTTACTAGCAAATTCGTTTTACAGTCATAATCAACTGTAAATATGTGCTTCAGTAACGATCACCTCAGTTGGAGGCTATCAGGAAGGTTATATAGATAGGGGAATTCAAAACAAACTTCCAACAAGAATTCAAAACAAACGGTGGCCACCGTTATCTTGATTACCACAGCCACTCCAAACTTATTACTAATACCTTTTATAGTTTCCTAGCTTATTTTACTACAATACTAATTTTACTGATAAATGCAATTTAAAACAAAAAACAACTAATTAAAAACGGCGCTAATGACCTAGTTGTAGATGCACCGTAAAAAAAAAAAAAAAAAAAAAAAACTAATTAAAAAGTGAGATAAACAAAGAGAAAAACCCTTTCAAAACAAACACTTTTTCAGTTTTAAGCGCTTATATCTCTGATTGACGTTGCTCCATCGAATATTGCTACGGAATCTTTTTTGTAGAGAATTTAGTAAGCATTCGAATGGTAACCTTCCACATACCACGATTTCCCAACCGTTATCGAGATATTTACGAAAAATGTATGAAGATTCGAAAACTTTTCATGTCTATTAATATTTTTTTTTTCGCATACTTCCTTAACTCCAAATATAACCAAAATTTAAACATATTAGTTGGGATTAATTTCCTAGATATCGAAAATATTTCAATTGAATCCCGCGTTTCTAAGTACCCACAAAAAAATAATGACTTACAAAAACATTGATTCCACTTTTCTCAGGAACGGTTAGAGATATCGCCTTGAAAATGGTTTCATTCATTTTCCTATTTTAAGAAACATATAAAACAAGTACCTGCAAGCATATAAACTGAAAAATGTAAGCGTTACGATTTTTTTGCGCGAAATTTGCCCCAAAAACTATCTTCCAGTGGGCGGATTCTGCTGGTTAACGAACTTGACCTTTCAAATAAAACGACAGATTTTTGTACCAAATTTCATCAAAATCTGACCATTTTTGAGCATGCTAGAGAGCGAACAGACAAGCATATATATAAATATATATATATATATATATATATATATATATATATATATACACACACACACACAAATTTGAACCACCTATATTTTCGTGATCTATGGGGTCTGAAACGAGAATGTTTCTAGTCGGTACTTCTGGATTGCGTCATGAGGTCAACCTCATAAGCGGGTTCTCCCTATGGAAAGATTGCGTAACCGCGCTAAAATAAATATAAACCAATAAATGTAATTATGCTCCAATAAAAATGTAATATCTTGAAATATTTATGATTTAGCAATTATGTATAAATCTTTTATTCAATTACATATTTTTAATTTAAAAAAACAATTTAATTAAATGAACGATTTATAAATACTTGCTACATAATGTAAATTTTTTTCAGCTTTACTCTGTGAGCAATTCACCTTGCTGTAGTGTAGCTCAGTAAATAAATAAATAATATCTTATTTTTTGTAAAAAGGCGAATTATGATTTTATATAAGCCGATGAAATAAAAGACCACCTGATCATAAAACTAATCTTCAATAGAAACCAAAAAATACTTGCCGAAGGAAGATGTATATTTTTTTTTTGTTATTGTTGTTTCTTTTTAAGAATTGTGAGCATTCTGTTTTAAGGGACAAATTCGGGTGACAAAAATCGTTGAGCTTATGGACTTTTATACGTTTATAGACTTTGTACACGTTTTATAGGTTTTAACACAATTGAAAACGAATGAAACTATTTCCAAGGCAATATCTCTAACCGCTCTTGAGGCCAAAAATTGTTTTCTAACTAATTTATAAGAGCTACTTAGAGTCGCTGAATTCAAACGAAAAAATTAATCGTCGATAGAAGATGTAAATGTTTCTTTAAGAATTACCAGTATACTTATTCTCGTAGAATTTGCAAGGGATTCCGACTAAAAACTAAACTTCGAAAAATTAAATTTAAAGTTTTATGAGGTTCATTTGATAATTGGAATCGATGAAGATTTGTAGGCATTTTGTGATGTCTAAACTGAATAAAAAATGTTACAATGTGTGTCACAAAGCGAACGAAAAAGAAGACTGTATATTATACAGTACATTACATAGGTTTGTCGGGTGGACCTAAAGCTTATTTATTTTCTTGAATATGAGCAGAAGGCTCTAAATTTGTGTTGCAATAAATAGCATTTATCAGTAAAATTAGTATTATGGTAAAAGAATACAAGAAAATGAGGAAAAGTTATAATGTTTTCCTGGTGTGGATCTTGAGAATGCCAGGGAGACCTTTTTCCATGGCAGGCGTAAGGTAGGTACCCTTGTCATCCGCGATCTTGGGCCTTAAAAGTATTTCATGAAAGGTCTAACCAAAATTACAACTGTTTCTATTTCAAACCTTTCGAATCGCACTAGGAATAAGAATGGAACACTAGAATGAAGCAGTTTCTGTGAGTGGGACTTTTTTTTACTTGCATTAACAAGCCCTCATATACCTGCATTTATAAGTAATAAAGTTTATTGATTCTAAAGCGATAGAGAATAATCTATATAAGAAAGAAAATAAGGGTATAAGTTTGAAAGGGAATGAAATGCAAATGCGAACAGTTAGTTTAGCCAGTAAAAGAAAAGAGGGCAGTCGATTGGGTCTTCTCTTATTTTTCTTTTAATGTCGGTCCGAACGTTTTACTGTCGTCTTTATTGCCGATGTGCACAGCTCTCTTGTCGCCTTTCTTCCCTTTCTTACACGAGGAGATCTCCTTCCAAAACTCAGGCGTAGGACAGATCTTCCCTTTCTTACACGAGGAGATCTCCTTCCAAAACTCAGGCGTAGGACAGATCTCCCCTTTCTTACACGAGGAGATCTCCTTCCAGAACTCAGGCGTAGGACAGATCTTCCCTTTCTTACACGAGGAGATCTCCTTCCAAAACTCAGGCGTAGGATAGATCTTCCCTTTCTTACACGAGGAGATCTCCTTCCAAAACGCAGGCGTAGGATAGATCTTCCCTTTCTTACACGAGGAGCTCTCCTTCCAAAACTCAGGCGTAGGATAGATCTTCCCTTTCTTACACGAGGAGCTCTCCTTCCAAAACTCAGGCGTAGGATAGATCTCCCCTTTCTTACACGAGGAGATCTCCTTCCAAAACTCAGGCGTAGGATAGTTCTTTAGGATTCCGAGGAGAAAATGATTGGACGGTTCTATTGAGCAATATTACTTTATTAGCAATTTAATCTTCCTCATAATGAGTCATTATATCTTTATTTTAGAGCTTTTTCCCTCATGATGTGGAGGAAAACCGCTTATAGTGTTATCCTAAATTCCAACGTGAAATCTCCACGTTTACGCTTAGGCGATGAGAAGAATTCATTTTATGCGATAGACACGTATCCAAAATGAATAAAGTATGGTTATGTTTTCGTTACTTGTGTCGGATTCGTCCGTATGTGTATTTGGCTGCCAAATCATAAAAAAATAAAAATTAAATAATGTCCGTATGTGTATCCAAAATGACACTTGGTAACAGTGAGTCATGGACAAGGAGTCCACAGCCGCCACGAAATATATATATATATATATATATATATATATATATATATATATATAGTATATACATAATATAAAATTCTCGTGTCACAGTTGGTTGTGACCAAACTTCTCCGAAACGACTTGACCGATTTTTATGAAATTTTTTTGTATATTCAGTAGATATGAGAGTAGGATGTAAACTATTTTTCATAACATATGTAACTATATTTTTTGGGGTGGGCCCCTTATCACTTAGGGGTGATAACCCCTAAGTGATAAGGGTGACCCACCCGAAAAAATATTTGTTTAATTTTTATTTTTATTATTTTTTTTTTTTTTTTTTTTTTTATAAATTGGCATTAAAAAATACATACAACCCTTTATTTTCAACCTTCTACCACCAATCCCCATTTTATAATAACGATATTTGTATTTTTATCATAACAAATACATTTATATTATAAAATGTAGTTTTATTCAACATATCGCACTAGTATTTCTAAAGTGACACAACTCAAAAACCTGTGTTTTTCAATTATGACCATGAAAGACATGGTACGTAAATAGTATCTCTTTATCAACCATCAGAACTGTATGTACATAGCTTGTGCACCAGAGGGCACTTGTTTCACCCTTCCTGTCTTAATGATATTCCCCCTACATAGGCAAGAGTGACACATTTTCAGTTGAGTTTTATTTTGAGTTGTGTCACTTTAGAAATGCTAGTGCGATATGATCTTCTTGCAAAGAGAAATATGGTTCCAGATTCTAACCTGTTCCTGAAGTTAATTCCAACATTCAATTCATGCTTCCAAATGACATTGTTCGGAGCAACGGAAATAGTTTTGTAAACATAATGCTACAAATGGTCAACAATTTAATTCAACATTCAAAATCAAAGGCCAAATTTATCACAAAGTGGGATCATTGCTGCCAAACAAACCACATCAATGTTTATAAATTTACTTTATCGGAAGTGAGGACTCCGAAACCGCACTCGCCAATCGCGTGGATCACGTTGGGGCTACATTAACCACAATTCACGGTTTGCCAGGCGCATCGTGAGTAAGCTGGACGATCTATTGAATGAGCAGAATGAATTTTTGACATTATTTAAATCCCACATGCACAAATTACAATGTGACAACCACTCTATTGTCATCCTTCCTGATAAAGAACCATCTGGAGAGTACATTCAATGCACCTGTTGCTCATGACGTCGCTGGAATCGTAGTGCAGCTACGCGAGAAATCCTGATTCGAAGAAGAAATAATAATGCTGACTCTATTTCTGATACAAATCTTTCATACGATGCTATCCAATATCCGTTAATGTTCTGGAAGGGACAAGAACTAATAATCTTGAGTCCATTGCTGATATACACCATTCATAAGACTCTATCCAATATCCGCTAATGTTCTGGAAGGGACAAGACATAATAATCTTGAGTCCATTGCTGATATACACCATTCATAAGACTCTATCCAATATCTGCTAATGTTCTGGAAGGGACAAGACATAATAATCTTGAGTCCATTTCTGATATACACCATTCATAAGACTCTATCCAATATCCGCTAATGTTCTGGAAGGGACAAGACATAATAATCTTGAGTCCATTGCTGATATACACCATTCATAAGACTCTATCCAATATCCGCTAATGTTCTGGAAGGGACAAGACATAATAATCTTGAGTCCATTGCTGATATACACCATTCATAAGACTCTATCCAAAATCCGCTAATGTTCTGGAAGGGACAAGACGGATACTGCATAAATATTAAACAACGAGATCCCGCAACAGGTAAAGACCCCCAGGTTTTCACTACCAAAATATTCACTAGAAGTAATGTATATATGGCAAAACAACGTTTGCTGGGTCAGCTAGTATATATATATATATATATATATATATATATATATATATATATATATATTTCTTTTACGTAAGATTGGACGAGTTCCTTAACCAGCCGAATCGGTCTTTCAACTCGGCATACATCGTACCTATCCAATGAGAAAAATTCATTGTAAAAATAAACTAAATCGGTCCGAGTTTCAAACCCATAATTATCGCGGAACCAAATTTTCTTCTTGAAACCTGGTAGATTGCAAAGCAAAACATGTCCATTCATAAGTGATGTTTACTCCAAAACAAATTAATATTTGAGTCAAATGCTAATTTTATATTTATAAAAGCGGAATTATTTAGGTTCATTTTGAATTTTAATTGGTTTCCAGACTCGATGTTTGTGATTACTTTACCAGTTAGAGTAAAAAAATAATGATAAAGATGTAAGGCCCCGTTTTCCCTTTGGCCTTGTTAAGTGAATAAGGATGAGAGAAAAGGTTGGCTGTCCATCTCTAGAGATGTGAGAACCACGAATCCGCAAACGTTGCGTCTGGGATGTTGGCACTGCACGTGGCTGATTCGTAAGATTCCTGGAAGATCTAAGACCTGACAAGAGTTTCTAGTTCAATCACCTGCAAAAGCAGGAGTGGGGTACAGAGGGTTTAAAAAGAGCTGGCTTACCTCCGACCGGGGAGAGTTTGCATCCGTTCCTGAGACTTCGGCCCAGATGCTGTTCAGAGGTAGGCCAGTTCCAAATTCTCTATAATCTCCCCAAATGATCATATTTGATAACTCTACCTATCCGTCTCTCTCACTCAACCTTTTCTCTCATCGTAGCAATGGTTTATGATATTTATGTTTTGTATCCTCTGTGTAAATTATAGTTTTAAAAAGGAATTTCCGCTTCTCTAAAATATTTCCCCATTGTCTATATCTCTAAATCCCGTCCTTGCTGATCAGTCCCTTACAAATGGTGTCAGGTGTGGGGTATTATTTAAATGTTCAGCTGCAAGCCGGCATTAGATAAGAACCCTGCTCTCGAGATAGGCCGGCGGCTGTACTGCTGACGCTGATAGGACAATTCCTCGAACTGATATCTCGGCGCTGGGTAGTTGTTCATTCAATGTCCTCACGTTTCCTGGTTTAAGGACCGCCAAATACGGATATTTGGTGGTTAGCCCTGTTAGAGAGTAAAGCAATCCCTATTCGTAAGCATAACGTGTTGGGGTTCATTGGAAACGTTGAAAATAGAGCTATACGATGGTGGGAACGGAACAGCAGTTTGCCGATCTGAAAACGGCATTGGATCAGGCGTTGGCTGCAAATGAGCAATTCAGGGAAGAATTCGAGAGGACAAGGCATGAGGGTAAGCAAGGAAAGAGGGATCTTTCTCTTCAGGGAATGGTCGGTCCATGGTCCGGTGACGATTCTGGGGTTCCAATCCAAGACTATCTCAATGGTTTGGAATTAGTGGCAACTAGCGGAAACTGGGAAGATCGTGATAAATCCCTTGTGTTAAGGATGAGACTGAAAGGGATGGCTGCGAAATTTTTGGCCAGCAGATCGGATCTCAAGGGGCCAAATGTAAAATATTCCACGATTCGAGATGCTCTTTTAGACCGCTTTAAGGCGACTATGCAACCTGAGCAGTTTCTCCTTCAGCTTAGTTCAATGAAACAGGAGCGTGGGGAGGATGTCAGAACTTTCGGAGATCGTTGTCGGGATATGGGTGAACGATCACTCTCAGGTGAGGGATCGGAGGAAGAAGTTATAGGGGCTCGCAAACAACTGGATAAAGTCGTCCTTACATCATATTTAAATGGGCTCGGAGGAGAGATTGGGAGGCTGACGAGACTCGGGTTCCCAAAGGAATTACAAACCGCGATTGAGAAGGCTAGAGCCATTGAAACGGAGTTAGGGCGACACGAAAAGGGAATATTTACTGTAGAGAAGAATCCCCAGGATAACGAAATTCCCAGTCCCGAGGAAGTGGGACAAAACGAAGTAAGGGTCATTGAGAGGGGTAATCCAAGTGGCTGTTATCGCTGCGGGGATACGAATCATTGGGCCAGGGGATGTCGACAAACAGAGAGGATTAGTGATATTTCTCCCAAAAATAGTACGAATTGTTATAGGTGTGGTCGTCGTGGGCATATCGCTCGCCAATGTCGTTCCAAACCCCTCGTGAAAGGAACTTTGCCAAAGAAGGCCCCCAAACGCGAACGACTTGGGGAGGGCCCCGGCCCTAAGTCGGCAACAAGGGGATCGCGCTACGAATTACTAGGCATAGGTGGGGGAGGTGAGAAAGGGTTAAAGGTGAGCACCTGGATAAATGGGCGGATTCATAGGATGATAGTAGACACTGGTGCTGAAGTTACTCTAATCAGGTCTCCTGCCTCAGGATCCAAATTAAGACCCGCGACTAGTAAGATTAGGGGGGTAACTGGTGTGGTAATCCCGGTACGCGGTATTCAAACGGTGAATATCGAAGTTAAGGGCCATCGACTGTCCCACGACGTCATAGTGGCTGACGTCTGCTTAGAAGGAGATGGACTATTAGGCTTAGACTTACTAGCTAAATTAGACGCCCATATAGACCTACGTTCGGGATTGTTAGTCACGGGAGCATCGCCTAAAATTGAATCCCTACCTTCCGTTGGTTCGATAACAAAGAGGGATGAGTTAAAAATGTCTGCGAACCGAGAGTGGGTACGTTTCATGAGTAGGACGGCGAGAGAACTAGAAGCCAAGTTTTCAGGTCATATTTTATCCCTTCCAACTAGCGTGAATATAGGAGCTAAGCCGATAGTCAAGGAGGAATCAAGACACACGGGGAAGAAGGATAACAAAACCAGCTCAGCGCGTCTTTCGCGAGAGGAAACGCTTCCGGCCTTCAGTGAATCTCTATTAGAGATTTCCGTACCAGGGAAACTAGACCAGAAAGCTGTCATAATTGAGCCGTCAAGAGCACTTCCCAATGGGGTTGTAGGAGGGAGATGCATTAACACTCCTCGGGACGGCCGTTCGTGGATGCAGTTCGTCAATTTGACCGCTTCGGCTGTGACATTGCCACGGCTTCTAGTGGTAGGTCTGGTAGAGAGAGATTGGGCGGAAGACGGTGGATCTTGTTCGGAGAGGGAACGCAAGGATGGCTCTAAAACTCCTGTTGGTTTCGCCTCGATCGTTGGCGAGAAATTGGGCCATTTAAGTGGTGGGGAAAGGAGGGATATGGAGTCCTTTTTGTCCAGATATTCAGACATTTTTTGTGAACCGGGTCCCGAAGGTTGCTCCCTGCCTGTTCAGCACCATATTGAAACTGGAGATGCCAGACCTGTGGTGAAACGCCCGTATCGTGTGCCTTTCAGTGAACGGGAGGAAATGGAACGGCAGGTTCAGACGTTGCTTGAACGAGGCGTCATTACGCCGTCTAAAAGTCCTTGGCAAGCACCTGTAATTCTAGTCAAGAAAACTTCCCCAACAGGTGACTTAAAGTATCGATTCTGCACAGATTTCCGTGGCCTCAATGCAGTTACTAAGGTCGATACTTACCCGCTTCCGTTGATACAGGAAACCTTAGAACAATTGGGGAGTAGCCAAATCTTTTCCACAATTGATCTTTCGAGTGGGTACCACCAAATACCGATAGCACCCCAGGATCAGGCAAAAACGGCCTTCACGACTGTAAACGGACACTATGAGTACAAAAAAATGGCTTTCGGCCTTGCGGGGGCACCTGCCACGTTCCAACGGGTCATGGACCAACTTCTTGGCCGACTGAAGGGCACCGGGTGTTTCGTTTACCTCGATGATGTGGTGGTTTATAGCTCATCACTGAGGGAACACATGCTCCGGTTAGAGGAGTTGTTCGACATATTCAGAGGCGCTAATCTAAAAGTGAACTTGAACAAGTGCGCTTTTGCGGCATCGGAAGTGACCTATCTGGGACACGTAGTTACAGCCGAGGGAGTGAAACCAGATCCTAGAAAATTAGAGGCGATCAAGTCTTTTCCAGCCCCCAGAAATGTGAAGGAGTTGCGAAGTTTTCTAGGGTTGGCAAGCTATTACCGTAAATTCATAAAAGGCTTTGCGGATCTTTCAAGACCGCTGACAGAATTAACTGGCTCACGAGTACGATTCCAGTGGGGCGACAAGCAACGGAAGGCTTTTGAATCGCTAAGAGAAATCCTAAGTTCGGACTCAGTCTTGTGCTATCCGAATTTCAGCGAGCCATTTATATTGTCCACCGACGCATCAGGAGTAGCTCTGGTTGCCATTCTGTCCCAGTACAGAGACGGCGGCGAGAGACCTGTTCGCTACGCTAGTAGGCAGTTGAAGGGTCCAGAACTCAACTACTCGGCAACAGAACGAGAACTGCTAGCGGTGGTTTGGGCAACAAAGCTGTTCCGTTGTTATTTACTAGGGCGACGGTTTAAGCTTGTCACTGACCACTCTGCCTTGAGGTGGATGCTAAGCCTTCGAGACCCGTCTTCACGGCTGACCAGGTGGGCCCTTCGGTTAGAGGAGTTCGACTATGAAGTCGAACATCGCCCGGGGAAGAAACATTCTAACGCTGATGCTTTAAGCCGTACAATAGCTGTAGTCACGGGAAATAGGCAGAAAATAACCCGAGGTAAATTGAAGGATGCTCAAAAGGAGGATATGTGGTGTCAAAGAGCCATCAAGAGAGGCACGGTTCATGTACAAACAGATGCCGATGGCCTGCTATATTGGGCCGATGGGGCAATGGATGAGTCGGAATGGAGGCTTATGGTGCCTGAGGGTCTACGAAAAACAATCGTTGAAGAAAATCACTCGAAACCATGGGCTGGGCACCCAGGGGCTGATCGTACTCTCGCGGTAATCAAAAGCTCATATTATTGGCCGGGCATGGCGGCGGACGTTAAGTCCTTTGTGGAACGGTGTCACGCGTGCGCTAGCAGAAAAAGTCCTGTATCTCAAAAGGTCCCCCTGGAAGCTCCCTATATGGCCACAGGGCCTTTCGAGCAGGTATCGCTAGACATATTTGGGCCTTTGCCGACTTCCAAAAGGGGCCATCGTTACCTTTTGACCGTAATTGACAATTTTACACGGTATGCGGAGGGAATACCACTGAAGGGGCAAACAGCTGAAGAAACGGCCGTAGCACTCGTCGAGAATATTATCACTCGACATGGGGTCCCTAGGAGGTTGTTAACAGACCAGGGAAGAAATTTCGTTTCTCGACTGTTTACTCAAGTTTGTAGAGCTCTGGGGATTAGGAAATTACAAACTACCGCCTACCATCCGGAATGTAACGGAATGGTAGAGAGGTTACATCGAACTCTTACCGATTCGATATCCCAATATGTGCGAAGAGACGGTCGTGACTGGGATAAGTGGGTCCCATATGCTCTCATGGCATATCGAGGAATACCTCATTCGTCGACAGGATATTCCCCAAACTACCTCATGCTTGGGCGAGAATTGGTAACTCCGTTTGATTGCTGGGTAGGTCCAACCAATGACGGATCGGAATCAGCGGACCATGTCGAAAAGTTAGGGCATCGGCTGAAAGAAGCCTATAAGGACGCTTTGAGTCGTGCCGAAAAGGCCTGGGCAATGAGGACCCGTTATTGTAATGCCCGGCGTAAGGAGCGACGCCTAGAGGTGGGGGATTGGGTCTATCTCCATTGTCCAGCCGTAAAGCCTGGAAATTGTCCAAAATTCCACTGTCCCTGGACAGGCCCACACAAAGTAGAAAGGGTTCTTTCGCGAGTGAACTATGAGATCCGACTGGCCACTGGATCTCTGAATGTAGTTCATATAAATAGGCTAAAACGGGCCCCGGGGGGAGGAGGGGATTCGCACCCTAAGGTTATGACGAAGGCAGGTGGGGCAACCCGGGAAGTGGAAGGGTCGGAAGATGAGGTCATGGAGCCGGAATGGGAAATTAACCCAGGGTGTTGTTATGGCTCAGAAGACGACTCTTGTGAGGACCAAGATGAAATTGAAACGCAGAGTGAGATTCACAGACACTGTCCGGTTGCTGCGGGAAGATCGCCAGAATGTAATGACCCTGCCTGCCCTCTGGGCGTTAGATCCTCTCCTGAGGAAGAAAACAGGGAAATAACCCAGGATAGTCAAGGGGAGGGAAACGAAGGACGGATTGAGACAGGTGGGACTTCCGGGGAAAGTTCCAGTGGTTCAGATAGCGAGAGCCAAGCTCAGCCAAAGGGGAAACCTGATGTTACTTGGACACCAAAGGGGAAAACTTTAACTTTTTCTCGTAGGTCCCCATACCCGCTTAGGAGGAGAGCTGAGTTGCCTGAAAATGATTCCTGAATATCTTATTTCAGGGTTTTCGCTGTGGGTGGTCCGTAGAATTTTGAAGGAAGGTTTTCAAAAAGAGGCGCAACTTCAAACGAACATATCGCGTGTTACTAACCTCATCCAAAGTTCCCTGTACCTTTCCTCGTCCCTCAGAAGCCTAGAAACTGGAGTAACGGAATTCCTATTTAGATTCCGCAGAGTTCTTAATGGAGTAGGTGCATCGATGAGTGGAAAGTTGAGTAGAGAGATGCTAGGTCCTAAAGAGTTAACTCTGATTTTGGGGAAGGGAAGAGAGGCTCTGCCAACTGGACTGACACTCCTCTCGGAGGGAAGCCGATATCATGACCAAATTTACTACCAAATTTCTGAAGTACATGCAATTGCAACCGATGATGGAGTAATAGCTGTAGTGGAATTGCCTTTAAAAACTCCGGATCAGGAGATGGTGCTTTATCAGGTTCTCTCCTTGCCTCTTAAGGAGAATAAAACAGGAAGAATGGTTGCAGCTCAGCCGGAGGGGGCGTTCTTCTTGGAGAGCCACAACGAGAAGGCCTACTCAATTCTTCAGGAGCAGGATATAGCCAGATGTCGTCCCGGGATACCATGGATCCGTCCTGCCGAGTTCAAATTCTTTCACGGACAGACACCATCTTGTATTGTCTCATCGTTTCGCCAGGAGAATACGTCGAAGGAATGGTGCCCGTGGACTTTTGTGAATCCTAGATCTTCACCCACATGGATTTGGGACGAGCACAAGGAGCTATGGTGGTATAGCATGTCTAAGCCCACTCGCCTCCATCTTCAATGCAGAGGGAGTGCTGGAGTAGAATCGCTAGAGCGGGTTCTAGATGGAAGTGGGGCAGCAGGATTCGTAATACATCGACCGGCAGCTGAAAGTGTCGTATCTGTAATAACGGAGCGGATATAGACCGCTCGAAAGTGTAGTAGCCGTTCAGTGATTGTGACGACAGTGTTCGGTATAGTTATAAAATAATGGTAACATAAGGATTTTTACCTCCTAAGGGAGAGGTTTTGTCTTGTAAAGATGCCAATAATGTTTATTTTATTTTAATTTTTACAGCGCATCACCTGTATTGTTATTAGCACTAATATTTTTTATTATTATTATTATTAGTAACATAAGGATGGGTAGTGTTAAAGGTAAAGTAATGTTCCAAGGGAAACATGACTTTGAAAAATCGGGGGGTGATGTAAGGCCCCGTTTTCCCTTTGGCCTTGTTAAGTGAATAAGGATGAGAGAAAAGGTTGGCTGTCCATCTCTAGAGATGTGAGAACCACGAATCCGCAAACGTTGCGTCTGGGATGTTGGCACTGCACGTGGCTGATTCGTAAGATTCCTGGAAGATCTAAGACCTGACAAGAGTTTCTAGTTCAATCACCTGCAAAAGCAGGAGTGGGGTACAGAGGGTTTAAAAAGAGCTGGCTTACCTCCGACCGGGGAGAGTTTGCATCCGTTCCTGAGACTTCGGCCCAGATGCTGTTCAGAGGTAGGCCAGTTCCAAATTCTCTATAATCTCCCCAAATGATCATATTTGATAACTCTACCTATCCGTCTCTCTCACTCAACCTTTTCTCTCATCGTAGCAATGGTTTATGATATTTATGTTTTGTATCCTCTGTGTAAATTATAGTTTTAAAAAGGAATTTCCGCTTCTCTAAAATATTTCCCCATTGTCTATATCTCTAAATCCCGTCCTTGCTGATCAGTCCCTTACAAAATTATTTTTTTTTAGAAATTAAAATTCAATCTTAAGAGCAACTATTGAACCAATGGCCAGAAATATACAAATTTCTAATGGTTACAAATTGAGGCGAGGCCGGGCTTAAAGATTTTTTTTTTTTTTTTTTTTTTTTTTTTTTTTTTTTTTTTTTTTTTTTTTTTTATAGCTCGAGTAAATTGTCTTCAATAAGGCCAAATAATTTCTTAGTTAAATTTTTATGAGATCCCTTTATTCTCATTCCGTACTTTTCTGCTAGTTTGTCCGATGTAAAAATGAACAAATTGGGCACTGCCAGGGGTATGTTTAATTGGGCTAAAATTGCGGGTGTTAATTATGGGTCGTCCACGAAGCACAAGAGAAAGCATAAAATTATACTTAAAAGGCCTGCGAGAGCTATTTTACATCTCTTCGCTTTTATTCTAGAACCCAGGGTTTTAATTAAAATTTAGACAAAAAGTGTTGTTTTTTTTTTCAGTTGCGTGAGAAATATAAGGGATTTTGGGGGCTTAACGTGGAGATAAACTATTAAAAAAACACGACTGCGATAATAAAAAGTCCGACTCGCAGTAACTGCGTCAACTTAGCGCGATTCCGTTCATATCCCTAGTGCTATTAGTTAAGGAATAGTAGCTAAGTATTGGTGTTTCGTGAAAAATAATTGCTGCTAGCTGTTCCCCAGTGCGCCATACTACACCTACTTTCTGCCTATGACTCCCCCGTATCAAGATCTACCTGTATACCCAGTTACGTCAAAATCGGTCAAACGGTGTGAATTTGTTTATATCTATCAAGTAATTCAGAAAGCAGACGGAAAAGGCCAGCACCACAGCAATTCATAAAACAGGTGACAGAGGCCAGCACCACAGCCTGGGAGTACATAGCTCTTATCAAAGAAAGGCACTACTTAGTTAAACAGTGACTGTTGAAATAAAATTGAAATAAACTGCATTACATGATTATATAATGACGTAAAGTCATGAATGAGTTCGAGTTATTCTTATTATCAAGAACATCAACAAATAAATTTGAGAAATTATTCAAAATGGCTGTCGGTTCAAAATGGCCTTCAGAATCTGAATGATTAAGTGTAGCCAATTTTTCATCAAGAAAACTTTTGACCAAATTTTGAAATTTGACTATTTTGTTCTAGCCTAGGAGATTTCCCAATTTATCAAGACCTACCTGTGTGCCAAGTTTGGTCAAAATCGGTCAACCGGTGTAGATTTGTATAAGGAACAAACAGACAGACACGTGATTTATATATATATATATATATATAGAAGCTTAATGTGCAACCACGGGGCATGGGTACCGGCAACCCTCTGTGTATGGCGGGTCTGCATACCTACATAAGTTCCTGTACTTATAGACGTTTTTGTTCCAACCTCTGATTTCTTTAGCTCAAATAAAGTTCTCATTAGCCATTTTTGTACCAGTAGAGGCCCACGGTGTAGTGTTCCCTTGTACGGGATACTCGAATTTAGCCTCGGGCCCCCTGATACGGGTTACAGTTGCCACTCTCGGGCCCCCTGATACGGGTTACTTTTGCAACTCTCGGTCATAGCGCCTTGACTTTGAGTGATCTCGCCGAATTAAAATTTCTCTTTTATAATTCTTCGTTTTCAATCAGTACTAAGTATTTATTCATCTTTAATTAATTTGAGTTTGAATTATTTTTAATTAAAATAACATTGTTTAAAAGAAAGTTACGTTGTAAGCGTGAAAAAAAGAAACCTCTTCCTGTTTACAATTTTGCTTATATGTTTTGAATGATAAAAACTTAAATATTAGGTGGTCCGGAAAACAAAGTAGGATTTTATGTTTTCTTTTAAAAAATCCTCTTTATAATAATCTGTTTACGTTTACTGGATTATTCATTTGTATGACTGTCAACACTTGCTAATCCTCTTCCAAATAATGTTTGTTTACTTCTGTAGCATATCGCTAATTGTAAATAATTCAGTCTTTCCTACCATGTCACATAGAGACTTCGGCCTTGAAGATAAAGAATGTCGTAGAAGGCCTTCCTCTCTTGATGACGATCATCGGTGGAAGAAAACTCCAGAATAATTGTTCTAGAACATGCAGAAAAACCTAAAGTTAGACAATTGATCGACTATGACCATCTCAAGGCGAAAGAAAAAAAAATCGAAACTTAGGTTCCACACGTATTAAACGACCTCCAAAAAAATCAGCGCTATGAAGTTTGAGCTGGACTTCTTTGCCGACACAAACATGGCCCCTTTATAGCCACATCCGCCTACTAAATACCATTCTTAAGACGCTTGATCCACTACTTACCGCAAAAAATATTTATGGATTGAACGGCATTAGAGAATGCGTTTATTGACTTCATAAATTCTAAAAATTCTGAATTTTATTCAAAAGGCATTAAAAATTTTCCAACACGTTGGGAGAAATGTATTGAGAGTACGGGAGACGATTTTGATTAAAGAACACAGTTATAAAATACTTTTCTTATTTTATTTTTTTCATTTTAATGCCAAAATCCTGAAATGTTTTCCGGACAACCTAATGTATACTCAATAAACATGCTGTTGTAGATTGGCAGAGGAATAAATACGTACGGCAATTTTACGAGGGTTGGGATAATGAATGGTCAGAATGAGTGACGATATCAAATTCCCCTGAATAACTTAGTAAAAAAAAATTGATTCCAAATCCTATAGAGGCAAATAGTAATACTAAAAGTACTCCAAGGTAACTCTAGAAAGCTCTATAGACGAGAAATGATAAGAGAAATCCGGCGAGAAATATGAGGAACTCCTGACTGCTGGAGAAGTAGACGGTACACAGGGCCCGGCCGCTCTCGACTGGTGAAGCAGTCAATCGTATAAAAAGGATTAAATGTTAATTGTTACTTTTTCCATTAGGTAAAATGTAATAATATGATCAGAACGTGCTATGCCGTATTTCGATGTTTGAATTGTATGCAGTACTTCGTGATCATGACTTAAAATCGTTAACCCGTACTCAGGAAAGTCTGCATGGATCATCCGCCTTCAAACTATTAACCCGTTATTCTTTAGTTTTATAATACCTTTTTTTAGCGCGGTTCCTCCCTCCCCCATAGGGATTGAGGCGGTTCCTCCCTCCCGCTTATAAGGTTGATACAATGAAACAATCCGAAAGTGCCAACTAGAAAATTTCGCGTTTCAGAACCCCTAGAGACCGAAAATAACGGTGGTTCAAATTTGTATATATATATATATATATATATATATATATATATATATATATATATATATAAATATATTTGTCTGTTCGCGGATTTCTGGCCTCCCTAATGGTCCGATTTTGATGAAATTTGGTACAAAAATCTGTCGTCTAATTTGAAAGGTCAAGTTCGTTAACCAGCAAAATCCGCCCACTGGAAGATGGCGTTTGGGGCGAAATTCGCGCCAAAAAATCGTAAGGCTTACGTTTTTGAGTTCATAAGCTTGTAAGTACTCTTTTTATAGGCTTCTTGAGCTAGGAAAACGAATGGAACCATTTTCAAGGCGATAGCTTTAACCGTTTTCGAGAAAACTGAAAAAAATAATTTTTGAATGCCGTTTTTGGTTTAGGTACTTAGAATCATGGGATTCAGTTGAAACATTTATTGCATGTTCTACTTTCATTAAAACTAATATGTTGAAATTTTGGTTGCGTTTGGAGTTAAGGAAGGGCTAGAATAAAATATTTTATTAACAGACATAAAAAAGTTTTGGTAACTTTGTATACTTTCCTTAATATCTCGAAAAAGGTTGAGAATCTTGTGAAACGGAAGAATACCATTAGAAAGCTTACTAAATGTTCTACAAAAAAGGTTCTAATGAAAGTTTTGATTAGGCGATGTCAAACGGAGAAATAAGTGCTTAAAACTTTAAAGTAATTGATTTCGCTTATTGGAACTGTTCTATTTGTCTTTGATTTTGATACTTAAAATTATGGGATTCAGTTGAAACATTTTCTGCATGTTTGAATTTCATCAACACTAATATGTTAAAATTTTGGTTACGTTTGGAGTTAAGGAAGGATTAGAATAAAATATTTTATTAACAGACGTGAAATGTTTTGGGAACTTCGTATACATTCCCTAATATCTCGAAGACGGTTAGGAATATTGGTAAACGGAGGGTTACCATGTGAAAGCTTACTAAATGTTCTACAAAAAATATTCTAAAAAAATTTTTGGTTAGGCTATGTCAATCGGAGAAATAAATGCTTAAACTTTGAAGTAATTGATTTCGTTTATTCGAACGGTTCTTTTTGTTTGATTTTATTCCTTGTTGTTTTTTTATTGGTTATAGTTGGATAGTGTATTTGACAATAAAACAGATTAATTAAAATAAGAAAAGCAATTCATTGTTAAAAATATATCAGGCTGTACCGTATGAAATGTCAGTTTTGGATTTGTCGATTTCCTTCAAATGTCTTGAAACTGTCGAGGCTCCTACTCCGTGTTCTTTGGCATATTCCCTAGTGTTTTTAATTGCTTATAGTAGTCAAATGTATTTGTCAATAAAACAGGATACGTATAATTAGAATCAATATTTTGTTTGTTAGAATTCCAAGATGCCATATGAATATCTAGATTACAGTACTAGTTGATTTCGTTCTTTAGAATTATTCTTGGTATTCCCTATTTTCATCTGTTACCCATAGTTTTTTATTGTTAGTAGGTTTTTCTTATTGATTATAGAATATAAATCTATTTGGCTATAAAACAGGATACGTAAAATTAGTAACAATATTTCGGAGATTTCTGAGCGAAATACTTTTAAGATTTTCTACCACCACGAACGGCTTTTTTCCTGTATTTTTATCCACTAGATAGGCTTTATTTTGCATATTATTCTATATAAGTTTTATTCAGCAGGGGATTCTGATGAAATGTCGTGTTTTTGCTGTAGATTTTAAATACGATGTGTCTAAGATTGGATAACATTAGCGAGTCTACATAGTTAAGAACCGACGACGGAGGATTACTTCTTGCTATGATTTAATCTACATATGTATATTAAGTCCTAAATCCAAAAAATAAACTTCACAACGGTTAGATACTATAAGCGAATATGGCGGTTCAATGCCCGTAGAAACAAGGGGGCCGCAGGAAATTTACCTGCTAAGAGTTAATCCTCAAGAGCTGTAAATATACCCCAGGTATCTGCCGACACAAATACAAAGCCTAGGCGGAGAGCTCCCCAAAAACTCAGATCCAAACATAGGTTATATACTAAATATTCATAAAGACTACTTAGTTGTAAACCGATTCATCAATTAGCAATCAATAGTTTTCAACTAAGGTTATATACTAAATATTGATAAAAAGTATTTAATTAGAAAAAAAACAATATTCCACAAGACTTGTTTTTGGTCCATTTGTGTCTACTCCATAGACTTAATTAGGTATATTATTCCATTGTAGTTGGGCAACTAAACTTCGTTTTATTTTGTTAAATAAAGTTTTTTTTCTTGACTTGTTATTCGTCAAGACTTTTATTTGTCCTTGTGTATTTACTAGATAGGCTTTATTCGGCATATTATTCTATATAGGCTATATTAGGCAGGGTATTCTACTGAATCTTGTGTACTTCTTCTTGATCCTTCTGTACATGGGCGTATATAAAAACAATTTCGGGGGGGGGCTGAGACCATTTCCAGGGTATGGAATACTAAATATTTAGAGCTTGGAATAGTTTTAGGCAACTAAAACGCTATTACACGTAAAAGAAAATAGGTTTTATGAACTACGTGATCTTATTTAATTTATTTTCAAGGGTTTTACGAGATGTTTTTATCATCAATTCAAAATTTCGGGAGGGGCTGCTCAGCCCCCCCTCATATATGCCCATGCTTCTGTATCCTCTAGAAAGGCTTCATTAGGCATATTTTGTATTGATGTATAG
Organism: Gonocerus acuteangulatus; assembly: GCA_946811695.1. Lineage (NCBI taxonomy): Eukaryota > Metazoa > Arthropoda > Insecta > Hemiptera > Coreidae > Gonocerus > Gonocerus acuteangulatus. The sequence goes on along the minus strand of OX328129.1, from coordinate 61,668,483 downwards.
AGCTTTGCTTTAGAATGAGAGCCGGATTGTGTAATTTCCGCTTATGTGTAAAAGTTAGTTACTGTCGGTGTCCCTGACGCCTTAATATCACTTTTATTCGAGATGTTCGAGAGGATTTTGACAATTTTCACGAGATATATAAAAAAAAATAAGTTTATTTCTTTTCTAAGCTTATCAAATGGAACTAGGGACATGAACGGAACCGCGCTAAGATGCTGCAGTTCCTGCGAGTCGGACTTTTTTTATTTCATAAGTTGTTGTCTTTTTGCATTTATAAGTATTTTATAATAAATCAAAAATAAAGAAATAAAATTTATTAACATAAATATAAAGCAGGAAGGGTCTATATAGAACCACGGAAGTAAGTTTTTTAAACTAACATAACATGTGTGTGTGTTTTGACTATTTTTTTTTTTTTAGAAATATTAAATGAGCTTCTGAAATGTCTGCATACATTATCTCATAGACGTTACCTCGGACTATTATTTATTCATTGAAATTTTAACGTCCTTTTATTATTAACTACGAATTTTTGGACGGGTTATCCATAGATTACCATCCTTTTCTAGCCAGGATAGGGGTGATGCCCTTTCTGTTTTCGAAAGAAAAGCCACCGCCCCTAGTGGGAATCGAACCCACGACCTTTGGCATGGAGTTCCTGTGACTATTAATGTTTATTTTATTATTTTTTTTTTTTAAATACGTTAGTAATTTATCTTTGCTACTTTTCATATTGTTGCAATTTAATCACCTCGGTACAGAAATATTTAAAAAATGGCAATTCTTCTCCGAAGAACTCCCGGATAGCGTCATCGGATTTTCTATTCTATAAGAGCGAGGGAAGCTACATTATGTTAAATAAACGTATTTCTTATGGTATTGAATAATACATAAGGTAATACTACGTAAAATTCACACGTCTATATATATATATATATATATATATATATATATATATATATATATATATATATATATGCAGGTTGGCCCTAAATTAGTGTTTTAGCTTCAGGAGTAAGTTTAGTATTACCTGAGCTAATGAAGGCACTACAAGCCCAATAATAGGCGTTAGGTCACATGCTTTAGTTAACACATTCCACAGCCTCTAACGTTATTTGATCTAAGGATAACAAACACCGGGGCATGAGGGTCCTATGTAATTAATTATATCCGTAAAATGTTTTTTAAATCTGGAAAATCAGTTTATTATTTGTATTTATTAAAGTTAAACTTGGTTTTTAGTAGATAAATAGCTGAATACCCGTGCTTCCTCACGGCAGATAAGTAGTTATTATTTTTATATAGTTATTATTTTTTATTTTTATAATGTATCACCAAAATTAACGCTGCTATATAAATTTGTTTATTATAGCACGGTTCCCGTCATACTATATGTTATTCATCAATTCATAATCAAAGTATAATGTCTCTTGACACTTGGACACTCCGGACCAGTGTCAACAAACAGATAAACTAGAGATAACTGGTTATCTTTAGGTTACCAGTAACAGGAGTTATATCAGTACAGGTTAAAATTCGTTGTAAATACGTACAGTACGATCAAATTTCAAAATTTATGTTTCAAACATGTCTTTCGGAAATACCAATTATATTTGCGAGAATTAACAAGAAGTGTTCTGACTGGGAATGCTGCTGGGTGAGGAGGCTGTGTAAGGGTTCGGGATATTATTACCTCGGATGGACTATCACCAGGCATAGCGTAAACTCTATGAGGGACAAAACCACAGTTTATTTCTAGTAATTCAAGGTCTGTCATGATAGTTGAAATGAATCACAAATAGAAATAATGAAATAGATACCCTACGGTAACAGCTTACATTTTATCGTCGTAGCAACGCATGCTGCTTAGGCGTGCTTGCTCTCTTTAAAACCAACTAAAAATTCAAACCCTTCTTAATATAATTAAAAATTTAATTTCGAAAAAAAAACCTTTCTTAGCGAGTGTTTACATCCTGTATGGGCTGGGAAATGATGAGTGGTATTTGACAAATATATAGTAGATGGCCAAATATTTACCAAGGATCAGTTTTTTTTTTTGCTAGTAAAATCCTAAATCGAAAACACCGATTTTGTTTTTCAGAGTAATTCGCGCCAAAGAACTCTTCGTTCTAGATAAATGCGAAATAAGTAATTTCCCTCGAGAGACTATAACTTAATCATAGCGATTTATAATTGTGCTGGGAAAAGAATTAAAAACTAGAATTCTGGCTTTAGATGGTACGGTACAAGAAATTTAAACATATCAGTTTAAATTTCAGCGCCTAAACATTTGTTTTGTAGAATACCTCTGCGTACAATGACTTCATATTTACTATTGTGTAAGAAATATGAATTCTATGATAATTCCATATAAATATTCAGAAATATTCTAGAAAATATTGCGATATTGAAATGAGAAAAATAACCCCTCTTTAGAATGAGAAATGTCCTGGAGGGTGAAGAATTTTATTTCAAGTATTATGCTTCCATTCTGGATTTTTATTGGATATTCCGATGATATTTCTCTACGAAGGGAGTCAATCGTTTTAATAGCCCTGCCTTTCTATGCTCGCCTTTATGCAAGCAATTCTTCATCAACATTATTGGCTATTTGCTATGTCGGGTTTCGTCTGTATTCGCTTCAAGTGGCAACGATGCTATTGACCTCTAGGGATTATTTCCTCAATAAAATTTCACACAGCACTTCTATTCATGATTGAATTACTTTATTGCTAATAGGTGTAATAAGAAGTACAATAACTTATAGACCAGTCTTCCTAAAGGAAATGAGCTAGTGAAACAATATTCACCAAACAAAACAAAATATCACTCCTGCTGAGCAATTCCTGAGCTGTGAAAAGTTTTGCTATTTTAAATCGGTTTAATTTGTCACAATTAATTAAATAAAAACCAGAATTAATTTTAATAATACTCACTTGTTCAAATTGACATTTAAGAATATGTTTTCTCATTTTAGTGCGATTCCATAGGGAGGAAACCGGATCATGAAGTAAACCCGATGATGCAATCCAGAAAAAACAGTACCAGTCCGATTTTTAGTATCCATAGATCACAAAAATAACAGTTATTTATATGAATACCAATATATATTTTTGTTCAGTCTCCAGCTTCCAAAAAGAAAAAAATATTTGATTTTGATCAAATTTGATTTAAAAATAGTTCATTTTTTTTTTATAACTTGCCTACAGAGGCAGGTACTTCGTAACTACACGATACACTATATATATATATATATATATATATATATATATATATATATATATATATATATATATATATACATATATATACCATATATAAAAAAACACGCCACGAGGGCCCTAAGGGGCAGATATTATAGAGGTATCTGATTCATGACCATACGGCACACTAGGGAGATAGTGTGGTCAGTACTATGCTCGGGCCGCCTCCCGCGCTGCTTCGACTGCTACATTAGCACCAAGGTACCCATTAATAAATTAATTTAAGGCTGGTTTGGCCTAGGGACGGTCAGGGAGGCCGAATTCAACCCATGAACGAAGACACTAGAAGATCTTAAAATATTTTTAGTGCTTGCTCGGGATTTTAACTCAGCATATGAATACAGTGCTCTACCACTGAGCTAACGTCGCCCCCTACTATATATATATATATATATATATATATATATATATATATATATATATATATAAATATATATAAATATATATATATATATATATATATATATATATATATATATGTATATATATATATGTATATAATTTAAGCGGGATCATTTTTGGAATGTTTAAGGTTAAAACCTAGTAAATTAACTAAATATTTGAAAAATCTTTAAAAAATACAATCTCTATTTCCTTCATACCTTTGAAAATTACAAAAATATCTTTTGAAGTTTTCTTGAAATTTTGAAATCCTTCATTTACTAAAGCTTCCGTTTCCACTTGCTCATTCTTGTGACAAAACTTAATAAATGGCTGAAAATTCCATGCCCAAGCAATTTCCGTTGCACCCTCGAAAATTTGAAATCTACCATAATTACTGATATTCACTTTTCTAAGAAGGATATTTATTTGTACAGGTTGATTCAGGTCTAAGTAGCCAAACTCTTGGAGGTGATTGTATACATTATTTCCAACAAAAAAGTTCATATGAAGTATGGTCCGATTCCGAAAGGTAAAGGAGCTATGTCCAATTTTCTGTTCTTTTAACGTAGTCATGTTTTTTAATGAATAAGAAAGTAGGGGTCTCCCGTGGTCTAGTGGCTAGCGCGCTAGATTCATAAGCGGGAGATGGTGGGTTCGATCCCCACCGGCGGCAGGAATTTTCTCATCTCAGGGCTCGCTGAGAAAATTCCTGATTGCACCCTGGACGTCGGCGCTAATGGCCACGATTGTCGATGCGCCGTAAAAAAAAAATAAAAATAAAAATAAGAAAGTATTTCTCAAAATCTATTCAAGATAATTAAATTCTAATTTAGTAAACCCTACATTCCTCATTTTTTTTTACATAAGGGAGAAAATCGTTCAATTTATCCCTCGGTAAACCTCCACTTCATTTTCATAGATTTAATGCTTCCTAAATTTCGAAATTTTCGTGTAAGTATTGAATCCGTTAGGGAGCTGAGGAAAAAAAATCGCGAAAAAACTCTGATTCGCCGATAAAGACAGAAGTGCGTTATTGGTCGTTTAGAAAGTATCGTGTAATAATGGTTGTAGTGATTGATGGTATAATAAAATTTTAATTATATTGAATAGTTTTTTAGCAATTCTTTCTTATTCATTAAAAAACATGGCTACGTAAAAAAAAAAAAACAACCTAAAATTGGCCATAGATCTTTTTCCTTCAGAATCGGAACGTAATAATTGAAATGGACTTTTTTGTTGGAAATTATGTCTACAATCACCTCCTAGAGTTTGGCTACTTAGACCTGAATCACCCTGTATATATATATGTTTATGTATGTATAACATATTCAGGCTATTGTATTGATAACAAAGCAAAAAACCACATGCTATTGTAGCCCAAGCAAATGCTGAAACTCCAACTGAAGGAGTCCGGTACAGAGCTCCTTGCTTACAATTTATGAATTATTCAGTATTCCATTCATGAAACCCTCCTACTCTTAGTAGTGAAAAAGGAAAACACTTTCCAGTCAGTTGCAAGTGATTTACAAATGCGTGGTGGATTTTTTAGGCAAACTGGAAACCTTTTACTAATCAGTGATGAATTGCTCTTTTAGTAAAATGCAATGACTATAGCGATTTTTTCAAGTTTTTTTTTTTTTTAATATATTACAACACTTTATAAACATGGTGGAATAGGAAACTTATTCAATGAGGCTGAAAAATTTGATCTGCCAGAGGCGAGTCTCGAATCCACATCTCTCAAGGTAGAGTCCAGCGGAGGAATTTTGCATAGGGAAAAATTACCTTCTAGAGGATTAATAGTCTGTAAAAAGGTTTAATTGAACGAAATTCTCGAGTCAAGTACCCTAAAGGCGTGTCATGCTGGTCATTAATAGAGCGCGGAAGTTAGGCAAAATGCCTTTTTTATCAGATAGAAATAAATATGTTTTCGTGCATTTAGGAATTGTAGAGACAATTTTTATTTTGCCTTTTTTGGCTCCCGTTGCCTTTTTTTCTCGTTTTGCGATTTTTTCTGCGATTTAAACATTTTAAAAAGCAACGTTCATCGAAGACAAAAAAGGTTGCACAAAATAAATTACATATTGCCGTCACAAATATCTATTCAAAAACTTATTTTCCCAACCCACGGATGGAATTGAAGGGTTAAAAATAACAGAAACTTCCTTAGGAGAAAGAATGCTCGAGCATAATGAATAGCAGGAAAGAGAGAGGATGAGAGAAGTACGTCACTTCTCCTTCCTGACACCCCTTTCGATTTGACAATCCTTAATTACCTGGGATTCCGGATTTCGAAATGATAAGATAATGCAGAGGAAGTTTTTCCATGATGAAAAACATTTTTTTTCTGCGAAGGTCTATGACATTTGATACTTTGAAAAAGCATCTTGTTGTTTCTTGTAAGAAGGTAAAGTAAGAGTAAGTACACTAATTCTGTGATAAATTGGTAATAAAGAAATGAATGAGTATTTAAAATACAGATTTTCATTAATAATGAGTAAGATTCCTCTTTGCCTTCACTTCTAAGAAATGCCTATTTTAATTACAGTACTGCCTATTTTCAGTATTTCAAGTGCCTTTTTGCCTGCCTATTTTAAGCCAAAATAAATGCCCAACTTCCGGGTTCTAGTTATTAATATGTAGCTGTTAGTGTTGTGTGAGAATCGGACATGCGTGACACACTCATCCCAAGGCTTGGATTTGTTATTCGTCTGTATTGTTTCGTTTTCTTTAGTTGTGTAAACAGTTAACTTCGTCCTTATGTGTATGTGGTTGCATCTTGTAATGTATTTGGTTACATTTATTAGCATAAATATGCTTAAGCGATAACTTAACTTACAAAAAAGTGTCCGCTGGCGTTCGCGCATGCACGGTGGCCATGTACGAAAAAGAATACTGCATGTTATACAGTACATTACATAGGTTTGTCGGGTGAATCTAAAGCATATTCATTTTCCTGAATTTAAGCAGAAGGCTCTGAACGAAATTAATATTTTTGTTCATAAGTGTGTTTGGTTGTATTCCATCGCTTCCTCTGTCGTCACTATGATTTCTAAGCCAATGAAAATAATATTCATGCCACAGCACTGATCAAATTTAGTATATTTACAAAATAAATTATTATAAAATTACCTTTGAATGCTAACATTTAACCTCTACAAACCAATTTCTACAAAATACTATTTGACCTTATCAAAACAACTTCTAATCACATTGTAAGGCTAGAAATTGGGTCTGATTATTCACCTACTCTGGTCATCAAAGTTGCTGTGTCTTCGGTAAAACTCCTCAGATGGAAAACTTCCAGGCTACCCAGGCTCTCCTATAACAGGCTCTGTATACTCGACCAAGCATCCTAAAATTAATCCAAGTACAACTGGGTACGCCAAATTAATCAAATTTTTGTCGGTAATATTCATAATATCTGGCTAATCCAAAATTTAAATATTATTGAGAACAATCTAAAGGCGATAATAATTAAATATAAAGACAATCCAATAAAAATTGATTTTTCGAAAAAAAAAAAAAATCAAACTTCAGTTGTTTCTATAAAAACCTTTCAATAGTTCCCGGCGTTCCTCAAAACTATTTACTACTAGACATACCATTTTCCATTCTCAAAATAATTATCCAACTCAGAACATCCAGCAAATATGCCATCAGATTCTCCTCCAGTCCATCAAATACACCATCAACCCTAGACTCTTGTGCACTCTAAGTAATAATACAGTTGAAGAATGTTTGTCGGATGTTGTCCTGCTTATGACAACATCCGACAAACATTATTCCTACCGACCATTCCACCCATTGAAGAGAATACATTTCTTGCAATTCTATATAGTAATAGCAAAGAAACGTTTGCTATTACGTTTTGCTGTCAGATTTGCCAGCTTTATTTTAAAGGTAATAAAATTAAGGTCAGAAATACTTAATGATTAATATGTTAATAAATAATAATATACTAATAACAAATAATCATAAATAGATAACTATCACTGTTAACTTTTATTTAATTTAAGTAAGAGCAAAGTGTAAATACATATTTTATTTTTATTGCTTCATTTATATTTTTTTTGTTTCATCAATATATAAAGTAACGAATTTACATAGTGTTATTATTTTGTATTACTGTGTTAATTTTAAGTTTTTAACCTCTCCAAGGAATTATTTAATATTTTTTTTTTTTTTTTTTTTTTTTTTTTTACGGCGCATCTACATCTAGGTCATTAACGCCGGGAATTATTTAATATTACTAACATTGAACCTAACGATATTATATAAGAAATACCATAAGTTGTAACTTAGAAGCAAATAAATTGTTATTATTATAATAAAAAAAAAAAAAAAAAAAAAAAAAAAAATCAGTCCCGTAACAGGCCACAAGGGCCCAGAGGGGCAGATAATGTAGAGTTAACTGATTCTTGACCATACGGCACACTAGGGAGATAGTGTGGTCAACACTATGCTCCGGCCGCCTGATTTCCCCTTTGTCTGCTTCGACTGCTAGAGTCATTAGCACCCAAGGTACCCATTATTAATTAAATTAATTGAAGGCTGGGCGAGCCTAGGGACGATCTGGGACCCCAAATCCAACCCTCGAACGGCAGCACTAGAAGAAAAAATCTTTAGTGCGCGCTCGGGTTTTGAACCTGGTCCTCCAGTTCATTAGTCGAGTGCTCTACCACTGAGCTAACCTCGTCCCCCTGTTATTATTATATTAAGGTAAAATATATCGAAATTGTATATAATTATTATTTCTAAAGAGTTATTATTATTATTATTAAACCTGTACATGTGCGTCTATATAAACTTCTTTTTGAGCAGGCCTAAAATTTAAACTATATTTCCTGAACAAACTTTCTAACACTTTGTACAGCTTCCTTCAGTATATGTGTTTCAATGAGAATACAAATATAATAGAATTAAAATAAATTTATAAATTCGGAAATTTTGTATTTTCTTTGAATTCCTACAACATAATACGAAAGAATTTCAAGAAACCTTTGCGTTTTGATCATCGGGAAATTATTTTCTAATCATAGCGTTTTTTCTTTTCTTCTTTTTGATTGCATGCCATCTCCTCTATTTCCTTCAGTAACTTGTTTTCCGAGTTATGATAATTTATCCATGCCAGGAGTGTTTCTAAATTCTTAACCATCCAATAAATTAGAATTATGTTCTCGAAAATTTGAATTATTTACTTAAAAATGTGAATTATTTACTAAGTGTTTTATCAGCAAATAGCTAAAAAAAATTTAACTTAGTTTAATTATTTTATAATAGGATTCTAAATTATGCACAAAAAAAAAAAAAAAAAAAACTTTAATAATCCTTGCTAGTAAACTCTTGATTAATAAGGACTTTGTGAGATTTTAATTGCTTCTCTCCCTTTAACATCAGGTTCCTTTAATCGCACAAGGACTAATTACCTGTTATTTAACTTTAATAATGAATAATAAGTAAACTTAAAACTAAAATTTATAAAAATTGCACTAATCCACTTATTAAAGCATTTATTGTATGATTGTGACGCTGAGCTCTTGAGGAGGGTTAGTTACATCTTGAAATGTCAATATATTTTCACGGCTATTAATTGATAATAGGTTAACTAAACAACATATGTAAATAACAATGAATAAGATAATTTCAGATAAATTTATCTGAAATAAATAGATAAATTTATCTTTATTCAACAATGAGATTAATTGAAGTATTATTTAGTATAGATAATAATTGAAGTGGTCGGGGCAAAATAGTGCCAAGCAACATTTTTAACAAAACTTAACTGTAGAAGCTATATGTTGGATATTATTTGGTACAGTGAAACCTCCCTTAACGGACACCTCCCTACAGCGGACACCTCCCTACAGCGGACACCTCTATTAACGGACATTTTCTCACAGTCCCGAATTTTTCTATGGGTAAAATAAACCTTAATATTGCGGACACCTCTGTACAACGGACACGGACAGAGAAACCTGATTTTTTACCTCCTTACTACGGACAAGTACAGCTATCGAAGCGTTCCTATCGGTGTAGGTTTCCAGTAAAATGCGTTAACAATAACAAACTCTTTGTAAGAATAAGATATATATAGAATAGTGACTAGTGATATCTTCCTAGGAATTTCACAACAGGAACCTCTTCCTTTTCAGCAGAAGCATATGATTTTTCCGCTGGCAGATTACTATTGTTTTGCCTACGAGGTATCACGGTTCCGGGAATATTCCAAAACTCTCATTCCGTTCACATTCCCTCTCTTCAATTTTCAGTTGGTTTTTAGCTCTTGATGAGTAAATATTGTGTTTTCGCTTCAATATGTCTAATCGGAAATCTCTGACACTTAAAGAACAAATTGACGTGATAACATTTTCTAATCGCGAAAAATGTGGTGTGCGTAAAGTTTCCAATTTTTTAAGGTAGGGAAAACACAAGCAGCAGAAATATTGAAAAAGAAAGATGAAATTTTGCAGAAATGGACGGAAAATTGTGACAAACATGTTGTCCAAGAACTAAGAACTGGACACAGATTTACAATCGATCTAGCTACACTGGAATGGTTTAAAAGACTGCGTGTTCAAAACATTCCCATATCAGGTCCTATGATCCAGGAAAAGCACTTGATATAGCTGGACAGTTGGGCTATTCTGAATTTAAGGCTTCCAATGGGAGTGGCTGGCAAAACTTCGTGGCAGGTACAAAATTTCATTAAGAGCCATTCGTGGAGAATCGGCGTCGGTGAATTCGGAAACAGTTACTCAGTGGGAATCCAAGCTTCTATTATTACTCTTTGGATATACGCCTGAAAATATATTTTTTTTTTAAGTTTATACTTATTGAACTTCTTTCTACATACTTAAAAAAAACTTGTGATGAGTAATTATTAAATGGTTAATTAAAAAATGAATTAAATGTACAAATTCGGTACGTATCCATCTGGACCAACCCCTCTGTATAGCGGACACCTCTCTATAGTGGACAACTTTGGTTCTCCCAGAGGTGTCGGCTATATAAAGGTTTCACTGTACTATCAGTTGAAATGGTTAGGAGCAACAAGATTAAGTAGCATACAGAGCTTGTAGTCATATTTCAGTAGCAAAAGGTTTTTGTATTAACTTGGAAAATAAAAAGCCAAATATAAAGCTAAAAAAGCATCCTTTTATATATTTTAAATCTGTTGTTGGTGACATCAACCACAAGGGTAATGGTGATGGTTAAACGAAAGAGGGATTTAAATAAGCTAATGGTTGGATTATATGTAGTTGAATTATACGAATTTAAATTGTTGAATTATGCATTTATTATGGAAAGGATTGGTTCGATTTTTATAATATTTGGTGTAAATAAAAACTTTGTATTTGTTTAACCGAGTTTACTCTTACGTTTTCAACTTTACTATCCACAAGATCTCGGTAAAACTAAATACTCTAAATCCCGATTTGTAACTTCTCAAACCAAACTTCAGCACATCCTAATCCTCCGGGTTGATCCCTTTTCTCCGATGCTAGCCTTGATATCACGTTCGAGAATAGGTGACACTATAAATCTTAGCTCAGGAAATGGTAGCCTAGTGGGATTTAGGGGTTGAATGAAGTCTGAAAATGATTGCCGTTTTAGTTTCATGTTTAAAATCCCAAATTCCCTATTTAGGACTGATACTTGTCAAACTACTAACATGGAAGCCACATATTTCCTTAGAAGGGACATTAACTCAGCCGACTGTACAGACTACCTACTTGACAGACCCCATTTACATGACCATTCTCAGGCCGATATGTACTTACGGAATTGAACTCTGGGGTTCCACAAACCCTTCCAACTCTAATAAAATCCAATTAATGCAATCCAAAATTCTCCGAAAAATAACTAATTCTCCTTTTAGCACTTTCCTCCGAAGGAAAGTAGCTATTGAGGTTGGACTCATGACGGAATTTTTGAAAAATTTCTTCAAATCTTTATCGATCCTACCTAGTAGACACCGAAAATGACCCCCGTTAAAATTTATATATATATATATATATATATATATATATATATATATATATATATATATATATATATATATATATGCATATATATATATGTGCCTGCTAACACGATAGCAGCCAGAGTTTTTGTTTTTTCGTCACGAAACTTGGTATATAGCATTCAATTAGCAAACGATTGAACGAGTTCGTTAACCACCAAAGTCGGTCCACCGGAAGGGGGGGTTTACCCCGAACCCAAAACACTAATTTGACTATGTAAGCCGTAATATTTGTTATATTTCAACGAAACTTAATATTCGTAGTGGTAATATAGAGAGAAAAGTGAGATATAAAAATGAACTAAATCGGTTCATTAGAAGGGGGGGTTTACTCCGGACCCACAATACCAATTCGCCACTACCAGCCGTCATTTTTGGTATATTTCGATGAAACTCGGTATTCGTAGTGGTAATCCACAGGTAAATAACTGTTGTAAAAATAAACTAAATCGGTTCATTAGGAGGGGGGGGGGGGTTTACTCCGGACCCACAATACCAATTCGCCACTACCAGCCGTGATTTTTGGTATATTTCGACGAAACTCGGTATTCGTAGTGGTAATCTACAGGTAAATATGAGTTGTAAAAATAAACTAAATCGGTTCATTAGAAGGGGGATTTACTCTTGACCCAAATTCTTAATATACTCATACCGGTCGTAATTTCTGCTGTATTGTAACGAAACGCGGTATACGTCGTGGGTAACTCATGAGAAAGAAGTGTTGTAAAAATGAGCTGAATCGGTCAATCGGAAAGCGGAGGTTTAATTTGTAATATATTTCAATAGAAAAGCCCGTCAGACGTAAGTTCACAAAGCCGCCGCAAGGAGCGCTTTCTACCACTAGAGTGACTGTATCCTGTTCATGCGTTAGATCAAAATACTATAATATGAGGTTTTTTTGTATTTATTTCGTAGTGAAATAGGTACCATGTGTAAACATAACTCTGGAAGCAAATTATTAATTGATCAGTTACTCATTACAAATTTAAAAGAGAACTATTCATGTTTTTATTTTATTTATGTAGGATATTTTAAGCAAATTGTTCTGGAAAGCAATCTACACTACCCAAATTCTGAGGAAAGTGCTTAGTTATGCAGCTCCTGCGTGACGGACTTTTTATGTCTACAATTTGACCCTCCATAATGACCTTATCCCTTTCGTCCATCCTTTAGCCAAATCCCTGTACCGCAAATTCCATTCGAAGCTACATTCGCCGGCTGAAACGCAAGTGGCCTAAAGACCTACTCGAGAATGTACAAAAATCTTTCGTCTGATTTTAACGGTCAAGTTCGTTAACCTGCAGAATCCATCCACAGAAACATGGTTTGTGGAGCGAAATTGGTGCGAAAAAAAAAAGCTTTACGCTTACATCATATGCTTCCAAGTACTCGTTTTACAGGCTTCTTGGCTCACGAAGATGAAAGAAACCATTTTGAAGGCGATAGTTTAAGCCGTTTTCGAGAAAACTGGAAAAATATATGTCGAATAAATATTTTATAGCAACAAAGATGTTAACATTTTCGTTAAGTTTAGACTTAACGAAGGATAAGATTAAAATATTTTATTAATAGACATGAAACGTTTTGGGAACTTCGTATATTTTCCTTAAAATCTCGAAAACCGTTGGGAAATCGTTGTAAGAGGAATGTAACCGTTCGAAAGCTTACTACATTTTGTACAAAAAATGTTCTGAGGGAATTTACGATTTTGAGAAATAAGTCCTTAAAACTTTGAAGTAGTTGGTTTATCTTATTTCATCTTTTTTTTCCCCTTCCTGGTATTTTTTTAAATTCATTATAGGACAAAAATGTAATTGCAACAAATCAGGATACGCAATTTTAGAAACAATATTTCGTTATTATAAATAGAGCATTCCGAACGGAATGCCGTGTAAATATGAACATATGAAGGGTTCAGAGCACAACTAGACCAAATCCATGTTATACAGTTTTCAGAAAATGAGTATTATTCGTTTCAATTGCAGAGACGTTGTATAAATCCTATTGACCAATATAAGTCTTAAAAAGATTTGAAGCTAAACTCTGATATTATTTATGTATAGCCTTGTTCATAAAATAGTTACAACTTGGACTTGGCTTACTTTTGTTCTGAAAACTAATAAGAATGACTTCCAGATGTGTAGCAA
>OX328129.1:61377163-61652163 GCA_946811695.1 Gonocerus acuteangulatus | reverse complement strand
CCTGTACTGGCTAAAATAGGGTGGTAACCTGTAGAAAGCCCGTCCCAAATCACGTCGTCATCTATAAGTGGGTGTTAAAATTTAAATGCATATTGATTTCGAATTTTATAAGTTGCCTTTATTTTTTACTTGAATAACTTTAATTCTTTTCCAAAGAATCTATATTGTTGTAATTCTATTGAGAGACATTAAATGTCTACTAAGAATTAATTATTAATACTAACGAAAATATGTCAACCATTATCTCTATGAAACAGATTTAATAATTTTCATAGTGATAAAATGCTCTCTTTGTAATATTATCTCTATGAAAAGTTCTCTAATCATTTTTACTTTTTCACAAAAGTATTTTCTTTGTAGGTCATTTTTTTTTAAAGAAAGTTTCAGAAATAGAGAAAATTATAGAGTAATGACAGTAAAGGGAGATATTTTCTCCTCTTTGAACATTATAAGAGATAGAAAAATAATCTTACTTTACTTTATACTTATCTTTCCACTAAGTAATAAATAGACGTGCGATATCCCACTTTATGAATACTTACTCAGGATAAAAAACTGAAATAGCTATAGAATAAATTATTATAAAAGATTAGTTTTATTTAGTGATTGTCATTTAAAAAAGTCAGATTTTTAAAAAATAAGCAGGACCTAAAATTATAAGGGCGATTCTTTTTTATTTATTTTTTTGGGGGGGGGGGGGGGTTAACAGATATTCCGGGAACAAAATGGATGGATAACCTGAAACCTTCATGATCTTCCATTTTTTCACATGCAATTTGGAAGTCTTGTTAGATAAATGATGACATACCTACCTCGTTATTTTTAAACCCGTTGTGAATACATACATCTGAACCGACACCTGATAAAACTGAACTGCGTCAGCAGTTGACAAATTGTGGTCCATTCACTCAGAAATTACTGACACAAACTACAATTAATCAATTTCGATGAGCAAAATTCTCCTCCATCATGGAAGCGCCGGCAGTATAAAAGTGGAGTTTTACACAAATACGCCACGATAGGACTTTATTATTTACAGAGGTTTCCAGGGACATTAATCATTAACGATTTGACACCGTAGAGATAATTTTTGTTGAGCAACATAAAACAATAAAGAAAAGAACACAAAACAATCTCATTATATAAATAAATAAATGAGAACCAAATATTCTTCTGAGGGTGCATTTATCCCTACAGATTGGACTCAAAAGTATTTTTGACTTTAAATAAGTTTCTTGACTTTTGACAACAAAGAGCATTTGTGTAGGAACTCACCTGTAAATGAAAATTTATGAGATCACAGTATTTAATCTTCCTATTAAATTCGCTCAGTAATATTGTTTAATCCTGGAGAAATTTTTATTAAAGACCAGGTCATTCTAAGTGGGAGTTTACCATAAGAACCTAATTTTTTAATTATATTTTTTATGGTAAAACTAAAACAAGTTAGAACAATGTTTTATAAATAACTTTCTCGCGTCGCTGAATAATTGATAAGTTTACAGCGAGAGGAATAAGGGGATTATTTATTTATTTTTAAACTCCTGAAAATCCTTTTGAGTATTTAAGTAAAAATACCTACGTCAAATTCATTTTAATTTTTTTTTTTAACTAATCCATTGTTATCTTTGGTATTATGTTGGAAAAAAGTATTCCATAATGTGTAAACACTATGTTGGCCCACTGCCTATTCACGGAGCATTAGAATCCTACAACAATAGTCATATTATAATCACTCTTAGCGGGCATATTCAGGGTTATTTTGGGCTCTGAAGAGGAAAAATGTATGCACGAAACACCTAGGACAAATTACTATATTCTTAATGAAAAATGAAGTGCTTCTTTTTATAATCCCTATACAATAAGAGAATTACTGAATGAATGAACAGCTTTTATTAACAGACTAGTAATAATAAATAATTAAATAAATAAAATTGATTTATAAATAAATTATTTTGCCTTTAATAAATATATAAAAATGTAATACTTGTGTTTTAGATTTGAAAACACATCTGAAGTGACTATTTCTGTAGGTTCTCCCAGATTTCTGGAGAACTAGTATGACTTCCTATCCATAGTCTGAAAACTGAAGAAAATGATAAACTACCATCTATAGTTGAGTTCATATGGCGGCAACGTAATAGCAACGAAAAAAGATACTGTTTAAAATAACAACTAAAATAATTATATTTGCAAATGGTGTTCAACGTTAATGTTAACATAATTGAAAATGTCCAAAAAAATTATATTTGAACCAATAATTATATATGATCGGTAATTGTTATTTGTTGTGTAATTGTCAAAAATTATTGAGCTTTCTTTAAAAATAAATAAACATTAGGTGTAGCGGGTTTAATTAAACTGACTAATGCGCGTCTATTGATACTAACCCGCAAAGCAGTTGGAATCCCTCGCGTACGGGCTGTCCCTCCTGAAGGACACTTCCGAAAATACAATTCCGGCTAGTTTTCTTTGTTGCATTACTATTAAACGCATCAGACATGATTAAAAAAAAAAATGTATCCATGAATAATTCAAACAAAAAATGAACCCGTAACTGAGGTATTCCCAGAAAATGACACACGCACCGAAAGTGTTAAAGCCATGTTAAATAGTATATTGGCCCATTTTTCACCGAAACCCACCTATAATATCAACGTTTTGACAAGAGTTTTGATATAATCTTGAGCGAGCGGAAGCGCAGAGCAATTATGCAATTAGCATAAGTGCTTCGCGCTCCCGCTCGCTCAAGATTATATCGAAACTCTTGTCAACTAAACTCGTTGATAATATACATAAATGGTCTTTCCGTGACCATATTTGCAAACTGCCAATTGACTTCTGCGCATGCGCTGATGATTCACATCTTTGGACGAGACCCAGTTCTCTAACCTGTGGTGTAGCAAATACGTAAGTACCGAAGACAATTTTTGAGTGGTCGACAATTACAATGCTACCAACGAATTATTTACTAAAACAAATGATTTATTCATATGGAGAGACAATTATCTAGATCAAGATAAGTAAAATGTCAAAATCTCAAATGATTAAGAAGAACCTAACATAAAATTGGATATGAACTCTGATTAGTCGGCTCTTGAACATGTCGAGCTTTAGAATGAAGTGGAACATGAAGTTAAGAAGAAATATCTTTCTGAGTAAATTGCTGATAAGTGGGTGAGGATTTCGAGTGAGTGGGTTTTCAGAAGAAACGAAAAGGGGTTTAGGAATTTCTTACTCCCTTTGAAAGAAGAACAATCTGGAAGAATGGAAAAACTTCTAAGAAACGATTGATTGTCCCCTACGGTGATTGTGACGAATTTCATCCTCAATTGACCTCATTAAACGACTGAAGAACTCCAGACTTATCTCCTAATGATATTGGCAATTTTATCGGCATTATTACATGAATATTTACTTTTGCACTTTCTGAAGTGCTTTTACCAAACCGTACCGGTAGGCATATTCGGCCGGTTAACGAACTCATACGTTTTGTTTGAAAAAAAAAACACATATTACCCCGCTAGAGACGACCAGGAAAATGTAATATACATTAAAACATAAGCACCGTTATTTTTGGGATCTATAAATTCTGAAACGCAACATTTTCCCAGTCGGTACTTTTAGATTCCCTCGTCGGATCGGCGTCATCAGCGGGTTTCCTCCCTAATGGAGAATGAAGAAAACGCGCTAAAGGGAGATACACATTTATTCTGTATTTACTTATGTAGATTATTTTTAGGCAAATTCTTCAGGAATGAAGCATGCACTTCCGGAGTGACGGAATTTTTTAAAAGAATTGGAAATCTAAAATTGAACTACTTAGTCGTAGCATAATAATTTTAAATATGACCTTTACAACCGTCTGGCGGAAATTCAATAGCCAGCAAAATTTTTTCCTATCAATCAAACTTGCTAACTCATATTAAAATATGGACAGACCGCCACGAGTTTGTTAATCGACTTGTAGGATCTCACCTGTAGCTCAAAATTTATATGAGATTACAGTAAATTTTCCCATGTCATAAAATTCGCACAAAAACATAGTTTAGTGCTGATGAAAAGTATTTAACACCAAGGCACTTAGAGTAGGAGTTTCCACAAAAACCTGAATTTGTAATTATATATTTTGGAGTAAAAACTGAAACAAGTTACAACAAAGTTTTGTAAATAACTTTCTCACGTTGCTGTGTATATATATTATCACTTATATGTCTAGATCCTAAGTTGAAAACTAAGATGTTGTAGGAAGTTGGTAACAGCTTATTCAGTCTTCATTTATTTTATATTAAATTTTTGTTGTTGTAGAAACGTTTCGGCTATAAGCCATTTTCAATCTAATTATCTGTGAAATGGGCGATTCTACAGAAAAGTAGCACTTTTTGGTTTTTGTCAATTATTCAGTCCGTATTAAAAATATTAATATTTTTCCTTTTTAGTTAGATGATACAAAACTATTTTGAATCATACCTAGCACTGTAACAACCTATGTCTGGAGCTGGAGCTTTTGCAAAGCCCAAATTCTCACTCCCCTGGCCTGTCACACTTCTCAGGGTTGCTACTGTCGTTGATTTTATTAGGCCTACAGTAACTTGCAGGAAGTTATTTTAGTTTTAGTTAGAGTATGTTTTTGATTATGCCCTCACGAATGTATCTGGAAGAGAAAAAACTAAAATATATTATCATAAAGGATGACAAAAGCTTCACTAATGTCTCTCACTCACAATTTTATCACTCCCCTGTCACTATGAAAACACAACATTTTTGAAGCGTAAACGTGTTTTTTTTTTTTTTTTTTTTTTTTTTTTTTTTTTCAGTCAGCTAATTTAGAATCTCAATGTACACAAAAACAAATGATTTTGATTTCTGGGGAGAGAGGATCTGCTTTCAACGTTTTTTTCAAGTAAAATGACTAGTTGTAAAACTTGTTTATCACTCCCCTGTTCTTCATAAAAAGTCAGTTGATTTTTATTCTTGTGATTTGATAACATTGTTTGGTAAGTACCCCAAAACAATTTATTTAGTTGACATTAAAAGCTTTTTATTATAAACATGGTGTGCCACAGGTGATCCAAACCTCAAAATTATCACTCCCCTGTTTCTCACTACCATGTCAATTATAGTAAAAAACTGAGCCACATGACGAAATTGATATTCAAAAGCAAGCCTTTGGTAATTTATACTAAAACGTTTGGCCTAGTAACATTACCTTCAGTTCTGCTAATTTAATAAATAAAAATAGTTGACACAAATGTGCTTTTTTTCACTTTTTCTCAACAGGGAAGTGAGGATTAAATTTATATCACTATCCTGTCAGTACGAAAAATATTGTTTAATTATGTTTTTCCACGAAGTGTTTTTGTCAATGCTTTTGCCATTTTACCGGTTTAATATACCATGCCATATCTTCAGAATGGCGGTTAGAAACATATACTATTAAGAAATATTGTTTTTTTACTCTTATTCTCACTCCCCTGCAACCCAAAAACAAAATGGCTGCTTTTTGGCCACTTAGGCCATGAAAACTAATTGACAAATGCTTTGATAATATTAAGTTAGACGTGCTTTATCATCTCTGAGGTAAAAATCAAACAAAGAAAATGAAAAAAAAAGAAAAAAAAAAAAGAAAATAAATTTCACCAAAAGTGCTACTTTTCTGTAGAATCACCCAAATACAAATGATCATACTGGTTTCGATATTAAGTTAAAATATAAACAATTTATAAACACAAAAATCAGAATATACTAATGTATCAACAGCTGAACTGTATGGTTTTTCATTATTTTTTATATATTGTAATCTTCAGATTATATGCTTTACAAGCAACTTATATCAACATTACAAGCACATAATCTGAAGATTATATTATACACACAAACTGGCTCTCACTACTGGTGCCACGAATTACCATCTGGGAGAACCTACAGCCCGACGCCTCAAGCCGAGGCTGTACCAAGAGATTTTGTTTTAATTTTACTTGTTGACCTATTTCTTTTGTTTTTGATTTATTTATTTTTTTCCACTTCAATTTGTGTAAAAAACTTTTTTGTTTTGGCCCAAAATAAAAAAAAATGATTTTGTTTGTTTATTATACACAAAAATAATGAAAAATCATACAGGTCAGCTGTTGATAAATTAGTATATTCTGATTTTTGTGTTTATTATTTTTAGCACTTGGTTGGACTCATGACGGAATTTTTGAAAAATTTCTTCAAATCTTTATCGATCCTACCTAGTAGACACCGAAAATGACCCCCGTTAAAATGTATATATATATATATATATATATATATATATATATATATTTATATTTATGTCTGTTAACACGATAGCGGCCAGAGTTTTTGTTTTTTCGTCACAAAACTTGGTATATAGCATTCAATTAGCAAACGATTGAACGAGTTAACACTAATTTGACTATGTCAGCCGTAATATTTGTTATATTTCAACGAAACTTGGTATTCGTAGTGGTAATATAGAGAGAAAAGTGAGATATAAAAATGAACTAAATCGGTTCATTAGAAGGGGGGGGGGTTTACTCCGGACCCACAATACCAATTCGCCACTACCAGCCGTGATTTTTGGTATATTTCGACGAAACTCGGTATTCGTAGTGGTAATCTACAGGTAAATATGTGTTGTAAAAATAAACTAAATCGGTTCGTTAGAAGGGGGGGGGGGGTTTACTCCGGACCCAAATTCCTAATATACTCATACCGATCGTAATTTCTGCTGTATTTTAATGAAACGCGGTATACGTCGTGGGTAACTCATGAGAAAGAAGTGTTG
This sequence comes from Gonocerus acuteangulatus, assembly GCA_946811695.1. Classification (NCBI taxonomy): domain Eukaryota; kingdom Metazoa; phylum Arthropoda; class Insecta; order Hemiptera; family Coreidae; genus Gonocerus; species Gonocerus acuteangulatus. Next base: position 61,645,373 of record OX328129.1, on the reverse strand, counting down.
TAAAAATGAGCTGAATCGGTCAATCGAAAAGCGGGGGTTTATTTGTAATATATTTCAATAGAAAAGCCCGCCAGACGTAGGTTCACAAAGCCGCCGCAAGGAGCGCTTTCTACCACTAGAGTGATTGTATCCTGTTCCTGCGTTAGATCAAAATACGATAATATGAGGTTTTTTGTATTTATTACGTAGTGTAATAGGTACCATGTGTAACTCTGGAAGCAAATTAATAATTGATCAGTTACTCATTACAAATTTAAAAGAGAACTATTCATGTTTTTATTTTATTTATGTAGGATATTTTAAGCAAATTGTTCTGGAAAGCAGTCTACACTACCCAAATTCTGAGGAAAGTGCTTAGTTATGCAGCTCCTACGAGACGGACTTTTTTAACTTAATATCCTAACCAGTATGATATTTGTATTTCACAGATAATTAGATTGAAAATGGCTTATAGCCGAAATTTTTTGTTGTTTTTTCTACAACAAAAAAATTTAATATAAAATAAATGAATTATTAATTGTTTCTTAATTTCATTTATTTAATTTGTGATCATAAATAAACTCATCACACTTAACCAATGTACTTTACTACTGTACAGATGTTAAATAAACGTATATAGGAAAAGAAAAAAAAAAGATATTATAGATAGTTTTTTTTTTTTTTTTTTTTTTTTTTTTTTTTTTTTTTTTTTTTTTTTTTTACGGCGCATCTACTTCTAGGTCATTAGCGCCGACATCCAGGGTGTAGCGAGGAATTTTGTATGAATCCAAGGCGCTAGCCATTAGACCACGGGAGACCCCTTATAGATAGTATTGTATGAATTTAACCCTGGATTGACACCGTGGGGTGAAAAATACCCCACACTTTGTTCTATGGCGTTTTTCTAAAATTCTGTAAATCATAGAGATTCCCTCCTTCTTCGTAAATAATCGGATGTGTATTATCTGGTTTGACCTAATATAAACAACGCCAGTTCTCTGCTAATCGCTGCATGAGAAGGTCGCGAGTTTTGTATGGGGTATTTTTTACCCCACGGTGTAGTTAACGTATGTCTTTTTCGCTGATCAGATAAATCTTCACGGGCCGATTACTTTCATGTTGCGGCTTTCCAAGTGACAAAATGGTCTGAAAACTGCCCAAAACAGATTTTCTCTTTCATTTGGACTACCAACTGATGAATGCTCATGTGGCAGTTAGTGCCTAATTGGAGAACATATAAAAAGCACTGAAGACACTGATACTTGTTGTTTCGGAAGATTAATCAAGTCCTGATGGACCTTCAACATCTTTCATTAACTTGGACAAACCCGTGAAATGTTTATTTTGTAACAGAAAACATTTAGGAAGACAAAAACGCTATGTTCTGTGTGTAGAAGGGCCATGCACACCGATCACCAAAATGTGTTAAATGTTAACGAGTCTCAATTGGACAGAACATTGTATTTTTATAAAGTTACTATTTTTTTTATGGCTTTTGATCAATGTAGTTTATTGTTCGTAAAAAGTATTTTCAGTTTAGTAAACCTTTTACAGGATAATTATTTGGTATATGAACAATATATATATATATATATATATATATATATATATATATATATATTCATTCATAAACCAGCACAATTTATTATTGTACTTTAAATTGTATAGATTTTAAATAAACATGTATTAAGGAAAAAAAAATGAACAATATTGCGTTTTGGGATTTCCTAGCTATTTTGTGAATTTTAATTAATATTCGGCAGATTTATTCCTGTTTGAATTTATTTCTTGATGTTCCTGCTCTTTACGTTGCTCTTGTATAAAAAAAAAGTCCGACTCGCAGGAACTGCAGCATCTTAGCGCGGTTCCATTCATGTCCCTAGTGCCATTTGATAAGCTTAGAAAAGAAATAAACTTTTTTTTTTTTATATATCTCGTGAAAATTGTCAAAATCCTCTCGAACATCTCGAATAAAAGTGATATTAAGGCGTCAGGGACACCGACGTAGCTAACTTTTACACAGAAGCGGAAATTACAGAATCTGGCTCTCATTCTAAAGCAAAGCTCTATAAATCAATACAAAATATGCCTAATAAAGCCTTTCTAGTGGATACAGAAGCATGGGCGTATATGAGGGGGGGCTGAGGGGGCTGCAGCCCCTCCCGAAATTTTGAATTGATGATAAAAACTTCTCGTAAAACCCTTAAAAATAAATTAAATAAGATCACTTATTTAATACAGTTCATAAAACATATTTTATTTTACGTGTAATAGCGTTTTAGTTGCCTAAAACTATTCCAAGCTCTAAATATTTAGTATTCCATACCCTGGAAATGGTCTCAGCCCCCCCCCCCCGAAATTGTTTTTATATACGCCCATGTAGGGAAGGATCAAGAAGAAGTACACAAGATTGAGTAGAATACCCTGCCTAATATAGCCTATATAGAATAATATGCTGAATAAAACCTATCTAGTTAATACACAAGGACAAATAAAAGTCTTGACGAATAACAAGTCAAGAAAAAAAACTTTATTTAAGAAAATAAAACAAAGTTTAGTTGCCCAACTACAATAGAATAATATACCTAATTAAGTTTATGGAGTAGATACAAATGGACCAAAAACAAGTCATGTGGAATATTGTTTTTTTTTTTCTAATTAAATACTTTTTATCAATATTTAGTATATAACCTTTGTTGAAAACTATTGATTGCTAATTCATGAATCGGTTTACAACTAAGTAGTCTTTATGAATATTTAGTATATAACCTATGTTTGGATCTGTGTTTTTGGGGTGCTCTCCGCCTAGGCTTTGTATTTGTGTCGGCAGATACCTGGGGTATATTTACAGCTCTTGAGGATTAACTCTTAGCAGGTAAATTTCCTGCGGACCTTCTGCTTCTACGGGCATTGAACCGCCATATTCGCTCATAGTATCTAACCGTTGTGAAGTTTATTTTAGCGCGGTTCCTCCCTCTCCCATAGGGTGGAACCCCGCTTATAGGGTTGATACAATAAAACAATCCGGAAGTGCCGACTAGAAAATTTCGCGTTTCAGAACCCCTAGAGACCGAAAATAACGGTGGTTCAAATTTGTATATATATATATATATGTATATATATATATATATATATATATATATATATATATATATATATATATATATATATATATATATATATATTGTCTGTTCGCTCTCTAGCTAGAAGACGAATGGTCCGATTTTAATGAAATTTGGTACAAAAATCCTTCGTCCAATTTGAAAGATCAAGTTCGTTAACCAGCAAAATCGGCCTACTGGAAGATGGCGTTTGGGGCGAAATTCGCGCAAAAAAAATCGTAACGCTTACGTTTTTGAGTTCATAAGCTTCTAAGTACTCGTTTTATATGATTCCTGGGCTAGGAAAACGAATGAAACCATTTTCAAGGCGATAGCTTTAACCGTTTTCGAGAAAATTGGAAAAATATTTTTTGAATACCGTTTTTGGTTTGGGTACTTAGAATCATGGGATCCAGTTGAAACATTTTCTGCATGTTCTACTTTCATCAAAACTAATATGTTGAAATTTTGGTTACGTTTGGAGTTAAGGAAGGGTTAGAATAAAATATTTTATTAACAGACTTAAAAAGTTTTGGTAACTTTGTATATTTTCCTTAATATCTCGAAAAAGGTTGAGAATCTTGGTAAACGAAAGAATACCATTAGAAAGCTTACTAAATGCTCTACAAAAAAGGTTCTGATGAAAGTTTTGATTAGGCGATGTCAATCGGAGAAATAAGTGCTTAAAACATTAAAGTAATTGATTTTGCTTATTCGAACTGTTCTTTTTGTCTGTTTTTATTCCTTGTTATTTTTTAATTGCTTATAGTTGGATAATGTATTTTACAATAAAACAGATTAGGCAAAATAAGAAAAACAATTCATTGTTAGAAATATAGCTTGCCAAGAGAAAAAGATTCGTTGACGTCTTTTGAATATTTTCAATTGCCTTTATGCTGTTGGTTTTTTTATTTTATTTTTTTATTGATTTTATCTGTAGAATTATTACTATAGTAAAAGAACACAGGAATGTGTGAAAATATTTGATATTTTCCAATTCATTGAAACGTATGAAATGAAGTATCGGTAGAAGAGGATTCTAGGGTCTTGCGGACCTGAGCCCAGGTATAGCCATAAAACCCTTTGAACAAAGGCCGAGTAAAATATTATCTGTTTCTATTCTATGCTTTTCAAATGAGAATAGGGATATGAACAGGAACCGGGGTCTCCCGTGGTCTAATGGCTAGCGCCTTGGATTCATAAGCGGGAGATGGTGGGTTCGATTCCCAACCTCCGGCAGGAATTTTATCATCCCACGGCTCACTGGTGAAATTCCTCGCTACACCCTGGATGTCGGCGCTAATGACCTAAATGTAGATGTGCCGTAAAAAAAAACAAAAACAAAAAAAAAAAAAAAAAAAACCTGGAACCGCGCTAAGATGACGCAGTTCCTGCGAGTCGGACTTTTGTCTGTTTTGGATTTAGGACTTAATATACATATGTAGACTAAATCATAGCAAGAAGTAATCCTCCGTCGTCGGTTCTTAACTATGTAGACTCGCTAATGTTATCCAATCTTAGATACATCGTATTTAAAATCCACAGCAAAAACACGACATTTCATCAGAATCCCCTGCTGAATAAAACTTATATAGAATAATATGCAAAATAAAGCCTATCTAGTGGATAAAAATAGAGGAAAAAAGCCGTTCGTGGTGGTAGAAAATCTTAAAAGTATTTCGCTCAGAAATCTCCGAAATATTGTTACTAATTTTACGTATCCTGTTTTATAGCCAAATAGATTTATATTCTGTAATCAATAAGAAAAACCTACTAACAATAAAAAACTATGGGTAACAGATGAAAATTGGGAATACCAAGAATAATTCTAAAGAACGAAATCAACACCAGTACTGTAATCTAGATATTCATACGGCATCTTCGAATTCTAACAAACAAAATATTGATTCTAATTATACGTATACTGTTTTATTGACAAATACATTTGACTACTATAAGCAATTAAAAACACTAGGGAATATGCCAAAGAACTCGGAATAGGAGCCTCGACAGTTTCAAGACATTTGATGGAAATCGACAAATCCAAAACTGACATTTCATACGGTACAGCCTGATATATTTTTAACAATGAATTGCTTTTCTTATTTTAATTAATCTGTTTTATTGTCAAATACATTATCCTACTATAACCAATGAAAAAACAACAAAAAAAAACCTGGAACCGCGCTAAGATGACGCTAAACAACAAGGAATAAAAACAAACAAGAAGAACCGTTCGAATAAACGAAATCAATTACTTCAAAGTTTAAGCACTTATTTCTCCGATTGACATAGCCTAATCAAAAATTGTTTCAGAATCTTTTTTGTAGAACATTTAGTACGCTTTCGCATGGTAACCCTCCTTTTACCAATATTCCTAACCGTCTTCGAGATATCAGGGAATGTATACGAAGTTCCCAAAACATTTCATGTCTGTTAATAAAATATTTTATTCTAATCCTTCCTTAGCTCCAAACGTAACCGAAATTTTAACATATTAGTGTTGATGAAGTTCAAACATGCAGAAAACGTTTCAACTGAATCCCATAATTTTAAGTATCAAAATCAAAGACAAAAAGAACAGTTCGAATAAGCGAAATCAATTACTTTAAAGTTTTAAGCACTTATTTCTCCGATTGACATCGCCTAATCAAAACTTTCATTAGAACCTTTTTTGTAGAACATTTAGTAAGCTTTCCAATGGTATTCTTCCGTTTCCCAAGATTCTTAACCTTTTTCGAGATATTAAGGAAAGTATACAAAGTTACCAAAACTTTTTTATGTCTGTTAATAAAATATTTTATTCTACAATACAATACAATACAAAGGGACCTGGGCCCTACGCCCTTGTTCACCGCGACCCTGTTGGATCTATTGTGATTTGCGTCCCTGTCTTACTCCCTTTCTAGCTTGCAGCTCCTCACGTATAGCTTGAGCTCCTTGGGAGTAGCCTCGGCTATGTCCTTGGGCGTAGCAATTGCCTTCCCTATGTGCACTAGCCTATTGTAGGCCAAGGCCTCACATTCACAGAGGACGTGCTGTGAGGTTTCCTCTTCTTCGAGGCACCAGCGACATGTAGGGTCCTCTATTAGCCCCATCGTGCACAGGTGTTTTCTTAGCGGACCATGTCCAGAGAGAAGTCCGACTATCCTTCTTAATTCTATTCTTGTTAGTTGAAGGAAATACCCTGCCCTATCTTTCGAGATCCGGACAAGTAGCTTTGCCTGCCTCATACCTGGCTTAGCCTGCCAATTCTTTTGAATTTCTTCTTGTTCCCAGGCATTTACTACCTTTTTGACAAAGCTTTTTGAAACACCAAAGAACGGCTCAGGACCATGAAGTATCTCCTCCGATCCCTTCCTTGCCAGCTCATCGGCCTTCTCATTGCCCTCATGTCCCGGCACACTTTATTATTTATTATATTTTATTCTAACTCTTCCTTAACTCCAAACGCAACCAAAATTTCAACATATTAGTTTTAATGAAAGTAGAAGATGCAGTAAATGTTTCAACTGAATCCCATGATTCTAAGTACCCTAACCAAAAACGGCATTCAAAATTTATTTTTTCAGTTTTCTCGAAAACGGTTAAAGCTATCGCCTTGAAAATGGTTTCATTCGTTTTCCTAGCCCAAGAAGCCTATAAAACGAGTACTTACAAGCTTATGAACTCAAAAACGTAAGCGTTACGATTTTTTTTCGCGAATTTCGCCCCAAACGCCATCTTCCAGTGGGCGGATTTTGCTGGTTAACGAACTTGACCTTTTAAATTGGACGACAGATTTTTGTACCAAATTTCATCAAAATCGGACCATCAGGGAAGCCAGAAATGAGCGAACAGACAAATATATATATATATATATATATATATATATATATATATATATATATATATATATATACAAATTTGAACCACCGTTATTTTCGGTCTCTAGGGGTTCTGAAACGCGAAATTTTCTTGTCGGCACTTCCGGATTGTTTCATTGTATCAACCTTATAAGCGGTGTTCCTCCCTATGGGGGAGGGAGGAACCGCGCTAATAATATGCCTAATAAAGCCAATCTAGTGGATACAGAAGGATCAAGAACAAGTTCTCAAAATTGAGTAGATACCACTCCCTAATAAAGCCTATATAGAAGAATATAACTTATAAAGCCAATCTAGTGGATACAGAAGGATCAAGAACAAGTTCTCAAAATTGAGTAGATATCACTGCCTAATAAAGCCTATATAGAAGAATATAACTTATAAAGCCAATCTAGTGGATACAGAAGGATCAAGAACAAGTTCTCAAAATTGAGTAGATACCACTCCCTAATAAAGCCTATATAGAAGAATATAACTTATAAAGCCAATCTAGTGAATACAGAAGGATCAAGAACAAGTTCTCAAAATCGAGTAGATACCACTTCCTAATAAAGCCTATATAGAAGAATATAACTTATAAAGCCAATCTAGTGGATACAGAAGGATCAAGAACAAGTTCTCAAAATTGAGTAGATACCACTCCCTAATAAAGCCTATATAGAATAATATACCTAATTAAGCCAATCTAGTGGATACAGAAGGATCAAGAACAAGTTCTCAAAATTGAGTAGATACCACTTCCTAATAAAGCCTATATAGAATAATATGCCTAATAAAGTCAATAGAGTAAATACAAATTGAACAAGAACAAGTCTTGAGGAAATCTTTTTTTCTTCAATTTAAATACTTTTATCAATATTTAGTCAATGAACCTGTGTTTTTTAATCGCTAATTTATGAATCGGTTCATAACTAAACAGTCGTTATAATTGGTTAGTATATATCCAGTGTTTAAAAATATTGATTGCTTATTGATGAATCGGTTTACAACCAAATAGTCTTTATGAATATTTAATAAATATCTAATACGGAATCACCTGCAACTTTTGATCGCTAAATTATGGATCGGCTCATAACTAAATAGTCGTTAATAATAGTCGTACAAAGAAAACTGTTGATTGCTAATTTATGTATATGTTGACAACTAATTAATCTTTATCAATATTTACAATATAATCTATGTTATGTTATGTCTGAATCTAGGTCAGTTTAAGAAATTTTAGTGAACGAAATCTTAAAGTTGCTCTGCCTACTCTTGCAAGGCTTTGTATTTGTGTCGGCAGATACCTGTGATATATAACCCTACAAGGGTTACTTCTCTTGAGGATTAACTCCTAACAGGTAAATTTCTAGTAAACCCTCTGTTTGTTTGGGACTGAACCGACTGTCTATTCGTTCATAGTATCTAACCGTTGTAAAGTTTATTTTCTACATTTAGGAATTAATATACATATGTAGACTAAATCATAGCAATTGTCTACCTTCGCCGTCGGTGATCTTAACAATGTAGACTCGCTAATGTTACCTGACCTTAGATAAATCGTAATTACAATTTGCTGCGACAACACGACATTTTATCAGAATTCCCTGCCTAATAAAGCCTATGAAGAATAATATGTCTAATAAAGCCTATCTAGTTGATAAAGAAGGACAAAGAACAAGTCTTCAAGATTAAGTAGTATCTCCTGCCTTATAAAGCCTATATAGAATAATACGGCTAATAAAGCCTATCAGGTCGATACAGTAGTACTAAGAACAAGTCTTTAAGATTGAGTAGAATCCCCTGCCTAATAAAGCCTACATAGAATAATACGGGTAATAAAGCTTATTTAGTGGATACAGAAGGACCAAGATTAAGAATCTATGATTGAGTAGAATCCTCTGCCTAATAAATCCTATATAGGACAATATGACTAATAAAGCCTATCTTGTCGATACAGAAGGACCAAGAAAATGTATTTAAGATCGACTAGAATCCCCTTCCTAATAACGCCTATATAGAATAATATGCCTAATAAAGCCAATCTAATGGATACAGAAGGATCAAGAACAAGTTCTCAAAATTGAGCAGATACCACTCCCTAATAAAGCCTATATAGAATAATATGCCTAATAAAGCCAATCTAATTGATAAAGAAGGACCAAGAACAAGTATTCAAGTTTAAGTAGAATCCCCTTCCCACTTATGGCCTTATAGGATAGAAAGCCTAATAAAGCCTATCTAGTCGATACTGAAGGACCAAGAACAAGTCTTCACGATCGACTAGATTCCCCTGCCTAATAAAGCCTATATAGAATAATACGGCTAATAAAGCCTATCTAATTGATACAGAAGGACAAGGGACAAGTCTTCAAGATTGAGTAGAATCCCCTGCCTAATAAAGTCTATATAGAATAATACGGCTAATAAAGCCTATCTAGTCGATAGAGAAGGATCAAGAACAAGTCTTCAAGATTGAGTAAAATCCCCCGCCTAATAAAGCCTATATAGAATAATACGGCTAATAAAGCCTATCTAATGGATACCGAAGGACCAAGAACAAGTATTCAAGATTAAATGGAATCCCCTGCGTAATAAAAGATTGAGTAGAATCTCAAGCGTAATAAAACCTATATAGAATAACCTAATAAAGCCTATGTAGTGGATACAGAAGGATCAAAAACCAGTATTCAAGATTAAATGGAATCCCCTGAGTAATAAAACCTATATAGAATAATGTGCCTAATAAAGCCTTTCTATTGGATACATAAGGACCAAGAACAAGTTTTCAAGATTGAGTAGAATCCCCTGCCTAATAAAGCCTATATAGAATAATATGCCTAATAAAGCCTACCTAGTAGATACAGAAGGATGAAATACAAGTATTCAAGAGTAAATGGAATCCCCTGCGTAATAAAACCTATATAGAATAATATGCCTAATAAAGGCTATCTATTGGATACATAAGGACCAAGAACAAATCTTCAAGATTGAGTAGAATCCCCTGCCTAATAAAGCCATAATAGAATAATATGCCTAATAAAGCCTATCTAGTCGATATATAAGGACCAAGAACAAGTCTTCGAGATGTAGCAGAATCCCCTGCCTATGTAGAATAATATGCCTAATATAGCCTATCTAGTAGATAAGGAGGACCAAGAACAAGTATTCAAGATTGATTAGAATCTCATGCGTAATAAAACCTGTATAGAATAATATGCTTAATAAAGCGTATCAAGTAGATAAGGAGGAACAAAAACAAGTCTTCAAGATTAAGTAGAATGCCATGCCTAATAAAGCCCTTATAGAATAATATGCCTAAAAAAGCCCATCTAGTGGATACATCAAGACCAAGAAGAGGCCTTCAAGTTTGAGTAGAATCCTCTGCCTATGAATACCTATATAGAATGATATGCCTAATGAAGCCTAACTAGTGGATACAGAAGGACCAAAAACAAGTATCCAAGATTGAGTAGAATCCTCTGTCTAATAAAACCTATATAGAATAATATGCCTAATAAAGCCTGTCTGGTAGATACAGAAGGATGAAATACAAGTATTCAAGATTAAGTAGAATCCCCTGCCTAATAAAGCCTTTCTAGGGGATACAGAAATACCAAAAAAAGTCTTTGAGATTAGTAGAATCCTCTGTCTAATAAAACCTATGTAGAAGAATATGCAAATAAAGCCTATCTAGTCGATACTGAAGGATCAAAGACAAGTCTTCAAGATTGAATAGAATCGCCTGCCTTATAAAAATCTATATAGAATAATATGCCTAATAAAGCCTATATAGTGGATATGTAAGGACTAAGAACAAGTATTCAAGATTGAGTAGAATCCCCTGCCTAATAAAACCTATAAAGAATCATATGCCTAATGAAGCCTTTCTAGTGTATACAGAAGGACCAAGAACAAGCCTTCAAGATTGAGTCGAATCCCCTGCCTAATAATGCCTATGTAGAATAATATGCCTAATAAAGCTGATATTTTTTTTGTGTTTTCTAAAATGTTGTTATTGTTAGAATACTGCTGTGTTTGGGGACCTTTATACTTAAGGCAATTTGTAAATTGTAGAGGAGACAATTAAATTCAAAGAAATTATTTACGTTTGTTGCATTTAAATTTTGTTGTGAAAAAACGAAACATTACTATTATGCCACAAAATGACTTACAAGAATATTGGAATTTCAAAACCAATCAACTGAAAATAATAATTTTTAATAATGGGGTAGCAAAGCATTTAAAAAGAAGTTGGAATGTAAATGCTATGTAGAAGTACAATTGTAAGTTTAAATTATAATAATAATAATAATGTTAGAAAGGAGTAATATTATTGACTTATTTGATACAAATAAATAAATTAAAAGTGATATAGAACGACTTGGCTAAAATATAAGGAGGCAGATAAAAAATAATAAAAAAATAACTTACCTTAAATTAAGATGGATGTACTAGAATGTCACTACAGTCTTGTAGAGATATAAAATTTCAGGCACTTTCAACACTTGTTCACACTGAGTAAAACAATATAAACAGATCTAAGGTGTTACACGGGAGCTGATGAAAGAACGAATGAAAAGGTTTCGTATTGCAATTCTCTGTATGCAGGGTCTACTTCCAGGTAAAGTCATATACTTTTACTGCCCTTTACCGTTATTCAGAAAGCTCTTTGTGTTTACATACAAAGGACTCGGTACAGACCACCCGTATTAGCTCAAAAGTTTCTATATAAAGCTTGATAAACTTTCTGAATTAAATGAAGGAATTTAAGATTGCTTAAATTAGGTTCTTGATCTACTCAAAAAATTCAAGGAGAATTAGATCATGAATAGAAAATCTCGGCCAATTAGAGGGAAAATAACAATACCAAGGATGTTCAAACTTCGTTTTCAAAGATTGTTAGTTGTAACACAAAAAAGAATCACTCATGATTCTAATAACTTAACGGTGATGGCGATTACACAAATATTCCTGTTGAGACTTTAAAGCCATATGAACCCACAGGAATTATAGATAGGCCTAAAAACATAAAATCATTGAAAAACGGATTTCTTATTATTGATTCAAACAAAAACGACATAGAGGTTACATCAGCAGAGTTTTCAAATATATGCAAACACCTGTTGATCAATAAAATTAAAATAAAAAATAAAGTTCTCTGTAAAAGGTTTTCTGAATTCTATTAAATACATATTTTCCAATTTCCATTAATACTTACAATTTTAACTATTGGAATTTTTATCCAAAGATTCATGTAATTACTCAACAATAGATTCTAATTTAAAAACAGCTATTTTCGATATCTACCTGTTCTAAAACGTTAAATCATTTATTAGGCACTTCGGATTACGTCATTGGGTCGACGTCAGAAGCGTGTTTCCTATCTGTGAAGTGAAGCAGGAAACAAGCTAAAAACAGCAACCAATTAAAATGTGAGGTAAATAGAGGAAAAACGCCGTTCGTGGTGGTAGACAATCTTACAAGGCATTTCGCTCAGAAATACCCGAAATATTGTTTCTAATTTTACGTATCCTATTTTATTGCCAAATAGATTTATATTCTATAATCAATAAAAAAAAAAAAAAAAAAAAAAAAAAGACTACTAGCAATAAAGAACTAAGGGTAATACATGAAAATAGGGAATACCAAGAACAATTCTAAAATACGAAATCAAAACCAGTACTGTAATCTAGATATTCATACGGCATCTTCGAATTCTAACAAACAAAATAATGCTTTTAATTATACATATCCTGTTTACTGAAAAATACATTAGACTACTATAAGCAAGTACAAAAATAACGAGCAGTGAAAAAAAAACTTCGGGAAACACACAAATAGATCCGTTTAAATAAAGGAAACTAACTAAGTTTTAAGCACTTATTTCTCCTAATGTGACGACCCCATCAAACATTTCTGTAAAACATTTTTTGTAGAGAATTTAGTAAGCTTTCGAACTGTTACATTTCAATTGCCACGATCTCCTAACCCTTTTCGAGATATTAAGGAAAAAATACGAAGGGGGCCTAATAGATATTCATAAGGGATCTGAGAACCACAAGATTCCGCAAAAATAAAGTATTCTAATTATACGTATCCTGTTTTATTGGCAAATACATTTGACTACTATAAGCAATTGCAAACAATAGGGAATATGCCAAAGAACTCGGATTAGGAGCCTCGACAGTTTCAAGACATTTGAAGGAAATCGGCAAATCCAAAACTGACATTTCATACGGTACAGCCTGATATATTTCTAACAATGAATTGTTTTTCTTATTTTAATTAATCTATTTTATTGTCAAATACATTATCCAACTATAAGCAATGTAAAAATAGGAATAAAAACAGGCAAAAAGAACTGTTCGAATTAACGAAATCAATTACTTCAAATTTTAAGCACTTATTTCTCCGATTGACATAGCTTATTCAAAACTTTCTTTAGAACCTTTCTTGTAGACCATTTAGTAAGCTTTCGAATGGTAACCTTTCGCTTCCCAAGATTTTCAACCGTTTTCGAGATATTAAGAAATTATACGAAGTTCCCAAAACTTTTCATTATTTCTGACAACAGAAAATTGGTCTCATTTTACCTATCCTGTTTTACACACACATACATTTTCCTTACAAATACAACATAAGAAATTAAAAAAATAAAAAGCAATAAAAAACCAAGGGAAAGAGACAAAAATTACAAAAAGAACGACAAAAACCCGTTCATAAGAACAAAACAGACGTATTTGAAGGTTTAAGCATTTATTTCTCCGATTGACATAACCTAATCAAAAATAGTTTTTGAATCATTTTTGTAGAGAATTTAGTAAGCTTTCAAATAGTTTCAATCCACTTACCACGATTTCCCAACCGTGTTCGAGATATTAATGAAAGTATACGAAGTTTCCAAAACTTTTCATATCTGTTCATAAAATATTTTATTCTTACCCTTCCTTAACTCCAAACGTAACATAACTTTCAACATATTAGTTTTAATGAAAGTAGAACGGTTAAAGCTATCGCCTTGAAAATGGTTTCATTCGTTTTTCTAGCCCAAGAAGCCTATAAAACGAGTACTTACAAGCTTATGAACTCAAAAACGTAAGCGTTACGATTTTTTCTGCGCGAATTTCGCCCCAAACGCCATCTTCCAGTGGGCGGATTTTGCTGGTTAACGAACTTGACCTTTCAAATTGGACGACAGATTTTTGTACCAAATTTCATCAAAATCGGACCATTCGTCTTCTATTTAGAGAGCGAACAGACAAATATATATATATATATATATATATATATATATATATATATATATATATAAATAAATATATACATATATATATCTATATATACAAATTTGAACCACCGTTATTTTCGGTTTCTAGGGGTTCTGAAACGCAATATTTTCTAGTCGGCACTTCCGGATTGTTCCTCCCTATGGGGGAGGGAGGAACCGCGCTAAAAGCAAAAGAAAAAATTTAAGTTTATTTATTTTATATATTTTCAAAGTATGGGGTAAAATTTACCCCGCGTTGTCATTAACGTAGATGTCAAGGGCAGTGTCAATCCAGGGTTAATGTTTATTCAGTGACTGTTTACACTGAATAATAGCGAACATGATCCTTTGTGCCAGTGAATAACCTGCAATTTAAAACTGAACTACGGTCTCATATTAGCCCTTGTCAAAGGGCCGACGCTTCTGCTTGTCGGAGCTTCATAATAAGCTGCCAATTTGGGCTTTACACGCTAGTAGCTATCGAGGATGGAACACTGACAGTATTGGGATAATGAGCTGTTTTATCATGCGCAACAATTGACTAACTGCTCAAAATACACCAAGAGGAAATAAAGGGTGTATTCTTGTGGAGAATTTAAAAGGTGGAGCCTTTATTTTATTCGTATAATACAACAACAAAAAAATCTATTAACCTTATTTGGGTGAAGTGGAATTCATGCACAATTCACGGAACTGATTTCATGTTTCTCTTCATCCGTTTACTCATTAATGAGCTTAATCCTCATAGAGAAGGCAGGAGTAAGTTATACATCACCTACTATCTAGTGATGAACTAGAAAAACTGTTAAAAGAACAATAAAAGCCCCCTACGTAACGCGAGAATTAAGTTTTATGAGAAAACATAGCGTTTTTGTCAGCCCGCACTAGTGCGGGAGCAGCGTGGAGAGAGCGTCTTTGTCAGCCCACACCAGTGTGGAAGCAGCGTGGAGAGAGCGTCTTTGTCAGCCCACACCAGTGTGGAAGCAGCGTGGAAAGGGTATCTCTGCCAGCCCTCACCAGTGCGGGAGCAGCGTGGAGAGAGCATCATAGTCAGCCAGCACCAGTGCGGGAGCAGCGTGGAGAGAGCGTCTTTGTCAGCCCACACCAGTGTGGAAGCAGCGTGGAGAGCGTCTTTGTCAGCCCACGCCAGTGTGGAAGCAGCGTGGGAAGGGTATCTCTGCCAGCCCTCACCAGTGCGGGAGCAGCGTGGAGAGAGTGTCATAGTCAGCCCGCACTAGTGCGGAATGATTTATTGTTAAAAATTTATATTTTTAGAATTTTTTTAAAAAAATATCTTTAATTATTACCATCTAAGTTCTACATAAAATCCCGTTCAATTTGTTCTTGAAAATCTTTCTTCACTTAATACGCACAAAAACAAATTGTTCTGTAGCCTATTGTCATGATTATTTATTTTTTTTTTTTTTTTTTTAACGGTTCGATTCTTCTTTTGTAATTATTTATATTTATTTTTTAACTGCAGACGGCTGGCAAAGGGCATTCCGAAACTTTCAAAATATAGATTTTTCTTTCTAAAGATCTGACTGTTTTTCTTAGCCGAATCCCAATCATTCTTTGACTTTTTATCACCTCAAGGGCTAACTCCCAGCATCTTATTAATTACCTGTTGTAAAAAACGACTTTTTAATTTCTTTTAAGATATTTTTAATATAAATAACACTGTGAATTTTATTATCACCTTGTAGTGTTATTATGAACAAAATGTGTTCTTTCACTGTCTATATACTTATTGCAACGAGAACCAGTATGAATTTTTGTACACACTTTGTGTCAAGGATAACCACAAGCTAAAGAAGGGCGATTTCAAAGCGTTGTCTTTTCAATTTTTGGTTTTTCTTAAAACTTTTATTTTTGTACTGTATTGCTTACAATGCCATGTAATAACTATATATTTATAATCCATATTTTTTTCTCACTAATTTATAAAATATCTCATTCCAGACGGAACAGTTCGCTATCCTATGGCTGCTCTTCATCCTGATTGTTTTCGGAAACTTTGCTGTTCTCGCGGCATTGCAGTGTAACAACAAGCGTAAATCCCGCATGAATTTCTTCATAATGCAGTTGGCAGTCGCTGGTAAGTTCTTAGTTAACTTTCTTCTTGTTAAAATTATTTGCATGATAGTGTTTTTTATACAGTTTACAGGATTATTTTTTATTTAAATTTATTAAATAATATATTATTCATTTAAATGAAGACTACTATTTATAAGACAATTTAAAATAAAATTATACTATTGAATAGTTTAAGATTTAAAAATTGTAATAGTAAAAAAATAATTTCAGAAAAGTTACAGAACTTTGTCGGTAAATATAAAAACAAAATGGTATAAATGAAGTTTAAAAACTTTTTTTGACCTATAAGGCTTTTACTGAACGAAGAGCGAAATTAATATGGAAGAGGTAAATTTATATATATATATATATATATATATATATATATATATATATATATATTCTCCTTTAGGCTTCGTCGCTGGGGCTTCATTCTTCTGGTTTCCCGACTTCTTTCTCCAGCGGTGATGGCCGTCATATTTCGCCCATCTTCTAATGGGCTTCATCAGACGTCCTAATGGTTGTATTCTCTTGAGGTAGGCAGGAGCTATGCTCCATCCTTCATGCGGCATAGCTCCTGCCTACCTCAAGAGAATACAAACATTAGAACGTCTGATGAAGCCCATTAGGAGATGGGCGAAATATAACAGCCATGAAACCATCACAGTTGGAGAAAGAAGCCGGGAAACCAGAAGGATATATATATATATATATATATATATATATATATATATATATATATATGTGTGTGTGTGTGTGTGTGTATAAATCATGTGTCTGACTGTCCATCTGTTTGTTTATTCCTTATACAAATCCACACCGTTTGACTGATTTTGACCAAACTTGGCAAACAGGTAGGGTTTGATACGAGGAATCTCTTAGGCTAGGTGAAAATAGTCAAATTTCAAAATTTGGCAAAAGGTCAAACGTTTTGTTGAAGAAAACATTGATCCATTCAGATTCTGACGGTCATTTTGAATAATGTCTAAAAATTTATTTTTTGATGTTGTTGATAATAAGAATAACTCAAACTCATTGATGACTTGACATCATTATATAATCATGTAATGCAGTTTATTTCAATTTTATTTCAACACTCACTGTCTAACTAAGGAGTGCTGGCCTTTCTTTGATAAGAGCTATCTTACTCGCAGGATATGGTGCTGGTCTCTGTCGGCTGTGTTATGAATTGCTGAGGTTCTGGCCTCTGTTGGCTGTTTCCCGAATTACTAGACAGATATAAACAAATTCACACCGTTTGACCGATTTTGACGTAACTTGGCACACTGACCGGGGAACAGCTAGTGTGTGTGTGTGTGTATATATATATATATATATATATATATATATATATATATATATATAGGGGGACGAGGTTAGCTCAGTGGTAGAGCACTCGACTAATGAACTGGAGGACCAGGTTCAAAACCCGAGCGCGCACTAAAGATTTTTTCTTCTAGTGCTGCCGTTCGATGGTTGGATTTGGGGTCCCAGATCGTCCCTAGGCTCACCCAGCCTTTAATTAATTAAATTAATAATGGGTACCTTGGGTGCTAATGACTCTAGCAGTCGAAGCAGCCAAGGGGAAAATCAGGCGGCAGGAGCATAGTGTTGACCACACTATCTCCCTAGTGTGCCGTATGGTCAAGAATCAGATACCTCTACAGTATCTGCCCCTCTGGGCCCTTGTGGCCTGTTACGGGACTGATTGTTTTTTTCTGATATATATATATATGGGGCAAACAATATTAATTTAATAATTACAATAATTAATTATATGGGACAAGTATTAATTTACTTTGTATATTTCAGTTATTGCCATTGATTGGCTTCACGATCCAAACTGATTTTAACAACTTTATTTTAAAAAGTAATTGTAACTATTGTAAGTCGCCTAGGACGTTATTTATTCTAATAAAAAAATCTTTATTTTTAATGGATTTGATGCCCCTTATGTAATTTGTTGTTATAATTATGGCTTCCAGTCTACATCACAGGATGAAAACAATGCTTAAAATAGCTGCTTACTTTTCCGTTTTTTGTCAACATACCAGTAGATGTTGACTAGATAGATTGTAATCTATTTCACGCAGGGGCGTGTAAATATATATATATATATATATATATATATATATATATATATATATATATATATTACACCCAAAACAAGTTGTTTTTTTTTTAGGTTTTTATGAAAAATGTTGACCGATTAAATAACAATTTCTGGGGGGGGGCTGCAGCCCCCTCAGCCCTTCCCCCTTATATATGCCCATGATTTCGCTATCAAAGCAGCAAATTGCTTCCATTAACTATTCACGAATGAGGGTGGATACTATAACATTCATCAGAAATCAAGATTAGCATTTGATACGGCCTTTACCAAGCCAATCAACAGAACACCGACCATTTTAAATTCATAGAAAAAAAAAAAGGTCTGAATATATTTTCATGAGAATAAGTAAATGTAAACCTGTTGTCATATTATAATTAATAGCCAATTTTCCCAACAAGATATCCTGACAGTTCTGGATCAGGCCAGTCATTCCGTGTAACATTCACCGATCAATCATGTTCTCATTCAATTAACTAACCTTCCCTTTAGCCTTCTTTTGGGCTGTCTTTTATATAATACGTCTCGTCATTCGTTAAAATATACATCTAAGAATAACCAAAACTACTTTTCAAAAATTCTAAAAGTGCCAAATTTTGCTCAGAAGTTGTTTATTTAAGCCAATGTTATACAAAAATAAATCTTGATGGTCGCAGTTGTTTTTGGTTTGCGGTCTTCCAATAGATGTAAGCTCAGAATTTAAGATGTACACGGTTGCACAAAAACTGTCAGCCAAAAAGAAACCCCTTCAGTTTCCCCTTTCCTAATGACGACTTCAAATTGAGAAAGAATTGATTCGCGCTTTATTGACATCAAGGAAAGAATGTTCCAATCCTCTCCGGCCGGAAATCAAAGAATAAAAACTAGATTGTAGTATCTGTTTGATGAGAAATTTTGACATTTTCACAATCTTTGTTACTATAACGATTGACGACCCCAAAATCATTGTTGGCGAAGTAATGACTTCATCGAGAGGTTATAAACACTCATTTAAAAGTACTTCAACAAATTTGGGGTTTAAGCGCTTTTTGTCGACTCTGGACCTCTGGGCGTCGGGGCAATTCATTTTGGAGGCAAACGCCCGGATCGGGCAGTAACCAATGATGTTGGTATGTCCCTCGTTTCACTTCCTTTAAATTGTAGCTTCTAATTAAAACTCCTTAAGTTCGTTACTCTCCATACAAAACATTTACAGTACACATCCAATCATCAATAACATATTCTCACAAATATATAAACTACGAAACTATAATACACACATTACATTGCATTCGGACACGAAGACATCAAACTCAGTACTGCCGTAGATTAACAGGGAAAACTAGCCACTAAGAGACCAACCTTTGATTTACAATCTGTGACCTCATCGGACTTAAACAAAACAGTTAAAAATGTGATCGGCTTAAAGCAGAAACAAAAGTACGAGAAATTAAAATTAAAATCGAAAGCCTGGTCAAATGAACACTTTTTGAACGAAGAGATGATGTTATTTTAACCAGGCTTCGAATTGGACACACCCTACTTACCCATTCGTACTTACTAGAAATAAAGGACAGACCAACCTTTAAATACTACAATGAGACTCTGATAGTCAAACATATCTAGGCGCACGTTGGTGCGCCAGGCCAAGTTCCGGCCTAAGCAAACAAATGTATAGTTTTCTCTCTAAAGATAATTTCAAAGCTGGTTGTTTTTCGGTTGACAAGTAATCAAAGTATGATGTTTCTTGACATTGGGGCGCTCCGGACCCTTTAAAAGGGTGGTAACCTATAGATAACCTGTCCTAAAATTCGTAGTTAATAATAAATGGACGTTAAAATTTAAATTAAATAAAAATAAAAATAATTTCGGCTCAAATAAAACATTGCCAAATTTAAGAATATACCTGTTCGAGGAAAGTGATATTTTAGTAACTGGATATAAGAATTTTTATTGTTATTTTTAAAGGTCAGTTGTAGTGTCTTTACTGTTCATAGAAAGTAACTAATAGGTCTTTTAAGTAATGAATTTGGACATTTCTTTCTTGTATCATCTCTTGTATTGGCAAATATTTTTGGTTTGTATTGGCGTTTTTTGGGGTTTTAGGAGGGGATATTTCTCGCTTTTTGGGGAGGGGGGTGTTTCTTTGGGGGGAGGAACTTGGCCTCTATTTCACATTTATGTTTTTTGGGGGGATACTTACAAACTGCAGACAACTCAATAACTAAAATATGCCCCACGACTTACTGACCGAAGGTAGCCCACACATCCATACACTACTCAAATATTTGAAACGCGCAAACTTATATACCAAACTGTAAATTATTCATTAAACTTTCACAGCTACTATTTCAAAATTGTACGTTTCATCTTATGTTATTAATTGTGTTCTTTTTTACTTGATTTTCTTTTTCACGTTTTTTTAAGCTTTAAGTTGTTAATTCATTTTTTCACCTTTTCTTATTCTCTCTTATTGACGTATAAAACCTCAAATGAGTTTGTCGCCAATATGGCGGAACTCATCAATCAAATAAATAAATAAATAAGAATAAAATAGTAAAATAATACTTGGGCATAAATTTTGAGATCCTTAGGAATATTCTCACCCGTTTCCTTAGGGTGGACTTCTCAAGACACGCATGATACGTTAATAAACCTCAAGGCCGGATCTGCAGTTATAGTCGACCCACTGTATCTGACGCAAATGTCCTCTTGTTCACATACATCAGGCCTGGCCTGTACAGATCTGTCCTTATTGGACTGTACAGTTCAACTCTGGCCTCAAGGCATTCTCATAAATGGCAAGGAATATCTCCAGATTTAGACTGGGCGTGTAAAGGCGCCCTTTGGCGTTACGATTGATTGTCCAAAATGCATCAGATTATTATCCACGAGGTTTCCTTTTCTTGAAGACACAATCTTCACAATTTTGGCCCTCTAGTATTCCCATTGGGCACCTGGTATCCACAACTTTCTATTAAAGCTATTCAAGAAAGAGCTAAGTGTATAATGGTGAACCCTAGTAGAGAAATGTTGAGAGGCTGCAGTGAAATATTGCCTAGGTCTGTGGCTGACCCACCTTCTGCTCCAACCCTAAACCTATTTCAGCCGAGTCGATACAACAGCTGAACTTAAAGTTTCCATGGACACAACATCCACAACTTAGAAGCTCTATATATTCCAATATAGAACTGCTAAGTTTTGCCTTAGCTACCTGCAATATGAAAATAAACGTACCATGAGATAAAGTAATTGGCACAGTATTTTAAAATCAAAATGTACAAAATATATGCTAGGAAAATTCGTTTAATATATATATATATATATATATATATATATATATATATATATATATATATATATATATATATAGTATACGTGTGGAACTGACTTAACCCCCATTTAAAATAATTCAATATCTAAACTTTAACTATAATTATTTGTCAGTGGTTTCTTTCCTTCAACATTAGGAAAAGAGTGAATCGCTAATTTCGCGGGCTCCTAAATAAAACAATATGAAATTATATTTTTAGTAGTTAACATGGTATTTTTTTTTTGTTTTCTCTTTTCACGTTATTTAATTAATTTTCATCCCTCTTACTCTCTACGTACCAGAAATTAATCTCGCTATGTGTGTATATATATATATATATATATATATATATATATATATGTATATATATATATATATATATATATATATATATATATATATATACATACACACACACTAGCTGACCCGGCAAAGGTTGTTTTGCCGTATAAATTATTTCTAGTGAATATTTTGTACTCAAATAAAGGATTACTAACTTATTTTAGTGGGAAGGGATGTGGAAGAAGAATTGAGCACTGTGAACGATGACTGCCTATAAAAATAATAAAACACCAAACATCCATTTTTTGTTGTTGATTTTTTTGAAAGAACAAAAAAACAATCTTGTAGTGCAATTGACAGGATGACATTTTTATTTGGTCCACCTTTAGTTAACACAAAGAAGCTGGATGGTTTACCCACGCGAGAATATGCCAAGTATAAGTTATACTGTATAACTGAGGCGATGCGGATACGAAGGGCGAACTCAACAAAAGGCAGTTTTAGGAAAATTTATGTATATTTTGTTAAATATCTTGCATCGTGGTAATTAGGAGGAAACCAATCAAAAGCCTACTAAATTGTTCAAAAAATACTGTATAATACTATTTTCGATGGGGTGATGTCAACCGGTGAAATAAGTGCTTAAAACTTCAACTTTTTGTTTAAATTTCATTTAACAGTACAATGTGTATTTTGCTAAAACGAGGTAAGAAAATGAGAAAAGTATTGGTAATAGTGCTTTCCTGGAGCGAACGTTAAGAAGGCGGTGGGAGTCATTTTTGATTAGGACACTGTCAGTTTCCTGTTGTGGTGCCTTAAATCGTCGCCTTCTTTGAGTTTTAGTTTTATATTTTTCACTAAAGATCAAAACCTGCTAATAACTGCTTATATTCCTTTACTAGAGAGAGAAAACTTTATTTAAAATAAATAAATAAAATGGGCTGCCTAATTAAATTGGGTTGCTAGAAACACAGCGTGCTTATCATCCATTCGGAAATAGGGTTAATTTATAGGCTGAAGATGTAAGGATTTCGAAATGTGGAATAGAGAATAAAGAAGATGAAGACGAAAGAAGGCTATAGTGATGCATGAGAAGGAATTGAATTGAAAGTATAAAGTATACAAGGAAAGTGTGAATGGATGATAAGCACTCAGTGACCGTAGATATGATTGGCAATTATGCCCAATGACTCCACTAGTATGGACTCGGATAAAGCTGCCAGGTGATCTAAAGAAACTCCGAGTCCTTCGAGGGAGATGGCTGTGCTCTTCGGTATAGTCCCTCTTGATCCGATCCACAATCCTTTAACTATATATTTCCTCTTCCCGAATTGGTCTTGAAATTTCTCTTCGTAGTATGCCGTGCATTTGATCTGTCTATCGTCCTTCCTACTGAAGACGCTCGAGAAAATCATAGACAGGCACATAAGAGACACTGCGTTAAGACGGAACCCCCTTAACGAACAACAATATGCGTACCAGTCTGGCAAGTCATGTGAATTGGCTCTCCGCCATTTAGTGTGCAGACTGGAGCGAGCACTACAGTACAAAGAAATTGCTCTGTGCGCGTTTCTTGATGTGGAGGGAGCCTTCGACTGCACCCATTAGGGCAGTTGAAGAAGCCATGATTTAGAAAGATGTCGAAGAATTCGTCACATACTGGACTGTCAATCTTTTGAGGAACCGCATTATTAGGCTGACGGAGGGGAACTACTGCAAGAATATTTTACCTAGGACAGGGTGTCCCCAGGGGGGCGTCCTGTCACCCCTCCTGTGGTGTCTAGTGGTGGATACACTGCTGAAGAAGCTGAAGAATAAGGGCTTCTCAGCACAGGCATATGCAGATGATCTGGTAATTAAGGTGGTTAGCAAGGTGCAATCGACTGTGAGTGAACTGCTGGGCACGGCACTGTCTTCGGTGGACGAGTGGTGCCAGGAGAAGAATCTTAGAATTAATCCTCAGAAAATTACAGTGGTACCTTTTACTTTGAAGAGGAAACTGGATGGACTGGGCACACCTAGCCTGTCAGGCCATAACTTAAGTTTTTCCAGGACAGTGAAGTACTTGGGTGTTACATTAGACTCGAAGCTTAACTGGCAGGAGCATATCCGCAAGACAGTAGGAAAAGCCACACAAACCTTGTGGGCCTGCCGGAGAGTGGTGGGGAACAATTGGGGCATTACCCCTAAAGGTATGCACTGGATTTACACTATGCTTGTGAGGCCTATCATCACCTACGGTGCAGCAGTGTGGTGGCATCGATGCGGCACTGACAGTGTTAGGAAGACTCTGTGCTCCCCACAAAGGCTGGCTTGCCTGATGATTACGGGAGCAATGTGTTCCACACCGACAGGAGCTATGGAGATCCTACTTGACCTTATACCAGTAGAAATATATATCGAAGAGATAGCTATGTGCTCAGCGTACGATTCCCCATTTTAGGGCACGAACCTTACCCTACCCTAGGGGCTCACTGTGCATTTATCCGAAGGAACTGGCAGGACCCAATTCTCTTCATGCCATCGGACTTTCAGGACCAACACTCCTTCACCTCGAACTTTACAACTGTGATCAAGCCGAGGGAAGCAGCGCTGGAGCACAAATTAACACCAAGCCGGGTGGATCGGTTCTGTTACACAGACGGCTCAAAAACCGAATCTGGCACAGGAGCTGGCGTGTGGATTCAGGGGTCCACACATAATGTTGCCTTGCCTCTGGGGAGGTATGCTACGGTGTTCCAAGCTGAAGTCACCGCCATCGGCGCTTGCGCAGACCTTATGAACAGCGGCTCTCCAATAGACAGGCGCTTCACTATTTTCGCCGATAGCCCAGCGGCGATAAGAGCTCTATCCACGAATAGGATCAGGTCAAAGGTAGTATTGCAATGCAAGGACAGCTTAAACTTACTTGGACGACGTAACACGGTCAGACTGGAATGGGTCCCAGGCCACTCTGGTATCCAGGGTAATGAAAGAGCTGACGAGTTGGCCAATATCGGTGCAGCGACAATCCCCCTATCACCAGAACCTCAATGTGGGATTGCACCAGCTGTGGCCAGATTAAGTATTAGAAGGTGGGCGGAAACTGAGCATAGGAGGAAGTGGTGCAGCAGCTCCACCCAGAGACAGACGAAGCTGTTCCTTTCCTTTGTGGACAAGAAGAGGACGGTGACTCTCCTTAATCTGTACAGGTCCAAGGTAAGACTAGTAACAGCTCTCCTTACAGGTCACTGTAGAATGCACCGGCACCTCTACTCTATGGGACTGACCAGGACATCATGGTGCAGACTATGCTTTGAAGACGACGAGACGCCGTACCACATCATATGCAGATGTCCAGCTCTTGTAGCAAAGAGATACCTGCATTTTGGTGCAGACTTCATAGATGACCCTAGAAGGCTACCTGAACTGAACCTTCGGACTCTATTAAGGTTCATCTCGGATACGGTGCTGTTGGTGTAACAGGCTGGCCTGTCGGGTGGCAAAATAGGCCTTGTTGGCCTCGGTGCAGCTCCCTCTATCTGGGCACCCGTCTTAATAATAATAGTGGAATATATAATAATGCATTTTGAATATATGGATTTTTTTTCGGCATCTATTTTTTCGTCCTCTTTGATGTCGTTGGTTTCATAGCGTACCGTGGGGTCAAGTATATATGCCGTTTTATCGTTTTTAGGGAACGCTATGATGTCAGCATAATGTGGTGTTCCTTCCTCATCGATTCCGTAAACTTCTTCGAAACATTCATATTCCTTGTCTTTGAGGAGTTCCATTATTCTATGCTTGACGTTGTGGTGCCTCCGGGTGACGAGAAGCATGCTGTTAGGACAACTACCAAGCACATGGGCTAGTGTTTCCGTCTCCCTACCACATTTGCGACAGAGGGTTCCTAAATCAGCTGCTCCTGCCAGACCAGGAACACCACGCAGTGGCGCATAGTTAACGCTGAGCTTCAATGCGTTCGTCCATTCGGAACTAGAAAGGACTTTTTTCTCGCAAATGAATTTGTTACTGCTGGGGGATTCCACTTTAATAGGGGTTAATAGGGGCCTTCCGTGGTCTAGTAGCAAGCGCCTTAAATTCATAAGCGGGAGATGATGGGTTCGATCCCCACCGGCGGCAGGAATTTTCTCATCCCAAGGCTCGTTTGGAAAAATTCCTCGCTGAACCCTGGATGTCGGCGCTAATAGCCTAGACGTCGAAGCGCCGTAAAAAAAAAGAAACAAAACTAATGATAATAGAGATATGAACGGGAAATCTAAGATGACGCGGTTCCTGCGAGTCAGACTTTTTTTTCAATTGCCATAGCAGCTTCTTTGCTTAGAAAGGCAAACTCAAAAGGAATGACGCAATAAGTAAAAAAAAAACTATATTAAATGTTCCACTAGACTAAATTTCCAATCCGTAAGCACTCTGACGTCTCCAATATTCCTCAACTTAGCAGGGTTATGACTTACTTTGTCACTAATCCAAAAAGTATAAAAACTTTTAAAAGTCTTTCTATACTCCATTTATAAAGTGTCTCCCATATTTATTGGAAAATGTTGAGCTCGCTTTTATTTATGGCTTCCTCTCTATTACTCAGCTTACCTCGACAACCTTCTCGTTTCTTTCTAGGCGGAAATAAAACTTGGTCTTTCCGAGTCCGACCTTAGGCAGGAATCGACCTTAAGAGACCAGAACTTGAATTCAGGAGATAAACATTATTGATTCGATTGATGACGGCTGAGATGTTCACCTATCGTTTAAATTGGTAGGATATTTGACGTTGTATATGAATATGTTTTTTTTTTTGTTTTTTTTTAATAACTTTTTTATGGGCTAAAATTCTTCCTAACTAATCAAAAATGATATCCGAGAGGGTATATGCGAAGAAAAATTTCTTAAATGGGCAAAAAATACGACTTTCCGAGTGAAGTCCCGATGCCGATTGAATGCGATGCTGGTTTGAATATAATTTTTTGAGCGAGCTTTGATTGGTCCCATTTTAATTGTAAAGGTTTTTCGGTCTTTCTTCAATACATTTAAAAAAAAAAAAAAATCTTCATCTTTATTACAAGAAAGTATGAAAAAAAAATTAAATAGGAAAACATGTAGATACGTTTCAGAATATTAAACTTTAATGACGTCTTCAATTTTTGGCCGATCAACTTCAAATTTTAACTGCAGCTTTCTAATGAAATTTTCTAGTAAAGTATGTAATATGTTTTTGATTCATTGAATTATAACGATTTTATGACCGATTTGTGACAGATTTTTTAAAAGAAAATGAATAATTGTTCACTATTTTCGAAAAAATTAATATTTTTACTAAATCCTATCTTACTAGATTTAACCTTCTATTGAAGAACACTTCACAAGACGATGGTAACCTTAGACGTTCTTCGTCCTTAAACCCTATCAATACATACATTATCTTAAAACAAATAAAAAACTGTCTGCGAACCAATATGTAATTTTGGACAATCCATCTGAAATAACTGAAATTCATACAGATGAAAGCTTTTATAACAAAATTCACTTGTACCCAAAAGATATCAGACTGTTTTGAAAAAAAAATGTAAAATAAAAAATATATTAATTATTTTATACCAGATGGCGTTATTTTTTATCTTCATTTTTTTAATCTGTTACCATTTGTTATTTTAATTATTATTACTCAATATTTTTGTGTATATTACTCAATACTATTTGGGATATATTAATTATTATTATTGATTTGTTTATCATTAAGAAGCCTAGATTTATTATTACTAATGATTAATAAAGCAATAGTTTTTCCAGCGTTTGAATACGTTTTCCCGAATTTGAATAATTCAACTATTTCAGATAATTTTCCATAACGGGTTCATTATGAACTCGCACAACAAAACCACCATTAATGAAGTTAAGTCTTCATCAAAAATAATGACTTCGTTTAGCCCTCGCGATCCGGAAGACAATGAAACAAACAATAATAATCGCAAATGTTAATCATCGTAAAGCCGAAAAGAAAGCTACTCATAAATCTTGTAAATTACCCAGGATTTCACAAATCCAATTTAACTTGGAAAATAAATGTGTTTTATACAGCCAAGCTGGGGAAATTTAATAACTCACTACAAAAACAAATAGTGATTTTGAATTGTTTCCATTGTGATTTTCAATTGCCGTTATTTATCGGGAAAAGGAGTTGTCTTTCGTGTAGATATTTATTGATGTTTTTCGATTATTTGTGTCTGCCAGAGAGAAATATATTTATGCAGTAATGAGAAAGGATAAAGTTTTAATGAATGGACAGCTCTACACTCTTGAAAAGTTGGTGAGGAGTAAAGATTTAATGGAAACCAGCGGAGCTTCAATGCCTAGCGAGGTCATGAAGAAAGTGACGTCGAAGAAGAACCTACTAGTCGGAGAGCTGGTAACGCACGTGTCATGAAGTGTTTTATGTACCTTGAAATTTTGCTGTAATGTACCTCTTGATTAGATAAGAAAGTATATATGTGTTGGCTAGACTTACCGTGGAACACCAGGTACTGCGCATAGGGGAAAGGTGCAAAACATATTGTCCAAAAATAGTGTTATACTCAGAAGCCAACTATCTTTAATGTAAAATTAAGGCAATTTTACAATAAATAATAAATAAGGCAGACACTTTTATGGGGGTTAAAATGTAAATAAAAGAAAACAACAATTTTTCAATATTAAATGAATTGTTTTATTCACGCTGCGATTTAAACAGCACCTCCACACTTTTGTGGGGTTTAATTATCAGGAAACATGACAATAAATATTGCCTATGATTGAGTGCAATACACTACGTGTAACACCAAGCATTTTTACACTGATTAATAAATAAGGCAGACACTTTTAAGGCGGATAGCATTTAAAAAAAAAAAAAAAAAAAAAAAAAAAAAATTATTCTGATATTAAATGAGTGTTTTATTCCCGCTGCTATTTAAACCGGGACAGCTGTTCAAGATCATGTGAGCAGCACCTAGTGGGAGAACAACCACAACTGCCCAGATGATCGGTACTCTCGCTTGAACGAAGTATATTGTAGTCTTATCATATATATATATATATATATATATGGCTCTACATAGACGATATATGGGGAAAAAAATACTATTGGGGGCCTTTATCAACACAATAGTACTCAAAGCAATCATTTTTAGAATTTTGGTCTGTTTATCTGTGCGCGCTAATCTCAGAAACGGCTTATCCGATTTAGTTGCGGTTTTCAATAATATATTGCGGTAAGCTTTACTTAACATTTAATGTCAATCAGGTCATAAATAAAACCTTTATGCCAATGTAAAGAATTCATGAACTATGGTAAACACGATACACACCAGAGGTTTTTTCTTTTTCGCCACGAAACTTGGTATATAGTATTCCCCTGGCAAATAATTAAATGAGGTCGTTAACCACAAAATTGGTTCATCTGGAGGGGGGTTTGCTCTGGACCAAAAGTAGTGATTCCATGCCGGCCGCAATTATTATTTTATTGCAACAAAACTCGGAATTCGTTGTGGAAATAATAAATCGGTTAACTATCACGTGGACGAAGTCACGGGCACAGCTAGTATGTATATGTGTGTGTGTGTGTGTGTATATATATATATATATATATATATATATATATATATATATATATTCTTTTTTATCTTAGGAGGCATAGGTTCGTTAAAGCAGTCTTCCTTTATTATACTACTTTATCTAATAGGCCCGACATGTTTCGTGCATCTTTTCTTCGCACCTCTTCAGGGGCACTTCTTGCTACGAAGTCCTCTTATTACCATGTACTCCCTCTGGAGTCTGGTTTAATACTGCGAAGAAGAGGTGCGAAGAAAAGATGCACGAAACATGTCGGGCCTATTAAATAAAGTAGTATAATAAAGGATGGCTGCTTTAGCGACCCCATGGCTCCTAAGATAAAAAAGAATTTAGATATTTTGGGTCATCTACAAGAATAAATTATATATATATATATATATATATATATATATATATATATATATATATATATATATATATATATATATATGTAAACAAATATTATACCCTTGTTTCTTGTCGCAGCGTGGATTTGTTTATTAACGTCCTCATATGAGAAACCATTAATCAGTATAAGTTGATATCTAATGATAGCCCCCCGAGGCTACAGGTTTTGGAATAATGAATGGGCTCACAATGATTTATAGCTCATTTATCTCATGATATTAAAGATTACAAGTTATCGGATATCATATTTACATAATTCATCCATATCATTAAGAATATTTTTATTCCTAAACTGCATGTCTTTGAATAAATTCTCTAATTGAGTTATATAGGGAAAACTCCTTCATTATAAGTCAATTCAAGTGTGTGTGTGTATATAAATAATATATATGTGTATATATATATAAATATATATATATATATATAAAGATTAAAAAAATGGATTAATTAAAAAAAAATTAGATTATTTAATAAGTAATATTAAAAAAAAAATTATTAAAATCTCATCCTATGTTTAAGAGAAGATTGTAATTAGTCTTACTTTATTATAATTGTCTTAATTTAAGACGATAACTACATTAATTTATAAGTCTTAAAATACATTAATTTTCTAAGTTTAAGAAAGGTTTATTTGTAGTTTAAGTTATAATTGCCATATTTGCTTTTAAGACAATAATTATAAAAATCTATAGCCAATTATTTTATGAAATAGTATAGTATGTATTAGTAATATACAGGGTGGCCCAGATAAACAAGCCACAAGAGACATACCTGTAACTACTAAACGGTTTAAGATAGTATAGTATGTATTAGTAATATACAGGGTGACCCAGATAAACGAGCCACAAGAGACATACCTGTAACTACTAAACGGCTTAAGATAGCAACATTTTTCATGGGGACAAAGTTGTAGTTCTCGTTGGCATCAATAAAAGTCTGTCACGCAGGAGCTGCATAAGAAAGCACTTTCCTCAGAATTTTTGTAGTGTAGACTAAATTACTGAATAATTTGCTGTAAATAACCTAGTATATAAATAAAATAAAAACGTGAATACTTCTGCTAATTTACATTTCCTTATGAGAACTGTTCAATTATTAATTTTGTAAATAATTTACTTCCTGAGAAATGTTAATACATGATACTCTACTACTTAATAAATACACAAAATCTTCATTTTCCTTCTTTTGATCTGACGCAGGAACAGGATCTCCCTTGTGGCAGATAGCGCTCCTCGCGGCGCCTTTGGGAACCTACGTCTGGCCATGAAACAGAGTTTAAAGTAAACCCTCCTTTCCAATAGACCGATTTACTTCATTTTTACAACACTTCTTTCTCATGAGATACCCACGACGTATACCGCGTTTTGTTACAATATAGCAGAAATTACGACCCAAATTACGATTAGTACTTTAGGTCCGGAGTAACCCCCCCCCCCCCTCCAAATAACCCGATTTAGTTTATTTTTACAGCCCATTTTTCTCTGTTGATTACCACCACGAATACCGAGTTTCGTTTAAATGTAACAAAAATTACGGCTGGCAGTGGCAAATTAAATGTGGGTCCGGAGTAACCCCCCCCCCTCCTAATGAACCGATTTAGTTTATTTTTTTTACAACGTATTTCTCTCATTAGATCAACATAACGAATACCGAGTTTCGTTGAAATATAACAAAAACTACGGCTGGCATGGTCAAATTAGTGTTTTGGCTCCGGGGTAAACCCCCCCCCCTCCCGGTGGGCCGATTTTAATGGTTAACGAACTCTTTCAATCGTTTGCTAATTGAAGGCTATATACCACGTTTCGTGAAGAAAAAACAAAAACTCTGGCCGCTATCGTGTTAACAGACATATATATATATATATATATATATATATATATATATATATATATATATATATAGAGAGAGAGAGAGAGAGAGAGAGAGAGAGAGAGAGAGAGAGAGAGAAAGAGAGAGAGAGAGAAATTATAACGGGGGTCATTTTCGGTGTCTACTAGGTGGGATCGATAAAGATTTGAAGAAATTTTTCAAAAATTCAGTCATGAGTCCAACCTCAATAGCTACTTTCCTTCGGAGGAAAGTGCTAAAATGGTCCCCTAGGAAATGATAAAATAACACTTCTAAGAGCTTAAAGAGTATTTTTGTTAAGGGAAATGTAATTCAGCATAGGAGAATGTGTTCAGCAGTCAACAAACCGATTCCCATTAGTGTAAACTAAAAAATAAAATACATAAAAATTGAAGCTTTAGGCATAAGAGTTGCCAAAATTACAGATCACAAATAATGAATCATTTTTTTTTTCAATAAATACAATTTTTAATGCTGAGCTATTTCATTCCTAAACTTAATTAGCCTTTCCTTAACAAAAATACTATTTAAATAAATTCAAGTGCCTTTTTTTGGAATTTCAGATGAGGAATACATGCAAATGAAAACGTATTTTTACAGAGAACTACTCTACGCATCGAAAACCCGTTTGCACGGTTCTTCCTTGTTTTGTTAGTACATTTAAAAACATAATGCAAAATATGGGTATAGAGGAAACCCTTCCTTTCAAAGGTCTATTTGAGCCCTTAGAAGTGTTATGTTCTCATTTCCAATGGCACCATTTTATAGATCTCGACGAGAACTACAACCTTGCCCCTTTGAAAAATTTTGATATCTCAAACCTTTTAGTAGTTATTTCTCTTGTGGTCCGCTTATCTGGGCCACTTTGTAGTTGCGATAAACAATACAGTAGAACCTCTCATATCCGACCTTCCCATAGCCGACTCCTCCCTATATCCGACCAAGTGCCCGACCGTCTGTGATTCACCGGGGTGACTACGGGAAAAGACTGGGAAGAAACACGTAAAGGTCGGAAAGCATACTCAACAACAGTTGTGGACAAACCACCAGTGACGACGTAGTGAGTGTTTCTGCCGCTAAGGATGCCTTCGACATAGGGCTGAAATACATCGAACCACATATGAAACGAATGAAACCATTTTCAAGGCGATAGCTTTAACCGTTTTCGAGAAAATTGGAAAAATAGTTTTTGAATACCGTTTTTGGTTTGGGTACTTAGAATCATGGGATTCAGTTGAAACATTTTCTGCATGTTCTACTTTCATTAAAACTAATATGTTGAAATTTTGGTTACGTTTGGAGTTAAGGAAGGGTTAGAATAAAATATTTTATTAACAGACATAAAAAGTTTTGGTAACTTTGTATATTTTCCTTAATATCTCGAAAAAGGTTAAGAATTTGGTAAACGAAAGAATACCATTAGAAAGCTTACTAAATGCTCTACAAAAAAGGTTCTGATGAAAGATTTGATTAGGCGATGTCAATCGGAGAAATAAGTGCTTAAAACATTAAAGTAATTGATTTTGCTTATTCGAACTGTTCTTTTTGTCTGTTTTTATTCCTTGTTATTTTTTAATTGCTTATAGTTGGATAATGTATTTTACAATAAAACAGATTAGGCAAAATAAGAAAAACAATTCATTGTTAGAAATATAGCTTGCCAAGAGAAAAAGATTCGTTGACGTCTTTTGAATATTTTCAATTGCCTTTATGCTGTTGGTTTTTTTATTTTATTTTTTAATTGATTTTATCTGTAGAATTATTACTATAGTAAAAGAACACAGGAATGTGTGAAAATATTTCATATTTTCCAATTCATTGAAACGTATGAAATGAAGTATCGGTAGAAGAGGATTCTAGGGTCTTGCGGACCTGACCCCAGGTATAGCCATAAAACCCTTTGAACAAAGGCCGAGGAAAATATTATCTGTTTCTATTCTATGCTTTTCAAATGAGAATAGGGATATGAACAGGAACCGGGGTCTCCCGTGGTCTAATGGCTAGCGCCTTGGATTCATAAGCGGGAGATGGTGGGTTCGATTCCCAACCTCCGGCAGGAATTTTATCATCCCACGGCTCGCTGATAAAATTCCTCGCTGCACCCTGGATGTCGGCGCTAATGACCTAGATGTAGATGCGCCGTAAAAAAAAAAAAAAAAAAAAAAAAAAAAAAAAAAAAAAAAAACTGGAACCGCGCTAAGATGACGCAGTTCCTGCGAGTCGGACTTTTTTTTGCTACTCCCGATATCCGACCTTTTGGCCGTTCCGACCATGGCCTGGTCCCTTCAAAACATCACTAAAAATAATGTTTTTAGTTGTTTTCAGCTTATAACTTGCGGATTTCGCGGTTCAAAGAAAAATGCTCGCTCACTTGTTTCCGCAAGAGCAATAGACAAACCCCATCTCACTTGATCTTCCTCATTTAGAGTGAGTAAGCAGAGTATTATTATTATTTTTTTTGTTAAAGTCTTGATTGATCTAAAAGATAAATCATTCATCTTCTTATAGAAAACTAAAATGTGGGAGTCTCCCGTGGTCTAATGGCTAGCGCCTTGGATTCATAAGCGGGAGATGGTGGGTTCGATTCCCAACCTCCGGCAGGAATTTTATCGTCCCACGGCTCGCTGGTAAAACTCCTCGCTACACCCTGGTTGTCGGCGCTAATGACCTAGATGTAGATGCGCAGTAAAAAAAAAAAAAAAAAAAAAGTATTTCAAAGCAGCAATGTTTCTCTGTTCCCACGTTTCACCCGTTATATCGATTTTACTTGCGAACATATTACAGTACAGTTTAAATTGCACTCACTACTAGAATATTTAATATCTTACATTTAATTGTTGACACATGAGGAACTTGATACGCCTCAGAAAGTCAATATATGGCAAAACTCTAACAATCCAAAGAGGATTCGGTCCCAATTATTTCGGATTATCGAGACTCTACTGTATATATATATATATATATATATATATATATATATATATATTGATTTATCAATATTGAGCTTTCCGACAACTTCATGTATCAGGTATACAGGAAAAGAAGCAGTTATTAGTATGGTTTGGTCCTTCATTAAAAATATAATATAAAATCTCAAAGAGAAGGAAGTTTAGAGCGCCACAACAGGAAACTTGACGCTATCCTAAGCGGAAATGACCCCGCCTTCCCGAAGGTCGCTCAAGGAAAACACAATTACCAATTCGTTTCTCATTTTCTTGTCTCCTTTGACTAAAATACAAATTTTATTGACAAATGCAATCTAATAGAAAAAAACAACCAAGTCCGACTAGCAGTAACTGCGTCATCTTAGCGCGGTTTTCTTCATATCTCTAGTGTTATTAGTAAATAGTAGCAGTTATTGGTGGGGTCTGATTTTTCGTGGAAAATATAAAATAAAATCTCGAAGAAAAAAAAAGATTTAATTCGCCAGTACTGACACTATGATGACGACTCCAACTTCTCAGCGTTCGCTCTCGGAAATACTATAACAATGTTTCATATTTTCTTACCATTTTTAGTCAAATACTCGTTAAATAAACAAGAACCAGTTAAATACAAAAACCTGTTCGAAAGAGCAAAACTAACAATTGCGAATTTTAAAGTGGTTATTTCTCCGCTTGACATCACCCTATCAAAAATTACAATAGGAACCTTTTTGTAGAAAATGTAGTGAGCTTTCGAATGGCCACCTTCCACTTACCACGAATTCCTAAACGTTTTCGAGATTTTTTAGAAAATATACGAAAATCCCAAAATTTTTCATGCCTGTTAATAAAATATTTTATGTCTAGTACTTCCTTAACTCCAACGGAACCAAAATCTACCAATCACAGATTAGATTAATATGGAACAAATTTCAACTGAATTATTCGTTTCTGAATACCCAAACTGAAAATTAGTTGGGAAAAGTCGGTGTTTCAATGTTTCTCAAAAACAGTTACAGATATCGCTTTTAATTTGGTTTCATTCGTTTTTCTACGTTAAGAAACATATAAAAGGCCTTAATATCACTTTTATTCGAGATGTTCGAGAGGATTTTGACAATTTTCACGAGATATATAAAAAAAAAATAAGTTTATTTCTTTTCTAAGCTTATCAAATGGCACTAGAGACATGAACGGAACCGCGCTAAGATGCTGCAGTTCCTGCGAGTCGGACTTTTTTTATTTCATAAGTTGTTGTCTTTTTGCATTTATAAGTATTTTATAATAAATCAAAAATAAAGAAATAAAAGTCCGTCACGCAGGAGCTGCAGAACTAAGCACTTTCCTCAGAATTTGGGTAGTGTAGACTGCTTTCCAGAACAATTTGCTTAAAATATCCTACATAAATAAAATAAAAACATGAATAGTTCTCTTTTAAATTTTTAATGAGTAACTGATCAATTATTAATTTGCTTCCAGAGTTATGTTTACACATGGTACCTACTACACTACATAATAAATACAAAAAACCTCATATTATCGTATTTTGATCTAACGCAGGAACAGGATACAGTCCCTCTAGTGGTAGAAAGAGCTCCTTGCGGCGGCTTTGTGAACCTACGGCTGGCGGGCTTTTCTATTGAAATATATTACAAAGTAAACCCCCGCTTTCCGATTGACCGATTCAGCTCATTTTTAGAACACTTCTTTCTCAAGAGTTACCCACGACGTATACCGCGTTTCGTTACAATACAGCAGAAATTACGACCGGTATGAGTATTTTAGGAATTTGGGTCCGGATTAAACCCCTCTTCTAATGAACCGATTTAGTTTATTTTTACAACACATATTTACCACTGGATTACCACTACGAATACCGAGTTTCGTCGAAATGTACCAAAAATCACGGCTGGTAGTGGCGAATTGGTATTGTGGGTCCGGAGTAAACCCCCCTCCTAATGAACCGATTTAGTTCATTTTTATATCTCACTTTTCTCTCTATATACCACTACGAAGACCAAGTTTCGTTGAAATATAACAAATATTACGGCTGACATGGTCAAATTAGTGTTTTGGGTTCGGGGTAAACCCCCCTTCCTGTGGACCGACTTTGGTGGTTAACGAACTCGTTCAATCGTTTGCTAATTGAATGCTATATACCAAGTTTCGTGACGAAAAAACAAAAACTCTGGCCGCTATCGTGTTAACAGACACACACACACACACACACACACACACATATATATATATATATATATATATATATATATATATATAAATTTTAACGGGGGTCATTTTCGGTGTCTACTAGGTAGGATCGATAAAGATTTGAAGAAATTTTTCAAAAATTCCGTCATGAGTCCAACCTCAATAGCTACTTTCCTTCAGAGGAAAGTGCTAAAACGAGTACCTGCTAGCATATGAACTCGAAAACGTATGCGTTACGATTTTTGTGGTTTGTTGTTTTTTGAATGACGATCCAAAAAGCATCTTCCGGTGGACGGATTCTGCTGGTTAACATACATGACCTTTCAAATTAGACGAATGATTTTTGTACTAAATCTCATAAAAATCGGACCATTTTTGAGCGAACCTAGAGAGTGAACAGACAAATATATATATATATATATATATATATATATATATATATATAGTTATATGAGGACCCGACAACTTTTCATGTCTAATTATAAGATACTACTCGTCAGTACGTCTCTGGACGCCTCTTCAGAAGCTGGATCTATTCTATCTTTACAGCACACCTTCAGAAAGGAACCTTCTGTTACAAGGGCAATGTCATGACTGATTGGAGTATCTGGTGAAGGATAAGGTTTTTTGTGGGCAACTTGAGCCGATTAACAATAGGGGTCTTCCTGAGCCCCTTCTATTAATAATATTACCTTGTAACTTTTTGTTATTTATGGGCTAAAATTCTTCCTTACCTAATCCAAAATGGTATCCAAGTGTATTTATGTGAAGAACATTTTTTTCAAATGGGCAAAAAATACGATTTGCCGAGTGAACGCATTGATGATTTCAAGATAACCATTTCGCGAGCTTCGATTGGCCCCTTTTAGCGCGGTTCCTCCCTCCCCCATAGGGAGGAACCCCGCTTATAGGGTTGATACAATGAAACAATCCGGAAGTGCCGACTAGAAAATTTCGCGTTTCAGAACCCCTAGAGACCGAAAATAACGGTGGTTCAAATTTGTATATATATATATGTATATATTTATTTATATATATATATATATATATATATATATATATATATATATATATATATATTTGTCTGTTCGCTCATTTCTGGCTTCCCTGATGGTCCGATTTTGATGAAATTTGGTACAAAAAATCTGTCGTCCAATTTGAAAGGTCAAGTTCGTTAACCAGCAAAATCCGCCCACTGGAAGATGGCGTTTGGGGCGAAATTCGCGCAGAAAAAATCGTAACGCTTACGTTTTTGAGTTCATAAGCTTGTAAGTACTCTTTTTATAGGCTTATTGGGCTAGAAAAACGAATGAAACCATTTTCAAGGCGATAGCTTTAACCGTTGTCGAGAAAATTGGAAAAATAGTTTTTGAATTCCGTTTTTGGTTTGGGTACTTAGAATCACGGGATTCAGTTGAAACATTATCTGCATGTTCTAATTTCATTAAAACTAATATGTTGAAAGTTATGTTACGTTTGGAGTTAAGGAAGGGTTAGAATAAAATATTTTATGAACAGACATGAAAAGTTTTGGTAACTTTGTATACTTTCCTTAATATCTCGAAAAAGGTTGAGAATCTTGGGGAACGGAAGATGACCATTAGAAAGCTCACTAAATGTTCTATAAAAATGGTTCTGATGAATGTTTTGATTAGGCGATGTCAATCGGAGAAATAAGTGCATAAAACTTTAAAGTAATTGATTTCGCTTATTCGAACTGTTCTTTTTCTCTTTGATTTTGGTACTTAGAATTATGGGATTCAGTTGAAACATTTTCTGCATGTTCTACATTCATTAAAACTAATATGTTGAAATTTTTGTTACGTTTGGAGTTTAGGAAGGGTTAGAATAAAATATTTTATTAACATACATAAAAAGTTTTGGTA
The DNA here is from genome assembly GCA_946811695.1 of Gonocerus acuteangulatus. Taxonomy (NCBI): domain Eukaryota; kingdom Metazoa; phylum Arthropoda; class Insecta; order Hemiptera; family Coreidae; genus Gonocerus; species Gonocerus acuteangulatus. Next base: position 61,606,566 of record OX328129.1, on the reverse strand, counting down.
ACTTTGTATACTTTCCTTAATATCTCGAAAAAGGTTGAGAATCTTGGGAAACGAAAGATGACCATTAGAAAGCTCACTAAATGCTCTACAAAAATGATTCTGATGAAAGTTTTGATTGGGCGATGTCAATCGGAGAAATAAGTGCTTAAAACTTTAAAGTAATTGATTTCGCTTATTCGAACTGTTCTTTTTGTCTGTTTTTTATTCCATGTTATTTTTAAATTGCTTATAGTCAGATAATGTATTTGACAATAAAACAGATTATGTAAAATAAGAAGATCAATTTATTGTTAGAAATGTAGCGTTCAAAGAGAGAGATCCCAAGGCTTTCAAAATGCCTCTGAGCGGAGGCCTTTCTGCCCGACTTATGGTATAGCTGACCCATACAGGTAAGATTGTAAATCAGGACCTTTCAAGACTGGTTTGTTTGAGATTTCATTTGGATAGCTGTTTCGCTATTGATCTAAACAAAGTAATAACTGTTTCTATTCTATGCCTTCATAAACACTAGAGATAAGAACGGAACCGCGCTAAGATGACGCAGTTCCTGCGAATCGGACTTTTTTAATTGTTAAGTTTTTTTTTTTTTTTTTTTTTTGGTCTTCCTTGAATACATTTCAAAATTATAACCCATTATTTTTTATCTTTATTACAAGAAAGTATGACAAAAAATTAGATAGGAAGAAATTAACGTTTCAGAACATTAAAAGTCGTTTTCCCGAAACTATGTTTTTCAAATCTGAGGATACTCTAGCGGCAATTTCTGCCCGATCAACTTCAAATTTTAAAAGCAGCTTCCTAATGATATTTGCTTGTAAAGCGCGTTTTTTTCGATTCATTATTTAAGACTTATTTTTTAATGGAAAGGAATAAATGTTGACCTATCTCGAAAAAATTAATATTTCTTAAAAATCCTACGTACTTTACTATACTTAACCAGATTCTATCGATACAATTTTACTTCCTCGTTCTTGATTAAAAATTGTCGCCTGCAGACTATCACCCGCGAAAAAAGAGGGTTTCCGTATGTCAGACACAGCGCCGCCATATTGTTTTCGCTAAATCGAAACGTATTTTTTTGGATCGTGGGGGTATATAAGGGGGGGGCTGAGGGGGCCGCAGCCCCCCCCCGAAATTTTGATCGGTAAAAATTTCATAAAACCCTTAAAAATAAATTAAATAAGATCATTTAGTTAATAAAAAATATTCTTTTTTGGAAGTAATAGCGTTTTAGTTGGCTAAAACTCTTCCAAGATCTAAATTGTTAGTATTCCAAACAACGGAAATGGTCTCAGCCCCCCCCCCGAAATTTCCCCAGCCCCCTCCGAAATTATGTTCTATATACGCCCATGTTTTGGATACTTTAACATCCCATATAAAACGATATAAAGAATTGAGAAATATTGTTTTTTTGTTGTTTTTGTTTTTTTTTTTTTGTTATTTTGTAATTTCAAGGAAATTACTTTAATTTTGATCGCACAAGGTAGAATTACCCCTGAAATAATCTCTCTTACCGAGATTCATTTTGGACAAAAAGTGAAATGTGTTCAATGTCTGAAATGCACCCAAAAATTTCAAATATAATCACAATGTTGATTCAATAAATTGAATGTTCTCATCAAAAAGTCTGCTTTGTAATCCGTGAGGCGTAACTCCAACAATAAATCTTCTAAAGGAGTTATACACGCATATTTATACGCAAACATAAACCATGCAGATTTTATACATGAGAATCATGGCGAAGAGCCAACTTATAAATCATTGACTCGCTACCTTATCTCCCCTTCTTGGAGATATCTTCTAGCAGTATTGGTTTAAATTTAATTTAGAATTATTTAAGGCATTTTTCATTATTATTTATTTTATTTGTTACCATTTTAATATAGATTATAACTGTTAAATTGTATAGATTGATTTCGTTCTTTTTTATCTCCCCGGCAATACTAGGCCTATGAAATAAGGTACATTATGGTTGCTTCGTTTGCACAAAACTTTAAATGCATATGTATATATATATATATATATATATATATATATATATATATATATATTCTTTTGTATGCTAAGGGCATTTGTTTCATTTCCCCTTATATTTCATAGTAAGTGATAGCTCCTACATGATTCTAAATGAAGCATTATATATTTGAAATCATTAATAGCCTTATAAAAAATATGACAAGATTTATAGAATTTTCGATCATATTTTTTTCATTGTGACGCTAACAACAAGCTTTTAGGAGAATTTTTCAACTCCGTGCCCATACGGGGATCATACCCACTACAGCAGGCTACATTCGGCCAGGCTGGCCTGCCAGTTAGATCTGAACAGTCTTCATAAAAGCCGGTCGCCTGAACGTGTGTATATTCCGACCGGTCTCTCAGTTAACCCTAGAACGACACACTGGGGTCTCACACACCCCAGGAATGTTTAAATATTGATTAATTCCTACGTGTGTAGCTCTATAGCCAAATCCCGCCATGTAAATCGATTCTAATCATTATCTGCAATGTACCAGTCTTTTTTTGCTACTTGTACTAATCTGAAGTAGTCTTGGGGTATCTCACACCCCAGTGTGTCGTTTGAGGAAGTGTTCTGGGTATCTCACACCCCAGTGTGTCGTTAGTGTAACTGTTCGACAGCCTACGAGAAGTGGCAAAACAAAATAATATAGTAAGACATTTACTTGGGCTTAAGGGCTCTGCTAAGGATATTTCCAGCCATTTGGAGGAAGGTACCTCTTATTGTCACCAGATATTATCAGTAAAATAACTAAGTGTACAAACTATGAAATTCTTAGAAGGCGGGACGCGATCAATTCTGTTCAGACATAAAAAAGATTCTGATCAGGTAGATATCCGGGCAATTATTGGATTGTTTTATATTTCAGGAGAGAATAAATCCTGTAAAGTCTCATCAGAAGAGTTTCCAATATAAAAATAGGCCATCCTTTATTTCGACACGTCATACCCATGATTAGGTTCAGCTTCCTCTCATACTGCTGGAGATTTGACTGACAAGACAAAAGAGGAAGTCTAATGACACAATGGCACCTATTAGAAACATAGGGGAAATTTTTATGAACAATTTTGAAAAATATTATACCCCTTTTGAAATGGTTCTTGTGGTAAGCAATTTTTGGCCTTTAGAGGCAAGAAAAACATGAAAGGAGTTCGTTTTGTGAAAGGGTTAAGGATAGAAAGACGAAATTTATATGTCTGCAATGAAAGAGAACTATTTGCAACGAGTACATACCAGCAATATGTCTGCAGTGCAGTGAGTGACAGAGGTACCTTCAGGGCCACCACTATGTATTTTATTACTATATAATACAAAAAATGACTTTTCTGCCACGTTTTAAGAATCTTTTACTCACTATTTTTATGAGTTTAAGAGCCATACAAATTATGTTGTTATTGAGGAAGAAAATTGATTTTTTTTGTATTTTGCAGCTAGTTGGATCGTTAAATTTTACATTATCGAGATTTTTTTAAATACATCTGAACATGATCCATTTTGAAATGATTTATTTTTGTTTCCTAGACTACTTAGATATTTTAAAATGCATTATAAGCATTGCAGGTCTTATCACTTATATTTTACAACAATTTATATGTTGGGGTGTACCACACCCCAGTGTGTCAGATAAGGTTGACTTTTAGAAGTGTATCATTCTAGGGTTAAGACTGTTCAGGCGGCCAGAATATACACACGATCAGGTGACAAGCTTTCAGGCCAAACTGACTGGCCTGCCTCACCGTGTGTGGTCTGCTTTAAGAGTTAAAGGGTACTTAGAGTAATTTCTCCTAGGCTACTTAGAGTAGTTATCTTATCCCATCTGACATTTCGGCATATATCCGTAGCTGATCGGTTTGTTAAGCTGCATGCTTTCCAGGAACTACAGTTGGCTTACTCAGCTAGTGCGTACTTGTTCTTCAACTAAAAACAAAAGATGGTGGGTCTCCCGTGGTCTAATGGCTAGCGCCTTGGATTCATAAGCGGGAGATGGTGGGTTCGATTCCCAACCTCCGGCAGGAATTTTATCATCCCACGGCTCGCTGGTAAAATTCCTCGCTGCACCCTGGATGTTTTATTAACTAAAAGCTTAAGGTTTAGGGACATTATTTTGGTTACACAAATTTGATTCCTGGAATCAGACAGGGGCTTCATTGCACAGAATCGGCATTAAATCGAATCCCTTTTGTTGCGGAAACTGTGCAATGCGAAAATGTATTTCATTTATTAGCATTTTAACGTCGATTATTATTAACTAAAAATTTTAGGACGGCCTATCTATAGGTTACTACACTTTTCTAGCCAGGATAATGCTAATAACTTTTGGTTTTTTTTAAAGGAACGCCACCATCCATAGTGGGATTCGAGCCCACGACCCTTGGCGTGGAGTGTTAAATGCTTACGCCTTAACACTCACGGCCACCGGGCCTCCGATGGTAAAATGTAAATACTTGAGAGAGAAAATATGTTAATTAAAGTATAAATACATATAGTAGTAGTATCCGAATAAAAATGGAATTACTTGAGGGCTTTATCTTCCGGCCAGACAAAAAAGAGCTTTATTTTAATTCAGATTAGAAAAGGGTGAAGTCTTCTATCGGCAACTTAATTTCCGCAGCACCTTCCGGGTTTTTTTTGTCTTTTTTGTGTTTTATCTTAAGTATACCATCTACATTCTCGATAGACTAATTTCCTTGGCTCCAGTTTTAGAATAGGTAAATTTAGAAAATAATGAATATTTAGGGTCAATTTTAAATATTTTATTTTATGAAATTAATGTACCTATTTATAGGTTGCCTTCGAAAACAAAATGTTTTGAAATCTTCATTGTTCGGAAACTAGGTATCAAAAATAATAAAAGCATTTTTAAGGCTATACCGGTTGCCGTTTTTGAAAAAAAAAAAAAAAAAAAAAACAGACTTGTTTTCCTAATTTTTGGTTCGGATCCTTAGTAACGATGGATTCAGTTGACTCATTTTCATTCCGTGAGTGTTAAGGCGTGAGCACTCAACACTCCATTCCAAGGGTCATGGGTTCTATTCCCGCTAGCCTATCCTGGGTAGAAAAGGGTGGTAACCTATAGAACAACCGATGCGCAGTAAAAAAAAAAAAAAAAAAAAAAAAAAAAAAAAAAAAAAAGACATAATGAGTTTTGGGATTTTGTATATTATCTTGGTAAAGATTGGAAAAGCTTATTAAATTCTCTACAAAAATCTTTCTTATTCGGAGAAATCGTTTTCGTTCATTGAACGGTTCGCAGTGTTTTTTCCTCTGTATTTTTATTCTTTCTTCTTCTTGTAATTGATTAAACAGTAAAATCAATTTGCCAGTATAATTAATATAGGTTTCTGAGCGGAAGTTGAAGAGGTCGAGTGAGTGATATCAGATACTTAAATTTTCTGTTTAAATTTGCGAATATTGTTCAAGATTTCATCGGAGGAAAGGTTTGTTTTTTCGCAAAATATTAACTTTATCGATTCCAAATTTTCCAAATGACTCTTGGACCCCAAAGATTCATCAAACGTTATGAAAAAGCCCTTAGATGAGGCAGTTCCTGCGTTTACAATATGCAACCTCAACTGCATAAAACTATCTTTGATGTTAATTACAACCTGTATGCAGTTTACGAGTATTGTTATTTCCTGTTTGTAACTTACTGCTTCTTAAATGTTCCAGATTTGTGTGTTGGAGTTCTGAGCGTTCTTACTGACATCATTTGGAGAAGTACGGTGACCTGGAATGCTGGAAATCTCGCTTGTAAAATCATCCGATTTTCACAAGTATGTAGCTTTTCCACTTTTATTGTGTGCCCTAATTGAAATTCCAAATGACTTTTTTTTTACACATTCTTTTTACTACTTTTTTTTTCTGGATGTTGAAATTTTATGTTCAAAATGAAAAGAAAACAACCCTGCATGATTTCCACACTGATAATTTATAGGAGTGGCTGCGGTTTCCACCAGGCTACTTATCTGAAGATGCCCAAGAGGCATGTAATAAAGATTTTAAACATTTTAGAGAATTTAACACCCGGAAACACAACAGATTTACCACGAACGAAGACATTGTAAATAAACTATTAGTCTTTTCAGATCCTGATATAAGTAGTCTTCGTCATGAATGGAAGCACGTTCCATCTCCGATAGATCTACATGCACAAAATTTACTTAAAGAATAATTTATAAAATAGATTATATATAAATTATAACAGTGATAATAATTTAGAATCATATTTAATTCATTACAATTGAAGGGGTCGGGGCAAAATAGTCCCAAGCAACGTAAAAGTTACGGACTATGTTGGATATTATGTGGGACTATGAGTCTATGGTGCAAATGCTACTAAAGTAAGACTATTAAGTGCTCTGTATGCTACTTAATCTTCTTGCCCCAAAACATTTTAACTGATAGTTCCACATAATATCAAACATATAGCAGCTATAGTTAAGTTTTGTTCAAAATGTTCCTTGGCACTATTTTGCCTCGATCTCTTCAATTATTATCTATACTAAATAATATTTCAATTAATCTTATTGTTGAATAAAGATAAATTTAATTTCGATGAAGGTATGTCTGTCATTTTTTTTTCCAAGTCTAATCAGGATTATAATGTTTAATTTCAACGATCTTAGTGCTGATATTAAGTTAGATGAAAAATTAAAAGTTATTTTATGTTCAATTGTAAAAGTTCGTTAATTGAAATTCTTTAGACTTAAATTTAATAAACAAGGGAAACAAAAATGTGACTAGACAAAGTTGTTCTAAATTTTATTAGCTTTCTTTTAAAATATATGCGTTGAAACCGGTTAAGATTTAGAGGCTTTAGCCTTTTTTGAAACACAATATTCTGTTTATCCCAACTGTGCGCCGTATGATAAATTACTGGTCAACCGCAGGATGCGTGTGAACTACACATCATCAGCCTAAGGATACATCATCACCGGAACAGGTAGGAGGTGGTGATGTTTGAATTGGTGATACTGGGGGGGGGGCGAAATTGATAGGGCGCTAAGCCACCCACTTACTGATTAGCATACGCCTCCGCTCGAACCATCATCAGGACAAAGTGCTTAGGGAACTTGATACATGATGATTCGACTTGAGAAGTCCGACTCGAAGGAACTGAATCATCGTTGAGCGTTTCATATCATTCTGATTCCTCGTGCACTTGAAAACCTCCAATGTCACTAAGCCAACATCTCAACCGCTTAAGAGGTAATACTACATTGTAAATTTCTCCAACCCTGGCTGCAGCCTCCACGAAATTTTCTTTGCGGAGAACATTTCATTTAAAAAAAATACTATAACAACGAAAAATGTCTTCTACCTTTACTCTGGTCTGCTAGATGTCCAGAGGACCTTAAAACTCACCATTTTACACTAAAATATTTAATATTTTCCCTACACCCCAAAAGCCTAGGTGCTCCTAGCCCCCTCCCCCCCCCCAAATTATTTTCTACATACGCAAGTGTTGATCAAAGCAGGAAAACCATTAATTATTATTTACAGACCAAATGAATTTACAGATCCCGTGATGCAAAATTAGATTCCTTGATATCAAAATGTGCAGAATTTAGTTGCCTATACCATTTCTTTAATAGGGTTTTCTTTAACGCCACATGTTGAAAAGTTACCGGGATTTGGAATCTGAAAAAAGTGGTTTTAGCAGGTTTTTTAGTCCGGTTTTCGGACTCATGTTAATGGGAACTTGTTTGCCCAGAATAAAATTTCCTATGAGGGCATTAAAGCTTAAACGCTACTTTGGAGCCACCCTGCGCAATTATATACGATAAAAGAAGAATATTATAAAATTCTCACAAGACAGTGCACACTTTTCTTCTCTAAACTTCGATAAAAATTAGAGAAATGTGACACCCAACAGTGGCTGAATTCCACAGGTGTTTGCACATGAGCCCCAATGAGTAGTCCCATAAAGGCAACGACTTAGTCACGGAGTCGTGAGTTAAGTAAGAAATAAGCTCACGAATTGATCATTAAGCTCTCTGAATAGCTCCCGTTCCCTGTTCATCAGTCATCATCGTCTAATGCATTTTCAGCAGCTTGCAATCTACAGCTAAATATTCAGGATAATGTTTTGTTTGTGGAAAAATAAAGTTGACGGTTGCCAATATATTTGAATACTTCAATTCCTTGGATACATTTGACGACTGTGACTAGTAGTCACATAAATGTTTTCATGTAAATGTTTTGCCGGGTAAAGATTCATCTATCTATGTATATAAAAATCACGTGTTTGTTTGTCTGTTTGTTCCTTATACAAATCCAAACCGTTTGACCGATTTTGACCAAAGTTGGCACACAGGTTGGTCTAGATCCGGGGAGTGTCATATGCTAGGTCAAAAAAGTCTACCAGCTGGCTGTCTGCATGTTCCTAATACAAATCCACACCGTTTGTCTGATTTTGACCACACATTTATGCCTTGATACGGAGGGTATTAAAGGCTAGGTTAACATCGTCTAGGAATCACAGTTCGGAGTACACGGGTTCGAAACTGTGAACCCAAACAGTTACAGATTTTACGGACCAAAACTAATACCGCGCGATGGTTGTGGGTCGACTTATCAGTAACCCAATATATATATATATATATATATATATATATATATATATATATATATTATTATTTTTTTATTTGTTTCCTCCTTACAGTAACCCTGCAAGAAGGGAGTTTATTTTTGTCTGCAAGTCTCATGCAATAAACAGCATATATCACTTGCATTTGTATATTAACATATCTTGTTTTTTAAACATATTATTAGTTTTAGTTGAAACTTAAAAGTTTACAAATTAAAAACTATTCAAAATACAACAAATGGAGAAAAATTAACAAAATAACCGAATATAAAAATTAAGTAAAACAAAAACATGAATAATAAAGAATAAATGAATAATCAACAAGATTTAAAATTAGAAACAATTAAATTTTAGTAATATTACATAAAATGCTTAATACCACTTTTTATTTGTAATAGGCATTCAATCTTCCCCTTGCCATGTAAAGCTGCTCAGCAAATTCTTTTAATGCCTTATTATGGCACATAAGCAGAGTTTGTTCTGGTAAAGGCCAGGCTCAGTTTTGTTTCATAATTGTCGTCTTTAAGTTTGTACGTTCCTGTATTAGGAGTCGGCAGTCGTATACTAAGTGTTGGTAAGTTTGTACCGTAAGAAAGTCGCATGGTATTGGAACTAGACATGCGCGCCGCGCCGGCGCCGCTACGCCACGCCGGGTTTTAATGACGCCGCCGCCGCCGAGCCTATTCAGTCGGCGCGCCGAGGGGAGGAAATCTACTAGTGCACTGCATGGTGACCGGCCGGCGCCATTTTGTGCTTACCTTCTGATCGATTAAACGCTTGTGTGTTGTGATCGTTGATTGGAAAATGACAAAGCTTGTATCAGAAAAGCCTAAAATAAAAGAATTTTATATAAACATACTCGACGATATAAAACTAAAAATACGTCCGACTCTCAGGAACTGCGTCATCTTAGCGCGGTTCCGTTCTTAGCCCTAGTGCTATTTGTAAAGAAATAAATACAGTTTATGGATAGGGTTTGATCTTTCTTTAAAAATATAAGAGAGAAAACTTTATTTAAAACGAAATAAAATGGGCTCCCCAATTAAATTGGGTTGCTAGGTATACAGCGTGCTTATCATCCATTCGGAAATAGGGTCAATTTTCAGGTTGAAGATGTAAGGATTTCGAAATATGTAATAGAGAATAAAGAAGATGAAGACGAAAGAAGGAGATAGTGATGGATGAGAAGGAATTTCCAAATCTCAAACAAAAGGAAGTTTAAGAAGCCACAACAGGAAACTGACAGTATCCTAGGACTCCCCGACAACACAACGTTCGCCCCGGGAAAACACTATTATCATTAAGTGTCTCATTATCTTCCCTTATAGACTAATTTTTATAATTTTTTTTTTTTTTTTTTTTTTTTTTTTTTTTTTTTTTTTTTTTTTTTTTTTTTTTTTTTTTTTTTACGGCGCATCGACGTCTAGGCCATTAGCGCCGACATCCAGGGTGCAGAAAGGAATGTTCCCAACGAGCCATGGGATGAGAACATTCCTGCCGCCGCGGCGGCAACGGTGGGAATCGAACCCACGATGTACCCAAACCGAAAATGAGTTACATAAACATTTGTTCCACTTATATCAAAAACTGTTACAGATATCGCTTTAAAAACGGTTTCATTTGTTTTCGTATGTTAAGGAATATATTACGCGAGTATCTGCAAGCATATAAACCGGAAGAAGTAAGCGTTAAGATTTTTTTCACGGGAAGTTCTCGCCAACACCACTCGGAAGACGGATTCTACTGGTTAAAGAACTTGACGTTTCAAATTAGACGATTTTTGTACCAAAGATCTTCAAAATCTGACCATTCTTGAGCCTGTGAAATAGCGGACATATATATATATATATATATATATATATATATATATATATATATATATATATATATGTATATACTGTGATTAAAATTTTAACATCTCCCTTGGGGGTTAAATAAAAATAGCTCACGCCGCGCGCGCCGCCGCCGCCGGCCATTTTAGTCCAGCGCGCCGCCGCCGGAAAAGTCAGCCTCGGCGCGCATGTCTAATTGGAACATCTTTTTTTGGGCAAAATTCGCGCGAAGAAAAGCGAAGCACTTATGTGTTTGCGTATTTTTTATAAGTGATTGGACGTGAGGAATATACTAATTTCGAGGCAAGATCTACAACCGTTTTCGAGAAGACTTTTTTTGAGGATATTCTTAAATATATCTTAACCCGTTAGGAAATCGTACTAAATATAATACATCTTTTCGAAAGCATATTATATTTCCTACAAAAACCGTTTCATATTTTTAGCAATATTCCTCCCCATTCTTCCCAGGTGGGTTATTTACTCTCTGCTTCCTCCCTAAATAGATGAAAATCCTCCTATTTTGACTTCTAATATTCTTAAAACTTAAATGAAATTTAACCCCGCGAAGGTTTATACCTTTTCCTATATTTTAATTTCCCTGTCTGACGAAAATAGCTTTTCAAAGACATTTTATTTAGTCTCATGCATGTATTTCCTTATAGAAATATGGGGGTTTTATGCTACACTTATTTTTACATTTCTCATCAATTTCACAAACGAATTAAATGGGTATTGAATGCTGCAAGGAAAACCCGGGAAGCAAATATGTTACAAGGAGTATTACGCAACACTGAATTTAATTTTAACATAAGTATAGAATTTGTTCTCGCCAGCTTTAGCAAATTAATAGCTTTTGCTGAATCTAATATATTCAAAATGTATAATGAAACAAACTATATGTTGCCAGATTTAAAACTACCTTCTAGATTGTTAGAATTTATATTTTTCTAAAACAGCTAGGGGTTTCCAAATAATTATTAGGATTCTAGGTCGTATTAACAAAACCTTCTCAAAGGCAATACGCCATCTAAGCGCATTATTTCCAAATAATACTTATTTTAAAGTATAAACAGTTTAGTAATACATTCATTAAACGCAGAAGCCAAAAGTCCCACATAAAAAAATAATAGTAAGAATGAAAAATAAATTTAAAAAAAAAAAAAGACTTTCAGGAACTGCGTCATCTTTGCTTCAGTTAAATCTCAAATTGGCTCAAGATCATTTGTAATTAAAATAAGTTTGGCATTGTAAATCGTCATCACTAATTTTTGCATGTCGAATTAGGCGTCTTTTTCATAATTTTTTCTGATTCCTCTATATTTTTTCTTTACGATTTTTTTGCTCAACAATTACACTGTTCTGCAAAAAAAAAAACTTTTCTCCCCTCCCTTGAACAATTTAACCTGTTTCTCATGTTTTCAGGTGTGCTGAGTCCGAATCTGAACTCAGGAAAATTCTATCACCCTCTGATTTTGAGATAAAAGAGGAGAAACTTGGAAAAAATGAAAAATTGTATTTGAAAATTACACTGTTCTGCACGAAAATCCTCCTTCAAACCAAAACATGCTTTCTTACTGTTTTCAAATGTGCTGAACACGAATTTGAAGTCAGATTCTGTCTATCACGCACAGTTTCTTGAGAAATTCTAGTTTTTTATCCAAAAATGTGAGTTTTTTGTAAATTTGACGAATTTTTTTTTTGGCATCAAAACATAGTGAAAAAAATTCAAAAGCCCGATGATTTTGAGCGCAATGAAGTATATTTGAACAAAAAAAATTTGATGGGAATATTACAAGTGGTTGAAGAAATATGGCTAAAAGTGTTTTTTTCAGTTTCTGAAAAAAAAACTCACATTTTTGGATAAAAAACTAGAATTTCTCAAGAAACTGTGCGTGATAGACAGAATATGACTTCAAATTCGTGTTCAGCACATTTGAAAACAGTAAGAAAGCATGTTTTGGTTTGAAGGAGGATTTTCGTGCAGAACAGTGTTATCTGGTTGGCGGATTCTGCTCGATAAACATTTAAACTTTTTAAATTGTACAAATTAGTTTTGTACCCAATTTCGTCAAAATCGGACCATGTACAAATATATATATATATATATATATATATATATAGACTTTTGAAGGTCCGTTTCCACAAGCGGGAACACTGCTAAATCTCAGGAAGTAAGGTCTGTAATGTTAGGAGGTTGGTCAAGAAGTAAACTTTTATTTTTAATCGTTATAAATAATATCCATATATTATCAAGAATAACCTCCCAAAGGTGACGTAAACCCAATTAACATAAATTTATTTACGTAACTTAAACCATGACGATTTGACATTCCAATTCTCTCTAGGGAAAAAATTGTCCGAAGCAAAAAAAAAAAAAAAAAAAAAAAAAAAAAAAAAAAAAAAAAAAAAAAAAAAAAAAAAAAATAATGGTGAAATTGTGGGATTGTTGTGCTTTGCCAATTGATTCGAATGAAAGGGAAGAAGAAGAGAAACCACAATGAACTGTCGGCAAGTTACAAGACGATCCTTGAACTAAAGAGCGACCCCGATTCTTGGAGCTGTAAACAGCCTAACTTGTTATCCCTTCACAAGTTGTCTATATCTATTTCGGCTGTCTCCAGACCAAGCTCCCGGCTCGAATATACCACGCTTGAGGTAGTCTATGGGGGAGAAGTCGGCCTAACAGGAAGTAAACTTATTTCGGTTGGTCTCCTTTATTGATGAATGTGTCGAATTGATGTTCACATCATTACGGTTAATTTTAAGCGCGTTTCTTACCTCGCTCCATAGTGAGGAATCTTGCGTATAACATCGACCTCATGACGCACAGTGGTGCCGAGAGGGAAAAACCTCCAAAACCGAAGGTGTGCAATCGCGTTTGAACTAATATTTTTTGTTTACCTAATTAGTTATAGAATACTGTTCTAATATTGTTTTTCCATTTTATTAATAGGTATGATCACAAGACATCTTTTTGTAGACCGTTTTATCACTGAGTAAAAATCTCACAGTTTTTAGTGAAAAGTAAAACAATATTTTATACCACTTATTTTATTCCTGAAAAATTGATATTACCCAGGAAGTCCCATGAGTATATGTAGCTTAATAATAATTCTATCGAATTGGTAGTGGTCTCATTCGACTCAGCACTAAAAAATACCTTAAAAATGATACCAAAATCATAACGATACAAGTACCTACAGGTTTTTTCCCAAAAATCGGGCGTTTGGCACTACTGTGTGACGCACAGTGGTGCAAAACGCCTAAAGCGAAAAAACCTGTAGGTACTTGAATCTTTCGGATTTTGTTATCATTTTTGAAGTATTTTTCGTGCTTAATCGAATAAGAACACTACAATTCGATAGAATATTTATTTTTGAAGATAAATGGGTTTTATATTAAGAAAAACTTGAAAAAACAAAACAATATTCAATTTATAAACGTCATATTTTACTCACTAAATTGATACCAAAATACGATGTCTTATTTCCAAAGTCCAGTTCGTTAACCAGAAAAATCCATCGACAGAAACGTTGTTCTTTGGGCCAAATCTCGCGACATAATTCGCGGCACTTACGTTATTGCAATAATAGACTTGCAGGTACACTTTTTAGCACTTTCCTCCGGAGGACAGTAGATATTGAGGTTGCACTCATGATGGAATTTTTGAAAAATTGTGTGTCTGTTAACACAATAGCCGTCAGAGTTTTAGTTTTTTTTCATCGCGTAACTTGGTATAAAGCGTTCACTTAGCATACGATTGAACGAGTTTGTAAGCACCCAAAATCAGTCCAACGGAAGGGGTGTTACCCCGGACCCAAAACACTTATTTCACTATACCAACCGTAGTTTTTGTTATATTTCAACGAAACTCGGTATTCGTTTTCGTCAACTAAAAAGAAAAATGCGTTGTAAAAAAAACTAAATTAGGAGGGGAGGGGGGGGGGGGGGGCTTGCCACTCATGTTGGTTATATTTAAACGAAAGTCGTTATTCCTAGAGGTAATATACAGAGAAAAATGTGTTGTAAAACTGCACTAAATCAATTTATTAGGAGGGGGGTTTACTCCGGACAGAAATTACTAATATACTTGTAGCGGCGCCCCCCTAACTTCTAAGTGTTATTTGGTGGCAACACTGGAGTTAATACAGCTAGGCTACTGAACAACACTGCAGCCAGATCTAACGTCATTTAAGCCAGTCTGTGTCTAGCCTCTGCCTGGGTACTTGACAGGTTCCGTTCCCAGGAAGTGACCACGTGCGTACGACTTCGTTGTGCTATGGAGCTTATTCCTGATATGTTAGCCTTATGCAACTACGGCTAAATACTCATACCGGTCGTAATTTCTGGTGTATTGTAACGAAACGCGGTATACGTCTTGGGTATTTCATGGGAAAGAAGTGTTGTAAAATCGAACTAAATCGGCCCCTCGGAAAGGTGGGTTTACTTCCTACTATGCTTCAATAGAATTCAATGGTGTCTATTAATGCAGTAACGTAAGTACTGCGAATTTTGTATCGAGATTTGGCCCAAAGAACAACGTTGCTGTCGACGGATTTTTCTGGTTAACGAGCTGGACTTTGGAAATAAGACAACATATTTTGGTATCCATCTCGTGAGGTGAAAATAACGTTTATAAATTGACTACTAGCTGTTATTTTTATGTTTTTCCTCATATGAAACCCATTTATCTTCAAAAATAATTATTCTATAGAATTGTATTTATCGATATATATATATATATATAGGGATGGAAATCATTTCAGTCTTTGTGATATACCCAATAATTTATAACGTCAACTACTGGCTATTTCCTGAAGAATTAACCACAAAAGTACTACTAATCTATATATATATATATATATAAATCACGTGTCTGTCTGTTCGTATGTTTTTCTGTTTGTTCCTTACACAAATCCATACCGTTTGACCGATTTTTACCAAACTTGGCACACAGGTAGGTGAAAAGGGGCACACAGGTAGGTTTGGTTGATACGGGAAATCTCCTAGGCTCGGTAAAAATAGTGAAATTTCAAAATTTAAACAAAAGGTCAAAAGCTTTGTTTAAGGAAAATTGGGTACACTGAACCATTCAGATTCCGACAGCCATTTTGAATAAGATCTCATATTTATTTGTTGATCTTCCTGATAATTAGAATAACTCGAACTCATTGATGACTTTACATCATTATATAATCATGTAATGCAGTTTATTTCAATTTTATATCATCAGTCACTGTCTAACTAAGGAGTGTAACTATTCGCAGGCTCTGGTGGTGGCCTCTGTTGTTGTTTTCTCGGAACTGCTGTGGTGCTGGCCTCTGTTGGCTGTCTCACGAACTACATCTAGACAGATATAAACAAATTCACACCGTTTGACCGGTTTTCACTTAACTGGGTATACAGGTAGATTTTGCTACGGGGAGAGTCAAAGGCATAAAGTAGGTGTAGCATTGCTCGCCGGGTAACAGCTAGTTTTGAATAAATAACGTCGCCAACAATAACCGTTGTTACGCAATGTTTACAAATGAATTCCCAAGCCATAGTTTCATGTCAAATTAGAATCATTGTATCTGTGCGATGGCAAATTTGATGTAACTAATGAATTATTGAATCTGTAAAATTTATAACTCATAATTTTCTCTAAGTGTATAAAATTAATCTATTATTGTTCAAATAAGCCCCAGTAATATAGATTGTACTTCTAATATTTGAGCGGAATGCACTGTTAGAGAGAGGTCTATATACAGGACAGATGTATGATGGTTCCCAGCTGGGTGGCTAGGGTATAAATAGCATTCTTCAGGGTATTCTAGGATCTTGGGGGATGGACGTGTTTATGTAGTAGCTTGGATTGTATTCGATAAACTATTTTATCGGGAGAGTAAATATGAAGTCATTATTTAATAATTTTTTTGCCGGTGAACTGCGCGTTCACCAACAAAAAAAAATGAAATTAATTTTAAATGCTTGTGAAGCTTTGTATTTGAATAAATTTTAACGTGTATTGTTATTAACTAAGAATATAGGACGGGTTACCTATAGGTTACCAGCCTTTTCTAGCCAGGATAGGGCTGATGTCTTTTCTTTTTTCTAAAGAAAAGCCTATAGTGGGAATCGAACCCACGACTCTTGGCAAGGGTTGTTAAGTGCTCACGCCTTAACTCTCACGGTCACCGGGCCTCCAGTTTTGTATTTTTTTTTTTTTTTTAGATAATTCTGCATGTCAGGTATTCCGTATTCAACCCTCAGAAACTGCGTTAACTAATCACATTCCTCAAAAAGTCAATAGTTATACAGATGAGAGGGAGGCCCTTAGTGCAGGGGGTGGACCCCCCTCTTCCCTACCCCCAAACCGAAGGTGCTTAAACGCGTTTATGCGGGTTAAGAAAGCTTACGTAAACATCTATACATATTTGTCAACATGCGCTTGCGCGGGTATGGAACCGTCCGTAATAAAGAAGTCTAGTAAATTTACCATCATTTATTTATTCAGAAATGCATCCTGTGCGTTTCCGCTCGCTCAAGGAGATATCAAAACTCTTGTCAATCCAACTCAGTAAAATAAATAGAATTCTATTAATTTTTGCGAGTTGTATTGACTAGAGTTTTGATATCTTCTTGAGCGAGCGGAAACGCATGGCACGTATTCCCATATGCGACCGGTTAAGACGGATGGGGAAGCTCATAAAATTTACAATTATTTTTGAATAAATAGTTTAACAACATTTCAAATGAGTTCTTTGTTTTCCAATTTTACATCCCTGCGCATGCGCATGTTTACAAATACGTTGTAACCGCCAGCTTTCTTAACCCGCGTAACAGTGAACTTTAATGCTTCATAACTTCTATCCTAGTTGAGAGCGACATTTTTTTTTTTTTTTTTTTTTTTTTTTTTTTTTTTTTTTTTTTTTTTTTTTGACGGATTCGTATTTCGTACAACAAAATACGTTATAGTGCAAAATTAAAAATAATCGGTTCCGAGGAGCCTGAACTTTAAATTTATCTTCTTTAAATTGAATACTTGATTTTTCAAATGAAGTTATTCATTGAATCAAATAATTATTCAATCGTCCACTCATATTAATGTATTTCCATACAATGCTTATCTTTGGTGTCATTTACAAAGCTTACGATGTAAATTACGACAAAAATAATTCCATTTTGTTACATTACAATACGTAACTCAATTTAGTAAAACAATTCTGTTTTGTTAAAAGACTTATCTCAGTGTGTTAAACGTCAAAGATACAAAATTAATAAATAAAAATATATATTTGAAATAGCAGTTTGTTGAATATGAAGGGGAATTTTTCCCAGTGGAAGTCCAAGAGTGTTGTATTTTCCTTGAAGAAAATGCAGAATTCCTTCTACATTCCTGCAAATCTCCTTCCAACCTAGAATCTTTTGAGAAGTATTCCCAGCATTTATTCTGTCTGAGAAGCAGTATTGTTCTAGAGATCTTGTGTTATATTCAGCCCGAACTTGGCCTGTAGAATAAAATAAAACAAAGCGATTCCCAACAATTGCCCTAAATATATCCAATAATTTTTATAAAATAGTAACCCTTTTGTATACTAGCACTGTCATAAAAATTTCCCATCCAGGTTTCACCTCCATTTTGATGCCTCTTCAAGGGCACTGAGGCCCTTGTAAGTGTACATCCTAGGAAGGCGAACCTTATGCTAGAAGGGCCTTCTCCAAAATGGAGTTTGGCCCTAATGCAAAGTTACATGAGCTTAGTATTTGTCATGAGTAGGGAATGGATGTTATTGTATTTACATATTTTTTTTTCTCATTCGTAAATCGTAAGTTTTGATGAATTTCTGGACTTTTGAAGTGAACAGAATTTTATTTTACATATCTTCACATATTTTGTCAGAACTCCATATTCTGCCATAAATAAATATTTTTGATACATATTTTGATATTCAGATTATTCTTTAATTGAAGAAATAAAGGAGATACCGAGAAGAAAATAATAATATACCCATTGAGTTTAGGTCTCTGTGACTTTTCTAATTGCAAGAAGCAAAGGTGGCTGTATATATACTGTATCAAGACTAGATACAAAAGACAGGTTGTCAGTGGATAGTACTGCAATCATATAGGGAGTAATAGAGAAAATCCAGATTTTAGAAGGAGATACTGGAAATAAATTTTAAAAAAAGTTAAAAGACTGTCTTGGAAAAAATCCTGGATGGAAAGATATCCAGATTATTGGAAAAATCACAGTGGCAAAACAGCAAGTAGATATTTAACTGTTGAGTTGAATCCCATGAAGATTGCAGCCTTCAAATACACACCAGTCACTTCAGTAGTTGTTTAACAGTTGAGTTGAATCCCATGAAGATTGCAGCCTTCAAATACACACCAGTCACTTCAGTAGATGTTTAACAGTTGAGTTGAATCCCATGGAGATAGCAGCCTTCAAATACACACCAGTCACTTCAGTACATGTTTAACAGTTGAGTTGAATCCCATGGAGATTGCAGCCTTCAAATACACACCAGTCACTTCAGAAGATGTTGAAGGATTATTCAGTCGCTTCAAAAATATACCGAGATCATACCGGCGTCATTTCACATTTGACAATTTAAAAATGCATGTTGTTGCAAGCAATTTTCCAAAATAATTTTCATCAGTAGACATTTTCAACTTTTCCCCCTTTTACAATGAGTTCCTAATTTTATCTATGCTTTATATATAGAGTTCTTACTATGTAATCTGTTCGAGTTATTTACACCAAATTACTCAACAAGGTTCAATCTTCGGCGGTTCAAGGACTGTATAGCTGGTAAACTTAAAAAAAAGTCCGTCTCGCAGGACTGCATCATCTTAGCGCGGTTCCGTTCATATCCCTAGTCTAATTTGGAAAGATTAAAATAGAAGCAGTTATTATTTTGGTTCCACCAGTCTTTTTTTTTTCAAATTAATTATTATAATGGCGTGTCAACCCTTAAGGTCACTAACACCATTCCTGTGAGTAGTAAAGTCTTGAAAGGTCATGATTTACAATCTTACCTGGAAGGGTCCGCTACACTAGCAACAGACCCGCTAGTGACAAGGTCTTGGAATCTTGGAAATCTATATTTCTAACAATAAATTGTTTTTTTATTTTACTTAACCAGTTTTGATGTCAAATACATTATCCAACTATCAGCAATTAAAAAATAACAAGAAATAAAACAGACAAAAAGAACCTTTGGAATAAACGAAATCAATTAATTTAAAGCTTTAAGCACTTTTTTCTCCGATTGACATCGCCTAATTAAAACTTTCTTCAGAACCTTTTTTGTAGAGCATTTAGTAAGCTTCCGAATGGTAATCTTCCGCTTCACAAAATTGTCAACGGTTTTCGAGATACTAATGAAATTATACAAAGTTACCAAAACTTTTTTTGTCTGTTAATAAAATATTTTATTCTAACCCTTCCTTTACTCTAAACGTAACAAAAATTTCAACATATTAGTGTTGATGAAACTCGAACATGCAGAAAATGTTTCAACTGTATCCCATAATTCTAAGTACCAAAATCAATGACAAAGAACCCTCCCTAGGAAGGACGCTAGGCAGTTGAAAAGCTATATATCTTGGAAATCCGTATCTCTAACATTAAATTGTTTTTCTTATTTTTCTTAACCTGTTTTATTTTCAAATACATTATCCAACTATAAGCAATTAAAAAATAACCAGGAATAAAAAACAGACAAAAAGAACAGTTCGAAAAAGCGAAATCAATTACTTTAAAGATTTAAGCTCTTATTTCTCCGATTGACATCGCCTAATCAAAACTTTCATTAGAACCTTTTTTTTAGAGCATTTAATAAGCTTTCTAATGGTATTCTTCCGTTTACCATGATTCTCAACCTTTTTCGAGATATTAAGGAAAGTAAACAAAGTTACTAAAACTTTTTATGTCTGTTAATAAAATATTTTATTCTAACCCTTCCTTAACTCCAAACGTAACCAAAATTTCAACATATTAGTTTTGATGAAAGTTGAACATGCAGGAAATGTTTCAACTATATCCCATGATTCTAAGTACCCAAACCAAAAACGGTATTCAAAAAATATTTTTCCAATTTTCTCGAAAACGGTTAAAGCTATCGCCTTGAAAATGGTTTCATTCGTTTTCCTAGCCCAAGAGTCATATAAAACGAGTACTTAGAAGCTTATAAACTCAAAAACGTAAGCGTTACGATTTTTTTTGCGCGAATTTCGCCCCAAACGCCATCTTCCAGTAGGCGGATTTTGCTGGTTAACGAACTTGACCTTTCAAATTGGACGAAGGATTTTTGTACCAAATTTCATCAAAATCGGACCATTCGTCTTCTAGCTAGAGAGCGAACAGACAAATATAAATATATATATATATATATATATAAATAAATATATACATATATATATATATATATATATATATATATATATATATATATATATATACAAATTTGAACCACCGTTATTTTCGGTCTCTAGGGGTTCTGAAACGCGAAATTTTCTAGTCGGCACTTCCGGATTGTTTCATTGTATCAACCCTATAAGCGGGGTTCCTCCCTATGGGGGAGGGAGGAACCGCGCTAAAAAGTCCGACTCGCAGGAACTGCGTCATCTTAGCGCGGTTCCTTGCATCTCGAAGAAATGGAATAGATTGGGCATCACAAATCTCAGGAAACTGACAGTAGCCAACTTACACTGAATAATACGGATAATTCTTAATCCTCATTCTTGAGGAAGTCTGAATAAGTCTATACAATTGTGTACTCAAAACATACTCACTCTTCTACTACTGCACAGAAGGCTCTATTTCGAACCAAAAATTCGTTGTCATTTTAAGCTTCTTGTTTTACTAGCAAATTCGTTTTACTGTTATAATCATCTGTAAATATGTGCTTCATGGCAAATAAAAGTCCATTCTCTCGTGGGTTAAATCTTTCTATAAAATGATAACTTCAGTTGTAGCAATATGATGAAGGTTATATAGATAGGAGAATTCAAAACAAACCTATGTATACGCCATCAAGATTAGCCACAGCCATCTTGATTTCCACAGCCACTCCAAACTTATTACCAATACCTTTTATAGTTTCTTGGCTTATTTGACTAAAAAACTAATTTTAATGATAAATGTAATTAAACGTCAAAACTAAGACAAAAACAGGATCAAAAGAACAAAACAATAACTATTTAAGTTTTAAGCGTCTATATTTCTGATTTATATTGCCCCATCGAATATTGCTTCAGAACCTTTTTTGTAGAGAATTTAGCAAGCATTCGAATGGTCACCTTCCACTTACCACGATTTACCAACCGTTTTTGAGATATTTACGAAAAATGTACGAAGATCCGAACACTTTTTATGTCTATTAATACAATTTTTTTTTCGCATACTTCCTCAACTCCAAAATTTAAACATCTTAATTGAGATGAATTTCCAAGATGTAGAAAAAAAAATTTCAATTGAATCCCGCGATTCTAAGTACCCACAAAAAAATAATGACTTACAAAAACATTTGTGTCACTTTTCTCAAAAACGTTTACAGATATCGCCTTAAAAATGGTTCCATTCGTTTTCCTATGTTAAGAAACCTATAAAACAATAATAATAATTTCATCGAAATCGGACCATTTTTGAGCTTGCCAGAAAGCGAACACACAAACATATATATATATATATATATATATATATATATATACAAATTTGAACCACCTATATTTTCGTGGTCAATGGGGTCTGAAACGAGAAAATTTCTCGTGGGCAGTTCCGGATTGCGTCGTGAGACAACCTCATAAGCGGGTTCTCCCTATGGAGGTAGGGAGGAACCGCGCTAAAACAGAATATTTTTATCTTAACTTTTAAGTCAAGTAGATCTGGCTTCTTAGATATATAATTAGGTATATGATGGTTCGAACCTGTATTAATTACTAATTTCTCCCGCTTAGAGAAGAGTGGGCGGTAAAAAGAGGCAGGAACTCTTCAAAGAGGTAGACTAATGGTGTTACTATTTCTGGTAGCTCTTTGGAGCGGTGATTGATACTCTTCAAGCTCTCTGGATGCTGTCTCTTCTTCTCACCGTGTAGGCGCTAGCATGAAATACTGTCCACAGATCTCACAGGCAGTTCTTTGTCGTCGGTTTCAAAGGCTCGCTCTTTCATCTCGGCCGCTTTCCTGTCGTCTTAGAAATATGTTTTGATGTGAATTCTTTTCTCTGTTCCTTCCATAATAATGGTTTCTTCCGACGTTCAAGAGTAGAGAGTTTAAAAATAACTTATAAATCGAACTAGCGTCAAGTAGGAGTATGGTGATATATTGGACAAAAACGTTAGGTATAAAAGCGGTAGATCAATGATAAATATACGGTTTATTCGGGATAGATTCTCAGTAAACGTGTGTGGATTAATTGGGAATAAATTTTGGACAAATGAGGAAGATCAAAAATAGATACCGCCCAATGGGCAAATCTCTGTGCCAAAACAACATCCTCCAAGCACAACGACAGCTTATTATCGAGGAAGGTGTGGAAAGACACTGCGTTAAGTCAAGGAGTCAAAAAATTGGGGACCAAATCCCGAGAAAGCACTAAAGATTTTTTCTTCTAGTGTCTTCGTTCATGGGTAGAATTCGGCTTCCCTGACCGTCCCTAGGCCAACCGAGCCTTTTATTAATTTAATAATGGGTACTTACTTACTTAAAAGGCGCTACAACCCGAGTTGGGTCTTGGCCTCCTCCAAGAGCTTCCGCCATCCAGCTCGATCACGTGCCGCCGCCTTCCAGTTAGGGGTATTAAGAAGACTCCTCGAGTCAGCAGCTACTGCATCAGCCCCTCTGAGCCTTGGTCTTCCTCTTCTTCTGGTGCGGTCCAAGTGGCCTTCCAGAATTTTCCTAGGAATCCCTTCTTCTGTCATTCGTGCAACATGTCCAGCCCAGCGAAGTCTCCCAATTTTAATATACCGAACTACGTCCGAATCTCCGAATAGGTCGTATAACTCCTGATTCTTACGCCGCCTCCATACGTCCCCTTCCCTAAGCGGTCCATAAATCCGACGTAAGATTTTCTTTCGAATATTAGCAAATTCCTTTCGTCGGATTTGCTCATGGTCCAGGCTTCAGAGGCGTAGGTCAGAATTGGACGAATCAGTGTTTTGTAGAGCCTGACTTTGGAGGTTCTGGTTAGTAGCTGGCTTCTTATAAGCTTCGTGAGTCCGAAATAACACCTGTTTGCAGCATGAATTTGCCGGCTTATCTCACAGGCTATGTTGTTGTTCGACGTCACTAATGTTCCCAGGTAAGTGAACTCCTGGACACACTTGAAGGTTAATGGCCCTATAGTTATGGATGCACCTTCTTCTCGGCGACCTTCTCCGGCCACCACCATGTTCTTGGTCTTGTTTTCATTGACCTCCAGTCCCAGGTATTGTGCTGCACCCTGTAAAGCAATAAATGCTTCCTTCATAGCATTCCTGGATCTAGCCACTATGTCTATGTCATCCGCAAACGCTAGAAGCTGTACTCCTCGATTCACTGTAGTGGCGGTTCTCTGTATACCTGCATCCCTAACCACCTTTTCCAGCGCCAATATAAACAGCAAACAGGCAGGACCATCACCCTGCCGGAGACCCCTGTCTGAACGAAATTCTCTAGAGCTGCCTCCCATAACTCTGACAACATTGTGGGCCTCGCACATGGTCATTCTTGCTAACCGGGTTAACTTTTGCGGTATGCCTAGTTCGATTAGCGCTTGAAAAAGCTGAGGCCTTTTAATGCTGTCATTGGCATTCTTAAAATCCACAAAGAGGTGGTGTGTTGGCAGCCTGTATTCCACTCCTTTCTCCATTAATATTCTAATAATAATGGGTACCCTTGGTGCTAATGACTCTAGCGGTCGAAACAGCCAAGGAGAAAATCAGGCGGCCGAAGCATAGTACTGACCACACTATCTCCCTAATGTGCCGTATGGTCATGAATCAGATACCTCTATAGTATCTGCCCCTCAGGGCCCTCGTGGCCTGTTACGGGACTGATTTTTTTTTTTTTTTTTTTTTTTTTTATCATTTCATTATTTCACACAAAAACAGAGGCAAAATACTCACTCCTATATTTTGAGGGTGGAGGTGGATTAAAGAAAGTGAGAGTGGGGGCTTAAACATATACTTTTATTGAGTTTTGGCTTATGAAAGACTGCCTTTTCGTAATTTCTTTTAGGTTTTTTTTTGCGTTTTTCTCGGGAACGAAGCAGAAACGAGATATACACCAAAGGACTTTTTTTCTTTCTTATTTAATCCTACATCGACTCTCGACGTTTTGTCGTTTATTTTGGGGACACCCTGTTAAAATACAGGGGACAACAAAATTAAAATATATTTTTGGTTGAATTTTCAACATTTAGTACATGGGGTCTCCCCGTGGTCTAGTGGCTAACGCCTAATATTAATATGCGGGAGATGGTGGGTTCGATCCGTTCGAGCCAACGGCTCGTTGGGGAAATTCACGCTGCAACCTGAATGTTTGCGTTAATGGCCTAGATGTTGAAGCACCGTAAAAAAAAAAAAATAAATAAATAAAATAAATAAATAATAAAAAATTAGTACAAATTTCAACTAAATCCGGCATTAGTTAGAAAAATTATTTTTGTCAAAAACGACGTCTTGAAAATCTATATATACCTACATACATATATAGGTAGTAAAATCCCTTTTCTAGCGGAATTCGAAGATGCCTGGTGAGTATCTTCTACTGTACTGCTGTCGGGTTCGTTCGTTTTTTTGTTTCTCTGTTTCACTTTTTTATTGTTTTTTTTTTATATTGAATTATAAGTATTTTATTGAAATAACGTCTGAAAATGAGAAACGTATTTATAGTTTTTCAGGAGACATTAAAACAAACTAATAACTGTTTCTATTCCTCTGAAATAGGTCGGGAACATACTATGATGCGGTGGGATCCTGTGAGTCGGGATTTTCATTTTAGCGCGGTTCCTCCCTCCCCCATAGGGAGGAACCCCGCTTATAAGGTTGATACAATGAAACAATCCGGAAGTGCCGACAAGAAAATTTCGCGTTTCAGAACCCCTAGAGACCGAAAATAACGGTGGTTCAAATTTGTATATATATATATATATATTTATATATATATATATATATGTATATATATATATATATATATATATATATATATATATATATTGTCTGTTCGCTCATTTTTGGCTTCCCTGATGGTCCGATTTTGATGAAATTTGGTACAAAAATCAGTCGTCCAATTTGAAAGGTCAAGTTCGTTAACCAGCAAAATCCGCCCACTGGAAGATGGCGTTTGGGGCGAAATTCGCGCAGAAAAAATCGTAACGCTTACGTTTTTGAGTTCATAAGCTTGTAAGTACTCTTTTTATAGGCTTCTTGGGCTAGGAAAACGAATGAAACCATTTTCAAGGCGATAGCTTTAACCGTTTTCGAGAAAATTGGAACAATAGTTTTTGAATACCGTTTTTGGTTTGGGTACTTAGAATCACGGGATTCAGTTGAAACATTATCTGCATGTTCTACTTTCATTAAAACTAATATGTTGAATGTTATGTTACGTTTGGAGTTAAGGAAGGGTTAGAATAAAATATTTAGAACAGACATGAAAAGTTTTGGGAACTTTGTATACTTTCCTTAATATCTCGAAAAAGGTTGAGAATCTTGGGAAACGGAAGAATACCATTAGAAAGCTTACTAAATGCTCTGCAAAAAAGGTTCTAATGAAAGTTTTGATTAGACGATGTCAATCGGAGAAATAAGTGCTTAAAACTTTAAAGTAATTGATTTCGCTGATTCGAACTGTTCTTTTTGTCTGTTTTTATTCCTTGTTATTTTTTGACTGCTTATAGTTGGATAATGTATTTGATAATAAATCAGGTTAAGAAAAATAAGAAAAACAATTTAATCTTAGAGATATGGATTTCCAAGATATAGTTTTTCAAATGCCTAGCGGGGTCCTTCCTAGGGCGGGAACCCATGCAGGTAAGATCGTAAATAAGACCTTTCTTGAAAGTAAAGATGGAGCTGTCAACTTTGGTCCTCCTCTGCCTCCCGGCACTTTCATTGCTGACGAAGGCTACCAATGAGTAGCCAAAACGTCCTAAATATAGATTTTTTAACAAAAATCGTATTGAGGTTTCTTTAGCCGAATCCCAACCACTCCATCTTTACTTATCACCTCGACGGCTAACTATCTAATCTTTATGTTTTCTATGTGGACCCAAAATAATAACAGCTTCTATTTTAATCATTTTAAATGAGTCTAGATATAAGAACGGAACCGCGCAAAGATGATGCAGTTCCTGCGAGTCGGACTTTTTTTTATTTTTGTCATCGCCTTTCTGAAGAATGTGCTCTTTTCTCACAGCTCCTGTGCGACTGACTTTATTTTCAAAACAAACATCCATACTACGAAATCCTTATCCATCTACACTATCCATGATCAAAACAAGAACATACACCGCAAGAGTATACGGTAAATTCCGCCTAGAGTCAGGTATTGGTGTGCACCACAAACCCTGTCAGCTTCTATCCAGTAATGATGTGGGGACTTCAAAGCTACCATGAGGATATTCCTGCAGGCCATCTATGTGTTATGTCATCCTTCATGTGGTACAATGGGCGATTGGACCTCCCGTGAAATTGCTGTTTACTCCAAGGGGAAAATGACATTTAAACAAATATCCATTCGGGTTTCTTGTTTTTGTTTTCTCTGTTTTCCGCGTTACTTTCTTCTCAGTAAATTGTATATGAAAACTAAATGAAATGTTTGCCTCTTGTAATTTATTTTACCCTATTCCCACTCTTTATATATACATATTTTTTTTTTTAATTCAAGAGTTAACATTTTGACAAGATTGCAACATACATTTTTCCATACAAAACATCTATAACTATCAATGCTTATTTATATATCACTCTCCTCTTTTTAATATTTTATTCCCTTAGTATATTGTCCTTGTGAATTATTTTTTATTTTAGCCAAAGGTATTTAGAACAGTTCATTTCTTAACAAAACCTTTATAAATAATCTTAAAAATATCATGAACTACAATGTTCAAAAATAAAGGCTAGGGGGGGGGGAAGACTAGCTGTTTCAGTTTTTCTCTAAAAAACTTAGATTAAATGAAACTGCTTATTGGGAAAGAGCTTTCTGCATAGCAATGGCCTAAAGTAAAAACCTCGTGTCTAAAAAAAAAAAAAAAATTAATATCCTAAGGATGAAAAAATGGTCGAAAATTCCCACAAGTGTTTTATTGGCAAAACGTTTTCAGGGACTAAGCCCCATTTTCAATGCCCATGCATTGGCTCTTATTCAGCCGAGTCTAGGAGCAAGGCTCGGCTGAATAAGAGCCAATGCATGGGCATTGAAAATGGGGCTTAGTCCCTGAAAACGTTTTGCCAATAAAACACTTGTGGGAATTTTCGACCATTTTTTCATCCTTTGAACATCAATTTTCCACCATCCAGCATTCTCCAACAAAATTAATATCTTTTATACGTTATTAGCATGAACTCAAAAGAAACAGGGGCAGACAAGCTAAAAGATGGAGAGATGTTTTCAAAGAAAAGGCCGGACCGCTGTGGTGGAGATTGGCGATGGATCGCCAGGCCTGGAAATATAAAGGACTAGAGATCTTAGCGACTTCCGCTTCCCAATAGGCTGGTCACCAGGGAAGTGTAGACTTCTACTCCTGAGAAGGAAGGCCTTCATCAACATTTGTTGTTTTTTTTTTATCATCCAATGGTTTTGTTTTATATTATTTTATTATTAATCGTTTGATTTGTAAAATTACTCCAATAACTGTACAAAATTGTAAATATTTGTTGATGAAATAAAAGGCTATTTCATTCATTCATTCATACGTTATTAGATGGATATCATGGGTACTGAGAAAGATACAAGGTTTGATTCTTTGTCAATAGAGCACAGCTCGAGTAAGATTAAGTTTTTTTGATACTCAAGCATTGTAAAATAGGAGCTTATTCATCTAATAACATATAAAAGTTATTAACACAGGTGTTGGGAGCTGGTTGGTGAAGATTCATCATCATGTAGGTAAATAATTAGGCCGACCTTCACTAGTTATAAAAGTTTTATTTCACATAGCGCTTTCGAGATACAATCTCATCATCAGTGCCTGTTGACAACATAACAAATATTAAACCAAAACTACAAACTAGAATAAATAAATTAAAAATAAAATTAAATTAAATTACAAGATTTGACGTCCAAGAATGAATAAAATTTATAATTGAAGGATTAAGCCTTAACAACAAAAGATAAAAGGAAGCAAAACAGGAATAAGAAAAAATTAGTGTTGGGAATAAAAAATAGAAAAAGTAGATGAGATAGAGAGAGTACGGACCTATAAAAAAGTTATTAAGGTTTTTTTTCTGGGATAAGAGGCTTTCATTCTAGGTCATCGATAGTTCACACATCTTTTTGAGCAATTCTCTTGTAAAATTCTTCGTAACCTCAAAACAATTTAATAAACAATAGACATAACTAGTTTCCCCCTCGTTTTTTCAAATTTATTGTTGTAAATAATTAAAAATAATTCTGCCCATAATAAATGTTTACTTCTCAACAGTTAATCCTTTCATTGACTATACAAATGAATTGGTAAAAATAAAATGTACAACACACATGAATTAATAGTCCTTAAGAAGTCTAAATACAAAAAAAAAATATTACTATCAGCCAAAATACACTCCTGTGGTAATAGAGGTAAAAAAAAAAAAATAATCATAATAATCAGACAGCAAAGAACTTTCTTTTTAAAAATACCTTATTTCAATCATACAAGTATTTCTTAAAATTTACAAAACTCTTAACTACTTAGAAATATACAATCAAATTCTTTTTTCATTTTTAGAATTCAAAAATTATACATACATATATATATATATATATATATATATATATATATTTATATATATATTATATATACATGGCTTAAAAGAATTGCTGAAAAAATTAACTTTAAAATAGGTTACTTGTGGTTACCCATTACGATCGGAAAAAAGAAATTCTATGATTTTTTCATGACTTAGATTTTGTTTTTTTGTTGTTTTTTTTTTTACTTTTATACTCTATTAGAAATTGTTGTATGTATATATATATATATATATATATATATATATATATATATATATATACATATACTTTAAGCATGTAAGTGTATCCAATTACATGTTATGTTCTTATGTAATGTACGGCACATTCAGGAAACAAAATAAACTCCCTTTCGTATTGGCCACTAAAGGAATGAAATAAATAAATAAAAAATGTGTGTGTGTGTGTATACATATGTATATATATATATATATTTATATATATTCACCTGGAGGATGTAAACATTTCGTGGAACCTTATTTTATCCTTTAAAAAGAGGTTAACATGAACAATAAAATATAAGAAAAGAGTAATATTTTGTTAAACATTTATTAAATTACATTTTATTTGTAAAAAATAGAACAAAAATATCCGCATTAGTTTATAGAAAATAATATAGTATATCTAATACTTTTTTATTTTCAGTTTTATGATTATTTTTTCTTTTGTGTATTTTTTTTTTAATCTGGGCGATTAGCGCCAACATCCAAGGTGCAGGAGGAATTTTCTCAACGTGCCATGGGATGAGAAAATTCCTGCTGACGGTAGGAATCGAACCCACCATCTCCCGCATGAGAATCTAAGGCGTTAAGCCACTAGACCACGGAGTTTTTGTGTGTATTATATTCATATATATATTTTTTTTTCTCCTAGGTAAAAATTTTATTTTGTTTATAGATAATATCGCCCAGTTTTGGACACTAAATTCAGTTAAATAATAGAAATTGTGACTAGTCATGTTTTAATTCAGATTTAAAAAATTTCCTTTCGAATGGAAGGAGTTTTATTGGCCGGTAGCTATCTATTTATTTCTGGGTTTTCTCTATTTTCAGTAATAGCGTCCTGAATTTAAACTTCAACGAATCTATACTGACAAATTATACAAAATATGAGGATTGTAAAAAGAGTTTTGTATTGACTCTAAGGATGATCAAGAAATAGCTGAGTGTAAAATTGGACTGGAAATGGAATAAATTGTTTCTCAATATCTTTTGTCTCGTTGTTTCCATTTTGCGGAGTTTGTCGACATCCTCTATATTGACTAAGCCGTAGGTTTGAAAGGCATGAATATGGAAATGGTCTTCTTCCACGTAGGCGGATGGAGAAAAATTCTTTTTTGGATCTGAACAAATAAAGAGAATCTCACTTTTCTCTCAATCCATTCTGAACTCTTGCCAAGAACGCTTTCAAATATTTACGAAAGCATTTTTTCTCTCTTTTTTTTTTTTTTTTTTTTTTTTTTTTTTTTGTATCTTTTATCATGTTGAATTTTATCTGAATAAAGAACTTAGAGATGGTTCCCGACGGATCTTCAGAAGCACCTTCGGAATAAATAAACATTCTGGAATACACTATCGGAGGGGAGAGTATAAAAATCTACTGTGTACTTTAAACTCGATTCCTTTCATCTTGAGCAGCAATTACACCGACTACTGTATCATTTACAAGATATTTAGTACTGACATGTTTTTAAAAGGATCAGATTAAAGGAGATCACGTTATCCCAAACATAATTTTCATCCGTCAGAAGTTTTACAAGTTTAATTATATTAGGATGACGTTCACTTCCAAATTCTCAAAACAATATATTATCAGCTGGGGAAATATCAATGAGTAATGTAAAAGTAAAAAAAGGATAAAAAAAAAAAAAATATGAACCCCACAAGGCTCGAGAGGCTATCCTACAGGAAGGAATTTAGTTGCAGCTATGTTATCGCTTACACACATACTTACAGACTGCAGGGAAAGAAAAAACATTGACTTACCACAAGATTTACAGGAACTAATCACAAAGTACAGTAAACACATCGATAATATACTGAAATATCTATAGAAAGAAAAAACATTGACTTACCACAAGATTTACAGGAACTAATCACAAAGGACAGTAAACACATCGATAATATACTGAAATATCTATAGAAAGAAAAAACATTGACTTACCACAAGATTTACAGGAACTAATCACAAAGGACAGTAAACACATCGATAATATACTGAAATATCTATAGAAAGAAAAAACATTGACTTACCACAAGATTTACAGGAACTAATCACAAAGGACAGTAAACACATCGATAATATACTGAAATATCTATAGAAAGAAAAAACATTGACTTACCACAAGATTTAGAGGAACTAATCACAAAGGACAGTAAACACATCAATATTATACTGAAATATCTATAGAAAGAAAAAACATTGACTTACCACAAGATTTACAGGAACTAATCACAAAGGACAGTAAACACATCGATAATATACTGAAATATCTATAGAAAGAAAAAACATTGACTTACCACAAGATTTACAGGAACTAATCACAAAGTACAGTAAACACATCGATATTATACTGAAATATCTATAGAAAGAAAAAACATTGACTTACCACAAGATTTACAGGAACTAATCACAAAGGACAGTAAACACATCGATATTATACTGAAATATCTATAGAAAGAAAAAACATTGACTTACCACAAGATTTACAGGAACTAATCACAAAGGACAGTAAACACATCGATAATATACTGAAATATCTATAGAAAGAAAAAACATTGACTTACCACAAGATTTACAGGAACTAATCACAAAGGACAGTAAACACATCGATAATATACTGAAATATCTATAGAAAGAAAAAACATTGACTTACCACAAGATTTACAGGAACTAATCACAAAGTACAGTAAACACATCGATATTATACTGAAATATCTATAGAAAGAAAAAACATTGACTTACCACAAGATTTACAGGAACTAATCACAAAGGACAGTAAACACATCGATATTATACTGAAATATCTAAAGAAAGAAAAAACATTGACTTACCACAAGATTTACAGGAACTAATCACAAAGGACAGTAAACACATCGATAATATACTGAAATATCTATAGAAAGAAAAAACATTGACTTACCACAAGATTTACAGGAACTAATCACAAAGGACAGTAAACACATCGAGATTATACTGAAATATCTATAGAAAGAAAAAACATTGACTTACCACAAGATTTACAGGAACTAATCACAAAGGACAGTAAACACATCGATAATATACTGAAATATCTATAGAAAGAAAAAACATTGACTTACCACAAGATTTACAGGAACTAATCACAAAGGACAGTAAACACATCGATAATATACTGAAATATCTATAGAAAGAAAAAACATTGACTTACCACAAGATTTACAGGAACTAATCACAAAGGACAGTAAACACATCAATAATATACTGAAATATCTATAGAAAGAAAAAACATTGACTTACCACAAGATTTACAGGAACTAATCACAAAGGACAGTAAACACATCGATATTATACTGAAATATCTATAGAAAGAAAAAACATTGACTTACCACAAGATTTACAGGAACTAATCACAAAGGACAGTAAACACATCGATAATATACTGAAATATCTATAGAAAGAAAAAACATTGACTTACCACAAGATTTACAGGAACTAATCACAAAGGACAGTAAACACATCGATATTATACTGAAATATCTATAGAAAGAAAAAACATTGACTTACCACAAGATTTACAGGAACTAATCACAAAGGACAGTAAACACATCGATAATATACTGAAATATCTATAGAAAGAAAAAACATTGACTTACCACAAGATTTACAGGAACTAATCACAAAGGACAGTAAACACATCAATAATATACTGAAATATCTATAGAAAGAAAAAACATTGACTTACCACAAGATTTACAGGAACTAATCACAAAGGACAGTAAACACATCGATATTATACTGAAATATCTATAGAAAGAAAAAACATTGACTTACCACAAGATTTACAGGAACTAATCACAAAGGACAGTAAACACATCGATAATATACTGAAATATCTATAGAAAGAAAAAACATTGACTTACCACAAGATTTACAGGAACTAATCACAAAGGACAGTAAACACATCAATAATATACTGAAATATCTATAGAAAGAAAAAACATTGACTTACCACAAGATTTACAGGAACTAATCACAAAGGACAGTAAACACATCGATATTATACTGAAATATCTATAGAAAGAAAAAACATTGACTTACCACAAGATTTACAGGAACTAATCACAAAGGACAGTAAACACATCGATAATATACTGAAATATCTATAGAAAGAAAAAACATTGACTTACCACAAGATTTACAGGAACTAATCACAAAGGACAGTAAACACATCGATAATATACTGAAATATCTATAGAAAGAAAAAACATTGACTTACCACAAGATTTACAGGAACTAATCACAAAGGACAGTAAACACATCGATAATATACTGAAATATCTATAGAAAGAAAAGAAATTTTTCATTTTTAATGTTTTAATTTAGTTGTTTATTTATTTTTTTATTATTATTTTATTTTTATTTTGTTATGAAAAACCTTTCTGTTTTATAAATAATCTTCCCAATTATGTATAGGTTTTTTTTTTTTTTTTTTTTTTTTTTTTTTAATATGGCTCTGGATTGTTAGCTTTGTTCGCACATAGACTTAAAGAGCAAATCACCACGTTGTTAACTCTTTAATAAATAAATATGTTACCTCTTTTATGGTAATATTTAATTTTGTTCTTATTTCATATTATCCAGTTACAATTAAACAAATACACAGTAAACATACTTGAAGTTAATGATTCTTCAAAAAGTGAAATTTAAGAACGACAGACAAAATACGTTGAAACAATACAGTTTATGTAATAAATAAAAAATATTTAAATCATTGCCTACATCTAAAAATTTAATTTTCCTTTTTATCTTTCTTTAACGAATGCGAATCACCTGATTTAAATTTCTTCGTAAAAGAGTAAAATAAGAACACACAGTTGTTGAGCCAATGCTATGAACAAAAAAAATAAATTCCGCAATTTAAGCAAAATAAAGGGGAACTTTTGTTCCTAATTAATTCGTTCAAAAGGAAACTTTCTAAGCATATCTTTACAAATTAAATCCTCTCGGAGTTACTGTATCATACTAATAAATTAATTTATACAAACTACAAAGGTAAAGGAATTTTTTTTTTTTTTTTTTTTTTTTTTTTTTTACGGCGCATCGACAAATCTTGGCCATTAGCGCCGGCCTCCAGGGTGCAGCCAGGAATTTTCTCAGCGAGCCCTGAGATGAGAAAATAGGTAAAGGAAATAAATACTTTTTTCTTTAATTAGTCTTCTAAAGCTTCTTACTTTGTTAAAATCACCAGTAACTTTCAAAGTTTCATGTGGGTGAATAATTTATCTTTTCTTTAAACTGCAATGACTCATAAGTAACTTCTACAGAATAGCAAAGTAAAAACGACTTTCCGTGCATTTTCCAAGATTCTGGCGTCGAAAGTGTTGGTGGTCTTAATCGTAACGGAGAATTGGTGTCCTTGGGTTTTGGCGTATATAAGGGAGGCCTTAGGGAATGCTTATTAATTTGGGAAATGTACAAAAAAATATTTCCCAAAAGAGTTTTATTCAGAAGCCAACTATCTTTAATGTAAAATTAAGACAATTTTACTATGAATAATAAATAAGGCAGACACTTTTAAGGGGTATAACATGATACAAAAAAAAAAAAAAGTTTTTATTCTAATATTAAATGAGAGTTTTATTCACGCTGTCATTTAAACTGGGACAGCTGTACAAGATCATGTGAGCAAGAACCAATGAGAGCGCAGAGAACTACCACAACTGCGCGGTGCTCTCGCACACTCTTTCTGTTACAAGCAGTGTATTGCAGTCATAGGCAAGATTTTTTTTTCCTGATAATTAAACCCCACAAAAGTGTCTGCCCTTTTGTAATTATTTTCAAATATGTTTATTGAAGACGCTGTTTAAATCGCGTTTACTTTTTAACCACCTTAAAAGTATCTGCCTTATTTATTATTCATTGTAAAATTGCCTAAAATTGCAATTTGTTTGCATTAATGATTGTTGGTTTCTGAATTAAACGCCATTTTTTGACAATATTGCGCAGTACCTGGTGTTCCAAGGTATGTCCAGAAAATACATATTCACCTTCTTATCTACCCAAGAGGTACATTATAGCAAAATTTCAAGGTGCATAAAACACTTCATGAAAAGTGGGTTACCAGCTCTCCCACTATAAAGCATATTTATGTTCCTGAATTTGAGGAGAGGGCTCTAAACGTTTTTTATTATTATTATTTTACCTTCTTGAGTATTGTCGCCTACTTCCGATATACCCTGTATAATAAATAATATGAAGAATCCAATGATGGGAAAAACAATATGTGTTAACTATAAATAAATCTCATTCTAATAGGATAAGGTAGATGTAGGAAAACATATATAAAATACAGAAATAAAGGAAAACCAATAAGCCAATCATACTACCCATTGTGGAGATTATAGGTTAGATTGTGAGCTGTAAAATTGATGGGGTCGGGGCAGAATAGTGCCAAGCAACATTTTAAACAAACTTCACTGTAGCTGCTTTATGTTGGATATTATGTAGGACTATAAGTTGAATGGTTAGGAGCAACAAGATAAGCATGCAGAGCTTGTAGTCACATTTCAGTAGCATTTGCATCATAGTCCCACATAATAGCCAACATAAAACAGCAGTTAAGTTTTGTTAAAAATGTTGCTTGGCACTGTTTTGCCCCGGGCCCTTCAATTGACTTATACACATGTACAACAAAAATATTTCTGTGGCTCCAAGTTCCATGTCCCTAAGAAAGGAAGGGATTTTGAAGAAAGTGGAATGAAGGAACCTCCTTCCCCCCTTTAGAGTCCTGGTATCCTGGAGATCCTATCTCTCTACTCTGGGATTAGACCTTAATTAGGTTTCGGATGAATTTCTTTTCAGGATTTATAGAAACCCTCATCCAGACACAAAAGACGTCCTTTTAAGCTTTTATGTCACAAGATAAATTTAATCCGTAATGATAACGTCTTTTTGAAGGCTTTTCGATACTCCTTTTCGAAAAGCTTAATATTTCATTTAGTAAACGGCTATAAAACTTTATTGAAATAATTAACTCTTATAGAAAGAAAGGAGAAGCACAAATGGTTTAGAAGTATAATTTTTGGTGTTGGGTGGCTGGTCAACCCTTAAGGTCACTAACGCCATTCCTGTGTGTAGTAATATAATCATAAATTATATCACCTCATAAGTTTGGTGATATAATTTATGATTTGTCAGGGATCGATGGAGAAACAGAGGATTCACACTTTTTTTACAGCATGTCAATCGTTTAGGTCATTAAGGCCATTCCTTTGTGAAGTGTATAATCTACTATATATTTGTCAAATACCACTCACTCACTCAGTGACCTATAATCGCCCAGCCCAAAATACCCCCCCCCCCCATGAATGAATGAATTAGCCCCACTTGACATAAAATTTTCAAATTTTGCATGCACACTTCCCTTAATCTCTTGTTACTGCTAACCTATAGATAATGGGTTATCTCTAGGTTATTTTTTCTGGACACTGGTCCGGAGCGCCTCAATGTCTAGAAACATTATACTCTGATTACTTATCAATTGATGAATAACTTATAGTATTACTATAATAAACTGCACTAAATTATATAGCAGGGTTAATTTTGATGATACATTACTTAACGCAATAAAATAACTACTTATCTGCAGCGACGAAGCACGGGTATTCAGCTAGTCATTGGTTGTAATCATCCAAGATTATTTGCTAATCGTTAATAATAAACTGTAAAATATAACATAAGTCTGTTAATGCCAATAATTATTTTTCAGAAGCCTTCCTCTTGAATTTACCACATATCTTTCATCTTGGAAGGTGACAAAACTTACAATTTTAGATAATGTCAGACTAATCAAATTTTGCTGATTAGTTCTGCAACCTCCAAAAAGCCAAAATGACTTGCTATTTGTTTGTGTTCATCGGCTAATATTTCATTGATAGACTCTGACAGCTGATGTTGCTTATTTAATTATCCATGACCCCTGCATTCCGACAAAATATGCTTCACTGCACAATGCACGAGCTGCACATTCGAGGTGCATTCTTTGACATGTTGAAGGTGTGTGTGACCTATTCTTAACCGGCTTAACACCACTTCTTTTCTTCTTGTCTCTTGGCTTGGTGTTTTACAAGGCTTAATATTCCTTTTAATTCCCCGAAGTTTGTTATCGCAGAATCCTTCCCAGCATGCTTGTCTTACACTCCATACAGTAACCTCGAATGTTTATGCAGTGGTATACCCTCTCCAACTGCCCATCCTACCAAATTGTCGTCTACATGTTCGGTTTTATGAATCCTACAGTGTTCTTTGGGCGACACAGCCAAAAAGACTAAAGTCAAATCTAGTAAAAAAACGTAGGATTTTTGAGAAATGTATTTATTGTTTTTCCAAAATAGAGCCAAAATTCATAATTTTCTATTAAACTTTTCGTCGAAAATCGGCCATGAAATCGTTATAATTTAACGACTCAAAAAAATCCTTCGCACTATACTAGACAATTAGGAAGCTGCAGTTAAACTTTAACTAGATATTTTGGACATTTTTCGTTATTTGTTCCTCTTAGGCCCTTAAAAGAATGTATAAAAACAAAAATCAGCAATTATAGTTCAGGAGAAAAAAAATGTTGCGTTTACGCAACTTTGGGAAAAGCTAGGCATATCAGAAAATACCATGATTTTGTTATAATATCGTTATTTATTTAATTTTAAAACTTTATAGTACTCTAAACAATATTTTATATAACTTTAGTTTGAGTTAAAAACATAATTGCAATTTTAAAAAAAATAAATTGAGTCAAAAAATTATTTGTATAAAATTTTGGTGAGCATTGCACCTTCAAAATCCTGCCTTCCTTCTTCCAAGATATGACAAAAGTAACCATCTGATCGTCAAGTAAGATAATAAACAAAAATTAAGATGTGCCAACGGCCATAGCCACGTTGAAAGCACCGGTTCCCATAGATCACCGAAGTTAAGCAACGTCGGGCGTGGCCAGTACCTGAATGGGTAGAATGAAGATGTCGCCGATCCTAATCACAAACAATATTCATCTGCAGTAAATGTTAGCTGACTTTACGTGTGGAATGCTCACAAAATTTTCAAAAATATAATTTTTGACTCAATTTATTTTTTAAAAAATTGTAATTATGTTTTCAACTGAAGCCAAAGTATAAAATATTGTTTAGAGTAAAATAAAATTTAAAAAGTAAATAAATACCGATATTATAATAAAATCATGTTATTTTCTGCTATGCCTAGCTTTTCCCAAAGTTGCGTAAACGCAACATTATATTCGCAGGGCCACAGAATTGCCATAAAAATTTATGATCGCAATTACTTTTATTGGTTACATTTCTTATATATTCAAGTAATGATTAGAGCAACAAAAAAATGTTGTTTAACAAATACATCGATATTTTGGGCAACTTTCTTTTTCAATATTAAAAAAAAAAATAAAACAAACAAAAATAGCAAAACATTTTATTTGGGCTTAAGAATTGTTTTCCTGTTCTTTAAGGAGTTGCCTAGTTAAAAAAAACTATTCAATCTAAATTAAAATATTTATTTGCATGAGAAAAAAATTGTGAAAATAATGTTGCGTTTATGCAACTTTGGGAGGAAATGGGTTAAAGCTTAATGTTCTGAAATGTTGTTGTTTTTTTTTTTCCTTTTTAATTTTTTTTTATATATCATTTCTTGTAA
Source organism: Gonocerus acuteangulatus (assembly GCA_946811695.1). Taxonomy (NCBI): domain Eukaryota; kingdom Metazoa; phylum Arthropoda; class Insecta; order Hemiptera; family Coreidae; genus Gonocerus; species Gonocerus acuteangulatus. The sequence continues at coordinate 61,567,303 of OX328129.1, read as the reverse complement.
TAAAGATTAAAAAATGTTGTTTGTTTATTTTTGAAATGTATCGGAACTTTATTTAAAAAATTTAATCTTTAAATTAATTAAATCTTTAAAAATTTAATCACATAAAAGCTCTTGGATATCATTTTTGATTAGCTCAGGAAGAATTTAAATCCAGAAAAATGATGATGGTAAAGAAACTACACAAAGTAGTATTTATTACCCATGAAGTCGAAATGTTATAATTACTACTCATTAAATATGCATCATTGTGACATCCTAGAATAATCAAGATGGCTAATGTTGGCCTTAGATGTATGAAGTAAAATCATGTATGTATAAGGTTGATAAGAGCTGATAAAATATGTGTAGGATGACACTAGGGGAGCAAGTTCTGTACACGTGGGACACATCTCACGTTCCTTGGCTTGGAATATTTATTTCCTATCCCTTGGAGATCTTAGGAAACACTGAGAAGAGTATGAGACCACTCCTTGTAGAGTCTGAGATAAGTTCTTCCATTTTGCATACTATAGTAGATAAGGTATAACTTCTAAGGATGTTATTCATTTCTCTTCAGGAGTCATGGATTTATTAGCCTTCAAGGAGCAGTCTGATATTTTCCTGCTTACTTTATCAGACTTAGTAGGGAATTCGACATTTATTTTATATATATATATATATATATATATATATATATATATATATATATATATATAAATATATATATATATATATATATATATATATATATATATATATATATATATATGCACCTCGAATGTGCAGCTCGTGCAATGTGCAGTGAAGCATATTTTGTCGGAATGCAGGGGTCATGGATAATTAAGTAAGCAACATCAGCTGTCAGAGTCTATCAATGAAATATTAGCCGATGAACACAAACAAATAGCAAGACATTTTGGCTTTTTGGAGGTTGTAGAACTAATCAGCAAAATTTGATTAGTCTGACATTATCTAAAATTGTAAGTTTTGTCACCTTCCAAGATGAAAGATATGTGGTAAATTCAAGAGGAAGGCTTCTGAAAAATAATTATTGGCGTTAACAGACTTATGTTATATTTTACAGTTTATTATTAACGATTAGCAAATAATCTTGGATGATTACAACCATCAATGACTAGCTGACTACCCGTGCTTCGTCACGGCAGATAAGAAGTTATTTTATTGCGTTAAATAATGTTTCATTAAAATTACGTCACTATACAATTCTGTGCAGTTTATTACAGCACGGTTCCCGTCATACTATATTTTATTCAATGGGCGTTAAAATTTAAAAGTTTATGTTTCCAAGAAGCCATATGGTAACACCCAATATATTTACGAGTATTTCCAAGGTTATAGGCGAGGAGGGTTCCGGATATTATTACCTCGCCTGGAAAACCTAAGGATATGCCATACATCACGATTTGACCGGGACTGTCCCGGTATTTTGCAATTGTTTCGGTGTCCCGCCCGGTTTTATCAATGTCCCGGAAAAGGCTGTAAGATGTAAAAAGTAATGAATTCATGTTTATAGGAATCTTTTTTAAATCGGTTACTTTTCTACAATTAACATTGTTACTACTGCTCACAGTGTCAAAGAAATCAGAAGTAATCCAACTGTAAAACGCTGGAACTACCTGCACAGCGCTGCCAGGCACTACTATTTGGCTGAGAGATTGTTTTAAGAAAATCAAGTAGCAAAAAAAGTTCCGTTCTTATTTTTAAGGTTAGGGTAGACTAACAGTTTAGGATTCCCCCTTCCCGTTAGTTGCTAGGCTTAAAACTCACCAACCATTTTGCTTATAATTTGTACTCTTTTTATCCCCCCCCCCCTGGTATGCCCATCCCATATTAATGTGTCTCAGTTTAACTCTCCAAAAATATGGCTAGCCTATCTGACGGGAACAGGAAGAAAAGAAACGCTATTAAAACTCTATGAGGGACAGTTTATTTCTAGTAATTTAAGGTCTGCCATCATAGTTGAAATTAACCTCAATTAGAAATAAAACTATGAGATAGATAATGTAAGGTAACAGCTGTTCTTTATCGTCCTAGCAACGCAGGCTGCCTAGGCTTGCCTTCTCTAACCAACTCAAACTTTAAACCCCCCTAAAAATGCTTAAAAATACGAATATCAAAAAATCCTTTCTTAGTGAGCGCCTACGTTATGTAGGGAGTGTCCATGCAAAATTTCAAAATTTTCTGTCGAGCGGTTTGGGCTGGGCGTTGATAGATGAGTGAGTGAGTGGTATTTGACAAATATATAATATATATATATATATATATATATATATATATATATATATGTGTGTTGTTTGTTCGGCATCTGTCTCCAGCGGTCTTGCTCCTCCTGTCATCGCAATATTTCGCCGGATTCCTCTCCGGCTTCTTCAGGCAATCATTCATCCTTGCTGGTTGGTAAGGGAATGAGCTCGTTTTTTTTTTTTTTTTTTTTTTTTTTTTCCTAAACCCCACTTTAGATAAAAGAGAAATAAAAAGCATGCAAGGAAGGGCATGATGAAAACGAAAGTGAAAGAAAAACGTGCAGGAACGCAAAGAAAAACTAAGGACCTCGAACGACACAGGCGGGCGTAAGGGCCACAGGTAGAGGGAGGATGAGGGAGGAGGTGTCCTTATTCTGCATTAATGCACTTGAAGGCGGTAAGTAAAGGAGAAAAAAGGTGTAGGATTCCCAAAGGGAGGTATGTGTAATGTGCTGTGTGGGGCACAGCGATAGAGGAGGAGGTAAAACGAAAGATAGTCGGAGAGTAGAAGAAAGAAGAAAGGGGAAGAAGGTCAGTTATACTGTCTTACGTGTCAAGTGTCAGTGTAACTTGTGTTTGTTGGAAATGTGTTGTGTTCTAGTACGTCTACTAGGCGTTGTGTGAACTCTGTTGGTCCTTGCCAGCGTCCTGGTCGTCCAGGTGGTGTGATGTCGTTAAAGAGTGGATTGTCATGGTACTTAAGTCCGTCAAAGAATTTGATGTGACGTCGTTTTATGAATTCTGAAACTGTAGGGAGTTCTAAAAGTTTGTGTAAGTCGGGGGCTTTGAGTTTATTGTGTGAGGTGCTCCGTGTGACTGTTTTGAGTATTCGGTTCTGAAAAGATTGTAGTGTTCTGAGTATGGTGGGGTTCAGGAACCGAAAGAGTGGTGTGCCGTATAGTAGTGCCGGTCGTAGGACTCCTTTGTAAATGAGTAGCTTCAGTCTGAGTGAGAGGTTTGGTGAATTGAGTAAATATCCAAGAGAGCGGGCTTTCGTCCTGACAAGCTTTAGCTTCTTGGTAAAGTGTGTGTGGAAACTGAGATGTGTTCCTAAGTGTATCCCCAAGTAATTAATATGTCTTTTTAACTTGTTTCTTTTGTTTCTAACCGTGAAATACTTGGGGCGTGCTCGTGTTGAATTGCCATGAAAGGCGAAGAGTAGTGCGTCTGTCTTGGTCGGGTTTACTGTGATGTGTATTCGTCGCAGTTCGTCTACTACGTCTGCGCAAACCTCTTCAGCTTGTTTTAATGCCTTTGAATGTGACATGGATGTGCTGTATATCGCGATATCGTCGGCGTATGCGGCTATTTTTGTGTTTGGGTACTGTTCACCGACGATTTCTGATGTGTAAATGGAAAAGAGTGTTGGTGCGAGTACTGACCCCTGTGGTACACCGCAGGGGATTGGGTGTGTGCTGGAGAGGCTTGCCCCTACCCTAACCGTCATAGTACGTCCGTATAGGAAAGAGTGTATTATGTTATAGAGTTGTTCTGGACATTCGTAAGTTCTGAGTTGCTGCATGAGTATATTATGTGAAACAGAGTCAAAAGCTTTCGTACAGTCAATCGATATGAGTGCTGTAGTCCGGTTCATGAGCATGTTGTTTGTGATGTGTGATTGGAGCCTTACTAGCTGGTGTTCTGAACTGTGTGCAGGGCGGAAGCCGAACTGCTCAGCAGGGATTATATCCTCCTCTGCGCAAAAGTCTTTCAGATATCTCAGTATGATCTTTTCATACACTTTTGATAGATGAGGCAGTAGGCTTATGGGTCTGTAGTGTTCAGGTGTGTCGCCCTTTTTGTTAGGTTTGAGTAGTGGAGTGATGATGGCGTGTCTCCAGTGTTCGGGGAAGTGTCTGAGGCGGAGGCATGTGTTATATATGTGTACGAGATAGTGTAGTCCTTTTCTCGGTAGCTGTTTGAGTAATATGTACTGAAGTCTGTCATGTCCTGGGGATTTATTCCCTCGTGTCTGTCTGAGTATGGCTGTCAGTTGTTTTGGTGAGACGTACATGTAATTGTCTTGTAGTGTAAGTCTGTATTCAGGTGTACGGTCTTTGTTGCGAGTCTGAGCGTCATGTGAGTAGTAGGTAGCGAGTATGTCCGCCTGGTCTTTTTCGTCTAGTAGAGTATCTTGTCTGTGTATTTTTACTGTGTTAGTCTTATGCGTGCGTGTTCGTATGAGCCTCCAGAATTGCCTATAGTCACCATGTGTCTGCCTGAGTTTCTCATGCCACATGGACGTCTTCCATTGTGACATGAGAGTGCGTATTTGTGTAGTGAGTGAATTTAGTGCAGTTTTATAGTGTCTGTCTCGTGTTCTGTACCAAATGTTTTTGATATTGTTTCGTTGTTTGATGAGTGTGAGAATGTGTTGTGGTGGTTTCCTAAGATTTGGAGGTGCTGGCGCGAACTTAGGAATGCTCGAGTCGGCCGCGAAGGTGATTGTGTCTGTGAATTGTTTAATGGCCTCGTCGAGAATTTGTGTGTCATGTATGGGTGTGATAGGGGGGGTGTGTTCGTGAATGAGGTGTTTGTATTTGTGCCAGTCTGCCTTACTGTAGTGGTAGTTTGTGGCTGTGGGTATGGGGATGTGCCCGTGTAGTTCGTATAAGACCGGCCTGTGGTCTGATGTGATAAAATCGAGTGCAGTGCACGCGGTTATTACGTGTGGTTGTCGCGTAACTAGCAAGTCAATCGTTGAAGTCATGCTGGGATCTGCGAAGTGTCTGAATGTGTGTGTGCCTGGGTGTATGACTGTCAGGGGGTATTTTGTCAGCTTAGTCCCTGCGGGGTTATTTCTCGTATTATGCCAGGCAGTGTGTCTAGCGTTCAGGTCACCTATGAGTATGTGTCGTCTGTCTGTCGAAGTTTCCGAAAGGAGAAGTCCCAGTCGTGAAAGTCGTCCTCTCGGTCTCCGATAGTATGCGGTCAGTTTGTACGTCTTGTTCAGTTTTACTATAATTGTCAGAACAAAATTGTATTCGTCTGGGTCTATGATAGGGTCTATCCGTTGAAATCGTGTACCGTGTCGAAGGCCGATGGCGACTCCACCGGCTAGTGTGTTGTCCATGTCGTGCCGGAGAAGTGTATAGCCTTGGAAGTGTGCGTAACTACCTCTGGTCAGTCGTGTGTCGGTTAGTATGAATACAGTGGGCTGTATTTGTCGTAGAAGTAAGTCCACGTCTTGTAGTTTTGGAGTTAGTCCGTTCGTGTTTAAGTTAAGTATAGTGTGTCTGGTCATTTTGTTATCAGTTTTGTCATGAGTTCAACTAATGTACGTATCATGGACATCATGTCGGTCATGGTGTTAGTCAGTCGTTCGACCCATGCGGGTGTACTGTCACTGGTGTGTTGTTGTGGTGCAATAGGTGTTGGTAATTGGTAGGTTGGTGGTGTAGGTGGGGTGGGCAACAGAGCTGGTCTGGTGTTTTGTGTGCGTTGGGGAAGTGGTTGTGTTGGTGGTGGTGGTGGAGGGGGAAGTTGTGTGATGTGGCCAGTGAAGGCATTAGAGTAGCTGAAGGCTGGGTCTACTGTTCTGTATGTTCGTGCGTTAGCCGGGGGGGCTACTATTGTTTGTCGGGCTTTTCGGCTCTTCTCTAATAGGTCGAGCCGGGCTGGGCATTGCCTGTATGAGGCGGGGTGCTGCTCCTGACAGTTGGGGCACTGGAGTGTGTTGGTGATCCGGTCGCAGTCTTTCGACGCGTGTGCTTTGCCACAGCGAACACAACGTTCGCGTAAGTTGCAATTATTTCTGGTGTGGCCGAAGCGCTGACACCGGAAACACTGAGAGATTGAGTTGTCTCCCTTGTAGGGTTTGAAATACACTATTATTTGATCGATCGATTTGATCGATTTTAGGTGTGTTGGGTTGAATTTAGGGGTGAATGTGAGTAAGACAGGGGGGATGGGGGCTCTAGTACCGTCTGTCGTGGTTTTGCTCATACGTTTCACTGATACCAGTTGATCCGTTTGGAGCTCCTGCTTAATGTTCTCTAGCGGGTGGTCAACATCCAGCCCGAAGAGCACGAATGATTGGTTTTTGGGGGAGCCCTTGGGTGTGTAAGAGTAAAATTGCGTCTTGTTGGTCGTAAGTTTGTTTTTGATTGTTTCGAAAGTCTTGAGGTCTTGGGCAAATATCTTATTTCCGCCTTTACATCTTTGTACAGTGTAATTTTTAATGCCGGCTGTGTTCAGTGTTCTGACGAGACTGTTTACGTCAGTGTAGTGTGGGGGCAGTACAATGGGTGGTGGTTTTATGTTCCTGAGGGGTTCAAATTTGTTCTGAGTTTTAATAGGGGCGGGGGTGTTGTTGACAGTGGGTGTGGTGTTGCGGGCCACCTTCCGGTGTTTTTTGCCCTGTGGCTTGACCAGTGTAAAGATTTCACTATCAGTGATATCTTCGCTATCTGAAGAGCTGCTGGTCTCAATAGGTCTCTTGGAGGCCGGGGGAAGGTTAGGAAAGTCTTTCGTATTTTCTAAGGCGATTCCCTGTTCCATAGGAGACTCGGGGGCCAGGAAGTTGAAGAGACGATCCATCTCTTCGCTTGTGAATGTTCGTGTGGCGAGGGCTTCTAGGGTTTCCTTTTGTATGTGTGTGCTTGTAGAGGGTGGTGGTGTGTCTGAGCGTGAATGAGCTCGTTAGTGGTTTGGGCCCTTCTTATCCTTCTTGGTCGGAGACTATGCGAGCCAATGAACTGGGGAGGCTCTGGGCCAATCGGGTTCCGTCTGTCTCTGTTAACTTCCTCGGTCGTCCGTTCGGGGCGCTGGTGGTCCTGTATGAGTGGATTGTCTCCAGTCTTCTTCAGGATGGCCCGCCAGGTGTTGGAGAGGATGAGTCCTTCTTCTCTATTGAAGTTGGCTGGATTTTTGTGGATCTCAATCGCCTCTCTGATGAGTCTCCTGTTCAGCGTGTCTTCCTTAGCCAGGGTCTTGGCTTGATCAAACAGGACTTGTCTGGGGCACTCTTCTCCATGTGTTGCCACAGCAGAAGTTTTGGTGCGTCCCAGCCTGTAGTCTGCAGCGTGTTGCGCGATTCGAGTGGCTACCTTCTTCCCTGTCTGTCCTATATACACTTTCCCGCAGTCACATGGTAGAAGATATACACCCTGGTCTTGCAACCGCTGCTTGTCCTTGCTTTTGCTCAGCCAATCCCCGATTTTGTTCAGCGGCTTGTAGGCGACCTCCATATCCTGTTTCCTAAATAGTCTGCCTAGCTTCTCGCTGACCCCGCTGACATACGGTAGGGTAATTCTGCTTCTAGTTTGTGTTTCCCTCCGGTTACTCTCATCACGGTGGCGATTTTTCACCATCCTTATCGTTCGGGCCAACTTCTTCCGGTCGTATCCATTCCCGGCTAAGTCGTCCGTCAGTTGACTGAGTTCTGCTCTTAGGAGTGATTCGTTACTGCACAGAGTTATAGCTCTGTGTGTCAGTGTCTTAACCACTCCCATTTTTTGTGCCGTGTGGTGGTGAGAATCGGCGTGGAGGTATCTTCCTGTGGCCGTGGGTTTCCTGTATACTGTGTGCTCCAGTTCACCGTTGGTTCCTTTCATGATCAGGAGGTCCAGGAAAGGCAATCTGCCATCCTTCTCTTCTTCGATGGTAAATCTGATGGCTGGGTGCAAATTGTTCATGAGATGGAGGAATTTTTTGAGTTCCTCTGCACCATGTTGCCAGATTGCGAAGACATCGTCCACGTATCGCAGCCAAAGCTTCGGTTTGTGTTCGCTGCCCTCGATCAGTCGCCTTTCGAAGTCCTCCATGAAAATGTCAGCCACAACTGCTGATAGGGGACTACCCATGGCCACTCCATCCTTCTGCTTATAGATGATTCCCTTGTACTGGAAGTAGCAGGAAGTTAGAACTAGTTCAGCTAGTTCCATCATCCCTCCCTCCAAGAATTTATTGTCTTTGATGATCTGGGTAGCATCTTTAGCTGGAAGGTTGGTGAAGAGGGACTCCACATCAAAGCTCACCACCAGGTCTCCTTCTTCGAGCCTAGTGTTTTTTTAGGATTTCCACCAAATGAATCGAATTTCGTACTGCCGAAAAGGACTGGCCTGTGTAAGGTTTCAGAGCTTTTGCCAGCACCTTGCTGGCTCTGTACGTGGGTGCTCCAATCATTGAGACTATAGGCCTGAGGGGTGCTCCTTCTTTGTGGATTTTTGGTAAACCATAGATCCGGGGTATTCTGGAGTCACCGGGGGCCATCTCTGCGATTCGTGCCTTATCTTTGATCTTCTCCTTTAAGATTTTGTTTATTTGATTTTCAATTCGCTTGGTGGGGTCCTTTATGTTCTTATCGTATGTGTTTATGGACAGTAAGCCTTCCATTTTATCTTCATAGGATGTTTTGTTGAGGATCACTGTCATATTTCCTTTGTCAGCCTTTGTGATTATGACATCTTCCCTCTTCCTCAGATCACATAGGGCTTTTCTTTGGGCTGGTGTTAAGTTGTCTTTCGGGGGCCTGGTTCTTCCTACGAGGTAGGCAGCTTCTAACCTGATCGTTTCAGCCTTGTCTTTATCCATCCGGGAGAGGGCGGCCTCGATGCTGGTTACAAGTTCCTCCGTCGGGTTGCGTTTTGGTGCCACAGCGAAATTCATGCCTTTTTCAAGGACTTCTGTGGCTTCCTGAGACAACTCAATACAAGCCAGGTTTACAATGACTTTTCTGTCCACTGGTGGGCGTGGTAGTTGTCGCAAAAAATCATCTTCAACGACCCTTTTGAGGGCCACCAAATTTGATTTTTGCGTCAATTTGTCCCATTTTTTCGTTTTCTTATCGGCGTTTTTTGTCCCTTCCTTTTTTGCCTTGTCATCAGTAATACGGTCAACAGTATCCCACATGTCTGGGTCGACTATTGAGCGTATTTTTTCTTTTAGGGACGTTTCATCTGTTAATTGGCTCCACAACCTGTGGCGATACGCTCCAATTCTTTCCCTTAGCAGCGCCTTCTCCATGTTGTCATAGTTCCGGGCTGCTTTGGGAGTCTTGAGGGGCCTCTTCATCCTCAGGAAGGGGGGTGTCACATTCTCGTCCCTGCACCTCCGTAGGAAGTCCAGATCATTACGTGTTGTCGCTATGCGGCACCTCGTTTTGCTCAGTCTCCTGGTCAGGGTGTACGTTTCCTCGCCGTAGAGGTTTGATATGCTATTTTTCAAGCTACTTCGCTGGGAATTAAATGTGTTGTTTGTTCGGCATCTGTCTCCAGCGGTCATGCTCCTCCTGTCATCGCAATATTTCGCCGGATTCCTCTCCGGCTTCTTCAGGCAATCATTCATCCTTGCTGGTTGGTAAGGGAATGAGCTCGTCGTTTTTTTTTTTTTTTCCTAAACCCCACTTTAGATAAAAGATAAATAAAAAGCATGCAAGGAAGGGCATGATGAAAACGAAAGTGAAAGAAAAACGTGCAGAAACGCAAAGAAAAACTAAGGACCTCGAACGACACAGGCGGGCGTAAGGGCCACAGGTAGAGGGAGGAGGTGTCCTTATTCTGCATTAATGCACTTGAAGGCGGTAAGTAAAGGAGAAAAAGGTGTAGGATTCCCAAAGGGAGGTATGTGTAATGTGCTGTGTGGGGCACAGCGATAGAGGAGGAGGTAAAACGAAAGATAGTCGGAGAGTAGAAGAAAGAAGAAAGGGGAAGTAGGTCAGTTATACTGTCTTACGTGTCAAGTGTCAGTGTAACTTGTGTTTGTTGGATTGTTCCTAGCGTGTTCTAAAATGTGTTGTGTTCTAGTACGTCTACTAGTCGTCGTGTGAACTCTGTTGGTCCTTGCCAGCGTCCTGGTCGTCCAGGTGGTGTGATGTCGTTAAAGAGTGGATTCTCATGGTACTTAAGTCCGTCAAAGAATTTGATGTGACGTCGTTTTATGAATTCTGAAACTGTAGGGAGTTCTAAAAGTTTGTGTAAGTCGGGGGCTTTGAGTTTATTGTGTGAGGTGCTCCGTGTGACTGTTTTGAGTATTCGGTTCTGAAAAGATTGTAGTGTTCTGAGTATGGTGGGGTTCAGAAACCGAAAGAGTGGTGTGCCGTATAGTAGTGCCGGTCGTAGGACTCCTTTGTATATGAGTAGCTTCAGTCTGAGTGAGAGGTTTGGTGAATTGAGTAAGTATCCAAGAGAGCGGGCTTTCGTCCTGACAAGCTTTAGCTTCTTGGTAAAGTGTGTGTGAAAACTGAGGTGTGTTCCTAAGTGTATCCCCAAGTAATTGATATGTCTTTTTAACTTGTTTCTTTTGTTTCTAACCGTGAAATACTTGGGGCGTGCTCGTGTTGAATTGCCATGAAAGGCGAAGAGTAGTGCGTCTGTCTTGGTCGGGTTTACTGTAATGTGTATTCGTCGCAGTTCGTCTACTACGTCTGCGCAAACCTCTTCAGCTTGTTTTAATGCCTTTGAATGTGACATGGATGTGCTGTATATCGCAATATCGTCGGCGTATGCGGCTATTTTTGTGTTTGGGTACTGTTCACCGACGATTTCTGATGTGTAAATGGAAAAGAGTGTTGGTGCGAGTACTAACCCCTGTGGTACACCGCAGGGGATTGGATGTGTGCTGGAGAGGCTTGCCCCTACCCTAACCGTCATAGTACGTCCGTATAGGAAAGAGTGTATTATGTTATAGAGTTGTTCTGGACATCCGTAAGTTCTGAGTTGCTGCATAAGTATATTATGTGAAACAGAGTCAAAAGCTTTCATACAGTCAATCGATATGAGTGCTGTAGTCCGGTTCATGAGCATGTTGTTTGTGATGTGTGATTGGAGCCTTACTAGCTGGTGTTCTGAACTGTGTGCAGGGCGGAAACCGAACTGCTCAGCAGGGATTATATCCTCCTCTGCGCAAAAGTCTTTCAGATATCTCAGTATGATCTTTTCATACACTTTTGATAGATGAGGCAGTAGGCTTATGGGTCTGTAGTGTTCAGGTGTATCGCCCTTTTTGTTAGGTTTGAGTAGTGGAGTGATGATGGCGTGTCTCCAGTGTTCGGGGAAGTGTCTGAGGCGGAGGCATGTGTTATATATGTGTACGAGATAGTGTAGTCCTTTTCTCGGTAGCTGTTTAAGTAATATGTACTGGAGTCTGTCATGTCCTGGGGATTTATTCCCTCGTGTCTGTCTGAGTATGGCTGTCAGTTGTTTTGGTTAGACGTACATGTAATTGTCTTGTAGTGTAAGTCTGTATTCAGGTGTACGGTCTTTGTTGCGAGTCTGAGCGTCATGTGTGTAGTAGGTAGCGAGTATGTCCGCCTGGTCTTTTTCGTCTAGTAGAGTATCTTGTCTGTGTATTTTTACTGTGTTAGTCTTATGCTTGCGTGTTCGTATGAGCCTCCAAAATTGCTTGAAGTCACCATGTGTCTGCCTGAGTTTCTCATGCCACATGGACGTCTTCCATTGTGACATGAGAGTGCGTATTTGTGTAGTGAGTGAATTTAGTGCAGTTTTATAGTGCCTGTCTCGTGTTCTGTACCAAATGTTTTTGATGTTATTTCGTTGTTTGATGAGTGTGAGAATGTGCTGTGGTGGTTTCCTAAGATTTGGGGGTGCTGGCGCGAACTTAGGAATGCTCGAGTCGGCCGCGAAGGTGATTGTGTCTGTGAATTGTTTAATGGCCTCGTCGAGAATTTGTGTGTCATGTATGGGTGTGATAGGGGGGGGGGTATGTTCGTGTATGAGGTGTTTGTATTTGTGCCAGTCTGCCTTACTGTAGTGGTAGTTTGTGGCTGTGGGTATGGGGATGTGCCCATGTAGTTCGTATAAGACCGGCCTGTGGTCTGATGTGATAAAATCGAGTGCAGTGCACGCGGTTATTACGTGTGGTTGTCGCGTAATTAGCAAGTCAATCGTTGAAGTCATGCTGGGATCTGCGAAGTGTCTGAATGTGTGTGTGCCTGGGTGTATGACTGTCAGGGGGTATTTAGTCAGCTTAGTCCCTGCGGGGTTATTTCTCGTATTATGCCAGGCAGTGTGTCTAGCGTTCAGGTCACCTATGAGTATGTGTCGTCTGTCTGTCGAAGTTTCCAAAAGGAGAAGTCCCAGTCGTGAAAGTCGTCCTCTCGGTCTCCGATAGTATGCGGTCAGTTTGTACGTCTTGTTCAGTTTTACTATAATTGTCAGAACAAAATTGTATTCGTCTGGGTCTATGATAGGGTCTATCCGTTGAAAGCGTGTACCGTGTGGAAGGCCGATGGCGACTCCACCGGCTAGTGTATTGTCCATGTCGTGCCGGAGAAGTGTATAGCCCTGGAAGTGTGCGTAACTACCTCTGGTCAGTCGTGTGTCGGTTAGTATGAATACAGTGGGCTGTATTTGTCGAAGAAGTAAGTCCACGTCTTGTAGTTTTGGAGTTAGTCCGTTCGTGTTTAAATTGAGTATAGTGTGTCTGGTCATTTTGTTATCAGTTTTGTCATTAGTTCTACTAATGTTCTTATCATTGACATCATGTCGGTCATGGTGTTTGTCAGTCGTTCGACCCATGCGGGTGTACTGTCACTGGTATGTTGTTGTGGTGCGATAGGTGTTGGTATTTGGTAGATAGGTGGTGTTGGTGGGGTGGGAAGTAGAGCTGGTCTGGTGTTTTGTGTGCGTTGTGGAAGTGGTTGTGTCGGTGGTGGTGGTGGAGGGGGAAGCTGTGTGGTGAGGCCAGTGAAGGCATTGGAGTAGCTGAATGCTGGGTCAACTGTTCTATATGTACGTGTGGGTGTGCTGTTTGCCGGGGGGGGCTACAGTTGTTTGTCGGGCTTTTCGGCTCTTCTCGAGAAGGTTGAGCCGGGCTGGGCATTGCCTGTAAGAGGCGGGGTGCTCTTCCTGACAGTTAGGACATTTCAGTGAATTGTTAGCTCGATCGCAGTCTTTTGACGCGTGTGAATTGCCGCAACGGACACAACGTTCGCGCAAGTTACAGTTGTTTCTGGTGTGGCCGAAGCGCTGGCACCGGAAACACTGGGAGATGTTGTTTTCTCCCCTATAGGGTTTGATGTATACAATTATTTGATCGATCGATTTGATCGATTTTAAGTGCGAGGGGTTAAACTTGTGATCGAACGTGAGTATGATGGGTGGGATGGGGACCCTAGTTCCGTCGGTCTGGGTCTTGCTCATACGCTTCACTGACACGAGATGTTCAGTGTTGAGCTGTTGTTTTACGCTCTCTAGCGGGTGGTCGATGTCCAGCCCGAGGAGCACGAAGTTTTGGTTCTTTGGGGAGCCCTTAGGAGTGAAGGAGTAGAATTGTGTCTTGTTCGTGGTCAGTTTAGTTTTTATGGTTTCAAAGGTAGTGAGGTCCTGGGCAAAAATTTTGTTTCCGTCTTTACATCTCTGTACAGTGTATTTGGAGATTCCGGCATTGTTTAGTGTGCGTACGAGGCTGTTAACCTCAGTGTAGTGTGGTGGTAGTATGATTGGTGGTGGCCTAATTTTGTTGAGGGGCTCAAACCTGTTCTGTGTGGTGGTCGGGGCTGGGGAAGTTTTAGTGGGTGGATTTTTGGGCGCCACCTTTCGGTGCTTCCTGCCCTTACTTGGTTTAACCAGCGTGAAGATTTCACTATCTGTTAGGGGTTCGCTCTCCGAGGAGCTACTTGTGTCAATGGGCCTTTTAGAGGCCGGAGGGAGGCCAGGGAAGTCTGTAGTATTTTCAAGATCGGCGCCCTGCTCCATAGGAGACTCAGGGCCCAGTATGCTGAAGAGACGTTCCATCTCTTCTGTGGTGAAGGTTCTGGTAGAGAGGGCTTTAGTGAGGGTCTCTTGGGTGAGATGTGAGCTGGTAGTGGGTGGTGGTGTGAGTGTACGTGTCTGGTGGAGGGGAGTGTGTTCATGTGAGTACATGGTGGGGGGTGGGCGTGGCGAGAAGAGGGGGTAAAAGAGAGAGGGGAGAGTCAGAGTGGGGGTAGTCAGAGTGGGGGTACCCTGGTGGTGGGGGCCGCCTGCGGTCGTACCTGTACCGACCGACAGACGGGTGGGCAAAGCCCCGGAATGCAGAACCCCTTAGCAATTCCCTTGTGGGTCCGGACCCAACGGCTTGCTTAGAGGTCCTGGATGTGCCCCTTACTCTCTTCTTCTGCAACTGCTGCTGGTCCTGGCTGCTACACCAGGCGCTTCTGCTCTTACGAGCTTACTGACCGAGCGGGTGCTCGGGGCGTAGCTGCTTGAGAAGCTGGTCCTGCTGGAGATCACTGGAGAGCTGCCGGTGAATGCACAAGAGCTGTGACGAGGTAGAAGAGTTCCAAGTAAGCAGACGATGTGTTCAGAACAGGAGTTCATGAAGGAATGATGAGCTCGTCTTTTTTTTTCTTTTTTTTTTTTCCTAAACCCCACTTTAGATAAAACATAAATAAAAAGCATGCAAGGAAGGGCATGATGAAAACGAAAGTGAAAGAAAAACGTGCAGAAACGCAAAGAAAAACTAAGGACCTCGAACGACACAGGCGGGCGTAAGGGCCACAGGTAGAGGAAGGATGAGGGAGGAGGTGTCCTTATTCTGCATTAATGCACTTGAAGGCGGTAAGTAAGGGAGAAAAAGGTGTAGGATTCCCAAAGGGAGGTATGTGTAATGTGCTGTGTGGGGCACAGCGATAGAGGAGGAGGTAAAACGAAAGATAGTCGGAGAGTAGAAGAAAGAAGAAAGGGGAAGAAGGTCAGTTATACTGTCTTACGTGTCAAGTGTCAGTGTAACTTGTGTTTGTTGGATTGTTCCTAGCGTGTTCTAAAATGTGTTGTGTTCTAGTACGTCTACTAGTCGTCGTGTGAACTCTGTTGGTCCTTGCCAGCGTCCTAGTCGTCCAGGTGGTGTGATGTCGTTAAAGAGTGGATTGTCATGGTACTTAAGTCCGTCAAAGAATTTGATGTGACGTCGTTTTATGAATTCTGAAACTGTAGGGAGTTCTAAAAGTTTGTGTAAGTCGGGGGCTTTGAGTTTATTGTGTGAGGTGCTCCGTGTGACTGTTTTGAGTATTTGGTTCTGAAAAGATTGTAGTGTTCTGAGTATGGTGGGGTTCAGAAACCGAAAGAGTGGTGTGCCGTATAGTAGTGCCGGTCGTAGGACTCCTTTGTATATGAGTAGCTTCAGTCTCATATATTGAGTAAATATCCAAGAGAGCGGGCTTTCGTCCTGACAAGCTTTAGCTTCTTGGTAAAGTGTGTGTGAAAACTGAGGTGTGTTCCTAAGTGTATCCCCAAGTAATTGATATGTCTTTTTAACTTGTTTCTTTTGTTTCTAACCGTGAAATACTTGGGGCGTGCTCGTGTTGAATTGCCATGAAAGGCGAAGAGTAGTGCGTCTGTCTTGGTCGGGTTTACTGTGATGTGTATTCGTCGCAGTTCGTCTACTACGTCTGCGCAAACCTCTTCAGCTTGTTTTAATGCCTTTGAATGTGACATGGATGTGCTGTATATCGCGATATCGTCGGCGTATGCGGCTATTTTTGTGTTTGGGTACTGTTCACCGACGATTTCTGATGTGTAAATGGAAAAGAGTGTTGGTGCGAGTACTGACCCCTGTGGTACACCGCAGGGGATTGGGTGTGTGCTGGAGAGGCTTGCCCCTACCCTAACCGTCATAGTACGTCCGTATAGGAAAGAGTGTATTATGTTATAGAGTTGTTCTGGACATCCGTAAGTTCTGAGTTGCTGCATGAGTATATTATGTGAAACAGAGTCAAAAGCTTTCGTACAGTCAATCGATATGAGTGCTGTAGTCCGGTTCATGAGCATGTTGTTTGTGATGTGTGATTGGAGCCTTACTAGCTGGTGTTCTGAACTGTGTGCGGGGCGGAAGCCGAACTGCTCAGCAGGGATTATATCCTCCTCTGCGCAAAAGTCTTTCAGATATCTCAGTATGATCTTTTCATACACTTTTGATAGATGAGGCAGTAGGCTTATGGGTCTGTAGTGTTCAGGTGTGTCGACCTTTTTGTTAGGTTTGAGTAGTGGAGTGATGATGGCGTGTCTCCAGTGTTCGGGGAAGTGTCTGAGGCGGAGGCATGTGTTATATATGTGTACGAGATAGTGTAGTCGTACATGTAATTGTCTTGTAGTGTAAGTCTGTATTCAGGTGTACGGTCTTTGTTGCGAGTCTGAGCGTCATGTGTGTAGTAGGTAGCGAGTATGTCCGCCTGGTCTTTTTCGTCTAGTAGAGTATCTTGTCTGTGTATTTTTACTGTGTTAGTCTTATGCTTGCGTGTTCGTATGAGCCTCCAAAATTGCTTGAAGTCACCATGTGTCTGCCTGAGTTTCTCATGCCACATGGACGTCTTCCATTGTGACATGAGAGTGCGTATTTGTGTAGTGAGTGAATTTAGTGCAGTTTTATAGTGCCTGTCTCGTGTTCTGTACCAAATGTTTTTGATGTTATTTCGTTGTTTGATGAGTGTGAGAATGTGCTGTGGTGGTTTCCTAAGATTTGGGGGTGCTGGCGCGAACTTAGGAATGCTCGAGTCGGCCGCGAAGGTGATTGTGTCTGTGAAATGTTTAATGGCCTCGTCGAGAGTTTGTGTGTCGTGTATGGGTGTGATAGGGGGGGTGTGTTCGTGTATGAGGTGTTTGTATTTGTGCCAGTCTGCCTTGCTGTAGTGGTAGTTTGTGGCTGTGGGTGTGGGGATGTGCCCGTGTAGTTCGTATAAGACCGGCCTGTGGTCTGATGTGATAAAATCGAGTGCAGTGCACGCGGTTATTACGTGTGGTTGTCGCGTAACTAGCAAGTCAATCGTAGAAGTCATGCTGGGATCTGCGAAATGTCTGAATGTGTGTGTGCCTGGGTGTATGACTGTCAGGGGGTATTTAGTCAATTTAGTCCCTGCGGGGTTGTTTTTCGTATTATGCCAGGCAGTGTGTCTAGCGTTCAGGTCACCTATGAGTATGTGTCGTCTGTCTGTCGAAGTTTCTGAAAGGAGAAGTCCCAGTCGTGAAAGTCGTCCTCTCGGTCTCCGATAGTATGCGGTCAGTTTGAACGTCTTGTTCAGTTTTACTATAATTGTCAGAACAGAATTGTATTCGTCTGGGTCTATGATTGGGTCTATCCGTTTATAGCGTGTACCGTGTCGAAGGCCGATGGCGACTCCACCGGCTAGTGTATTGTCCATGTCGTGCCGGAGAAGTGTATAGCCTTGAAAGTGTGCGTAACTACCTCTGGTCAGTCGTGTGTCGGTTAGTATGAATACTGTGGGCTGTATTTGTCGTAGAAGTAAGTCCACGTCTTGTAGTTTTGGAGTAAGTCCGTTTGTGTTGAGATTTAGTATGGTGTGTCCGGTCATTTTGTCGAGATCAGTTTAGTCATGAGTTCTACTAGTGAGCGTACTTGTGACATGAGCATGGACATCATGTCAGTCATTGTGTTAGTGAGTCGTTCTACCCATGCTGGTGTTCCGTCACTTGTGTGTTGTAGTGGTGTGTTTTGTGTAGGTAATTGGTAAGTGGGTGGTGTTGGTGGAGTGGGCAGCAGAGCTGGTCGGGGGTTCTGTTGTGAGGGTGTATTTCTGAGTGGAAGTGCTTGTGTGGGTGGTGGTGGGGGTAATTGTGATGTGTGTCCTGTGAATGCGTTAGAGTAGCTGAAACCAGGGTCAACTGTGCGATATGTGCGTGTTGGTATGTTAGCCGGGGGGCCTACTATAGTCTGGCGGGCTGTTCGGCTCTTCTCGAGGAGTTGAAGCCGGGCTGTACATTGCCTGTAGGAGGCGGGATGCTGTTCACCACAGTTGGTGCATTTTAGGGCGTTTTGGACTCGATCACAATCCTTGGATGTGTGGTTACTGCCACAGCGGACACAGCGCTCGCGGAGGTTACAGTTGTTTTTGGTGTGCCCGAAGCGCTGACACCTAAAACACTGGGAGATGCCTTTGTCCTCCCTGTAGGGTTTAAAATTAATTTTTATTTGATCGATCGAGGTGATCGATTTGAGGTGTGAAGGGTTGAATTTGTGCGTAAAGGTACAAAGAAGGGGGGAAATGGGGACCCTAGTACCGTCGGTTTGAGTCTTGCTCATTCTTTTCACGGACACGATATGTTCCGTGTTGAGCTGCGCGGCAATGTTGTCCAGCGGGTGGTCTGAGTCCAGCCCGAGGAGTACGAACAGTTGATTTTTAGGGGAGCCCTTCGGTGTGTAGGTGAAAAATTGTGTCTTGTTGTTTGTCAGTTGGTTTCTAATGAGTTCGTGTGTCTTGATGTCTTGGGCAAATATTTTGTTCCCGGTTTTACAACGTTGTACAGTAAAATTCTTGCAACCGGCTGTGTTGAGTTTTCTAACTAGGCTGTTTGCATCTGTATAGTGAGGTGGTAGTACTATTGGTGGGGGCTTGATCTTGGTCAAGGGTTCGTACTTGTTATGTGTAGTGACTGGGGGTGGTGTGTTGGTGGTGTTCTGGGGTTTAGGCGTAACCTTCCTTTGTTTATGCCTTTTGGTTTTTACTTCCGTAAAGATTTCACTGTCGGTGCCCGTTTCACTATCTGAACTGGAAATGATGGGTCGTTTGTGGGCTGGGGGGAGGGCAGGGAAATCTGCTGTGTCTACTCCCTGCTCCATGGGAGATTCAGGGGCCAAGAGGGTGAAGAGTTTTTCTAATTCTTCTGAAGTGAGTGTCCTGCTGGCAAGAGTTTCAGTGAGCTGTTTCTGTGACATGTTAGCTAAAGGCTTGTGTGTACTGGTGGTGGGGGGTGGTGTGTCAGAGCGTGTTTGGTGGGTTGTGTGAGGGTGCTCATGTGAAAACATGGTGGGGGGTGGGCGTGGCGAGAAGAGGGGGTAAAAGAGAGAGGGGAGAGTCAGAGTGGGGGTAGTAAGAGTGGGGGTACTCTGGTGGTGGGGGCCGCCTGCGGTCGTACCTGTACCGACCGACAGACGGGTGGGCAAAGCCCCGGAATGCAGAACCCCTTAGCAATTCCCTTGTGGGTCCGGACCCAACGGCTTGCTTAGAGATCCTGGATGTGCCCCTTACTCTCTTCTTCTGCAACTGCTGCTGGTCCTGGCTGCTACACCAGGCGCATCTGCTCTTACGAGCTTAATGACCGAGCGGGTGCTCGGGGCCTAGCTTCTTGAGTAGCTGGTCCTGCTGGAGATCACTGGAGAGCTGCCGGCGAATGCACAAGAGCTACGACGAGGTAGAAGAGTTCCAAGTAAGCAGACGATGTGTTCAGAACAGGAGTTCATGAAGGAATGATGAGCTCGTCAGTGGTTTGGGCCCTTCTTATCCTTCTTGGTCGGAGACTATGCGAGCCAATGAACTGGGGAGGCTCTGGGCCAATCGGGTTCCGTCTGTCTCTGTTAACTTCCTCGGTCGTCCGTTCGGGGCGCTGGTGGTCCTGTATGAGTGGATTGTCTCCAGTCTTCTTCAGGATGGCCCGCCAGGTGTTGGAGAGGATGAGTCCTTCTTCTCTATTGAAGTTGGCTGGATTTTTATGGATCTCAATCGCCTCTCTGATGAGTCTCCTGTTCAGCGTGTCTTCCTTAGCCAGGGTCTTAGCTTGATCAAACAGGACTTGTCTGGGGCACTCTTCTCCATGTGTTGCCACAGCAGAAGTTTTGGTGCGTCCCAGCCTGTAGTCTGCAGCGTGTTGCGCGATTCGAGTGGCTACCTTCTTCCCTGTCTGTCCTATATACACTTTCCCGCAGTCATATGGTAGAAGATATACACCCTGGTCTTGCAACCGCTGCTTGTCCTTGCTTTTGCTCAGCCAATCCCCGATTTTGTTCAGCGGCTTGTAGGCGACCTCCATATTCTGTTTCCTAAATAGTCTGCCTAGCTTCTCGCTGACCCCGCTGACATACGGTAGGGTAATTCTGCTTCTAGTTTGTGTTTCCCTCCGGTTACTCTCATCACGGTGGCGATTTTTCACCATCCTTATCGTTCGGGCCAACTTCTTCCGGTCGTATCCATCCCCGGCTAAGTCGTCCGTCAGTTGACTGAGTTCTGCTCTTAGGAGTGATTCGTTACTGCACAGAGTTACAGCTCTGTGTGTCAGTGTCTTAACCACTCCCATTTTTTGTGCCGTGTGGTGGTGAGAATCGGCGTGGAGGTATCTTCCTGTGGCCGTGGGTTTCCTGTATACTGTGTGCTCCAGTTCACCGTTGGTTCCTTTCATGATCAGGAGGTCCAGGAAAGGCAATCTGCCATCCTTCTCTTCTTCGATGGTAAATCTGATGGCTGGGTGCAAATTGTAGATGGAGGAATTCGTATATCTTCTACCATGTGACTGCGGGAAAGTGTATATAGGACAGACAGGGAAGAAGGTAGCCACTCGAATCGCGCAACACGCTGCAGACTACAGGCTGGGACGCACCAAAACTTCTGCTGTGGCAACACATGGAGAAGAGTGCCCCAGACAAGTCCTGTTTGATCAAGCCAAGACCCTGGCTAAGGAAGACACGCTGAACAGGAGACTCATCAGAGAGGCGATTGAGATCCACAAAAATCCAGCCAACTTCAATAGAGAAGAAGGACTCATCCTCTCCAACACCTGGCGGGCCATCCTGAAGAAGACTGGAGACAATCCACTCATACAGGACCACCAGCGCCCCGAACGGACGACCGAGGAAGTTAACAGAGACAGACGGAACCCGATTGGCCCAGAGCCTCCCCAGTTCATTGGCTCGCATAGTCTCCGACCAAGAAGGATAAGAAGGGCCCAAACCACTGACGAGCTCATTCCCTTACCAACCAGCAAGGATGAATGATTGCCTGAAGAAGCCGGAGAGGAATCCGGCGAAATATTGCGATGACAGGAGGAGCAAGACCGCTGGAGACAGATGCCGAACAAACAACACATTTAATTCCCAGCGAAGTAGCTTGAAAAATAGCATATATATATATATATATATATATATATATATATATATATATATATATATACATATATAAAGTAGAAAAACTCTAGGAGGTGATTCTAGACATAATTTCCAACAAAAAAGATTAGTTAAAGGATGTTCTGATTCCGAAAGGAAAAAGAGTAATGTCCAAATTTTTAACGTAGACATTTTTTACATTGTATAAGAAAGTATTGCTCTTAAACTATTTAAGACAATTAAATTCTAATTATGCCATCATAAAATCATCATTTACTTTAAGAAAACAGTGATTTCATTTCAAAAACCCATTGATGGAAGGTACTATCGGGACGTCCAATAAGGCGACTTTTTTGATTTTTTGCTCCCAAACGGACTAAAGATTCACTTCTTTCAGGAAAGCTTCTTCATTTAGTAAGTATTAATTCCATTCAAATGAAGTTGAAGTTTATAGAGGGATAGGTTGAACGACAAGGTATTTAGAAGTAACAAAACTCCGTTTCATATATTTTGACAAAAAACGTCACTCGTTCAACCTATCCCTCAATAAACATCAACTTTACATGTAATGCTTAATAAATGTAGAAGTTTTCCTGTAAGAAGTGAATCAATGGGTTTATAGAATTAAATCACTGTTTTCTTAAAGTAAATGGTGATTTTATGATGTCATAATTAGAATTGTCTTAAATATTTTTAGAGCAACCCTTTCTTATACAATAAAATAAAGTCTGACTCGCAGGAACTGCATCATCTTAGCGCGGTTCCGTTCTTATCCCTAGTCTAATTTGGAAAGATTAAAATAGAAGCAGTTATTATTTTGGTTCCACCAGTCTTGAAAGGTCTTGATTTACGACCTTACCTGGAAGGGTCGGTCAACACTAGAAAGGGTGCCGCTAGTTACAAGGTCTTGGGATCTTGGAAATCTATATTTCTAACAATAAATTGTTTTGTTATTTTACTTAACCTGTTTTATTGTAAAATATATTATCCAACTATAAGCAATTAAGAAATAACAAGGAATAAAAACAGACAAAAAAACCGTTCGAATAAACGAAATCAATTACTTTAATGTTTTAAGCACTTATTTCTCCGATTGACATCGCCTAATTAAAACTTTCGTCAGAACCTTTTTTGTAGAGCATTTAGCAAGCTTTCGAATGGCAACCTTTCGCTTCCCAAGATTTTCAACCGTTTTCGAGATATTAATGAAAGTGGGGTCTCCCGTGGTCTAATGGCTAGCGCCTTGGATTCTTAAGCGGGAGATGGTGGGTTCGATTCCCAACCTCCGGCAGGAATTTTATCATCCCACGGCTCGCTGGTAAAATTCCTCGCTGCACCCTGGATGTCGGCGCTAATGACCTAGATGTAGATGCGCCGTAAAAAAAAAAAAAAAAAAAAAAAAAAAAAATTAATGAAAGTATTCGAAGTTCCCGAAACTTTTCATTATTTCTAGCAATAGAAAATTGGTCTCATTTTACCTGTCCTGTTTTACACATACATTTTCCTAACATAAGAAATAACAAAAATAAAAATCAATAAAAAACTAAGGTAAAGAGACAAAAATTACAAAAAGAACGACAAAAACCCCTTCATAAGAACTAAACAGACGTATTTGAAGTTTTAAGCACTCATTTCTTCGATTGACATCACCTAATCAAAAATTGCATCAGAACCTTTTTTGTAGAGAATTTAAAAAGCTTTCAAATAGTTCCTATCCACTTATGAAAATTTCCCAACCGTGTTCGAGATATTAATGAAATTATACGAAGTTCCCAAAACTTTTTATGTCTGTTCATAAAATATTTTATTCTAACCCTTCCTTAACTCCAAACGTTACCAAAAGTTTAACATGTTAGTTTTGATGAAATTCGAACATGCAAGAAATGTTTCAACTGAATCCCATGATTTTAAGTACCAAAACCAAAAACGTTATTCAGCAACTATGTTTCCGATTTTGTCGACAACGGTTTAAGCTATCGCCTTAAAAATGGTTTCATTCGTTTTCCTAGGCCAAGAAGCCTATAAAACGAGTACTTACAAGCATATGAACTCAATAATGTAAGCGTTACGATTTTTTTTCGCCCCAAACGCCATCTTCCAGTGGGCGGATTTTGCTGGTTAACGAACTTGACCTTTCAAATTGGACGACGGATTTTTGTACCAAATTTCATCAAAATCGGACTATTAGGGAAGCCAGAAATGAGCGAACAGACAAATATATATATATATATATATATATATATATATATATATATATACATATATAAATAAATATATATATATATATATACATATATAAATAAATATATATATATATATATATATATATATATATATGTATACAAATTTGAACCACCGTTATTTGGACATAACTATTTTTCCCTTCGGAATCAGACCATGCTTTAACTAATCTTTTTGGTTGGAAATTATGTCTAGAATCACCTCCTAGAGTTTTGCTACTTTATATATATATGTATATATATATATACATATATATATATATATATGTATGTATATATATTTATATATATATATATATATATATATATATATATATATATATATATATATATAAAATAAATGTTTAATTCCCTACTATGTCTGATAAAGTGAGCAGGAAAAAATCAGACTGCTCCTTGTAATAAATCCATGACTTCTGAAGAGAAATGAATAACACCTTTAGAAGTTATACCTTTGTGAATTAAATAACTGTTACCTTAAAGGAATTTTTCTGATGGCATAATTAGAATTTAATTGCTTTGCATTTTTTATTTTTCCTTTATTTTATTTATTTATTTTATTTGCTTGAAGAGCTTCGCAACAAGGGTGTTCTGCTCAAAGAAAATTAATAATAAAAAATAAAACTAATAAGGAAATACTTTCTAATTTAAATTCATAATTAACATTAATAATTAATGTTCATATTTAAAAAAATATATACAAAATATAATTGAATTTATTTTATTTAGGATATTTAATTGACGGGAAATACTCGTAAATGTAATGAAATTGAAGGCACTACATTTCACCAAGGGTCCTAAAAAATTCCAAAGAAAATTAACAATTAATATTTTCCTGCATTAACAATTAATATTAATATTAATTTTTTCGTTTATGATTAGAGCAATGTTTATAAAGTGGCATCACACGGAGTATGAGCCCCTGAGGGGTTTCATCTCAGGAAGGGGTAAGCACTCCGTTGAGAAGTAATTAGATGAATTTATGAAAATAGCTCATAATGGCTGTTCTAGAGAACTTTATATGCTCTAATCACTCTCCAAGTATCTGGGAGGGAGTGAGTGAGGAACAGAGAGAGGAAGCGAAAGAGGGGGGATGTGGAGTGAGAGGGAGGGGGAAAGAGAAAGAGTGAGAGAGAGGGAAAGGGAGTGACAGGATGAGAGAGAATTGGGGGGAGAGAGCGTGAGAGACAGCGACAAGACGATATAAAGAGAGTAAAAGCTGGGTGGGAGCGAGACAGGGGGAGAGCGAGAGCGATACATATTTTCACATTTGGACCACCGCTATTTTCATAATTTATGAGGATTAAAATGTGTGATTTTATAATTGATACTTAAGCATTACGTCTTAGGGGGGTTCTTTTTCCTTCCTATGGACTGAGAGATGGTATCCCTCTCAGTCGCAATAAAATGGTATCCCTCTCAGTCGCAATAAAATGGTATCCCTTGAATATGATAGAAAAATCAATACTAAAATTTTGAAAATCTATAAAAGCGGTACTTCGTACACAATCCGCGTGTATTTCCATAGACTTCACGGATTCAACCATCTCTATATTTGTCTATCCACGCTATTAGTTGTAACTCCTATTAAATGAGATGTATCAAAGATGCATGATTCGATTAGTATAATTTAGTTGATTGTAGATATATTGTGATTAATGAATAGCAGAAACAATCTCATTATCACAATTAATTGTGATTCCAATCATAATAAATCAGGCCCGTAAAATTCCACAAGGGCCGAAAGCAGGGCCGCCACATCGCAGAGCCGGGCCCAGGACCAGATCACGGACCTCCACTTCTCACAGCCGGGCCCCCACTTCTCAGAGCCAGAATGAAAATTCTAGTACTTTGCTATAGAACTTTGGGCATTTTAAAATTATTTTCATCTTCAGTTTTGAGCAAAATGAGAATAAAAGCCGACAATCGGTGCTGCAAAGGTCACTTTCGGTACTTTTTTTCCAATTAGCGAGGATCAGTCCGGGCCCCCAAGGTGCCCGGGCCCGGGACAACTGTACCCGGTTGTCCCCCCCCCCCCCCCATGTGGCGGCCCTAGCCGAAAGAGGCACGTACCGAAGAGGTATCTGATTCTAGAGCGAACGACACACTTGGCCGCCTGATTTTCACCTTTCCAGTCAACCATTAACAAATTAAAGTCTGGGCGGGCCTAGAGATGGTCAGGGCCCTTGAACGACGACACTAGATTATTAACTCTATAATGGGCGTCAGAGTTTTGAATTGACGTCATCCAGCCAACATCGCCCCTTGATTCCAATGATAACTGGGTGATAAGAGTACATTAGCAGGATATCAAACAACTGATAATTGCTATTGATTAAAGCTTGTGCTTGATTCCTTGGGATATCGTAAACATAACAGGTCAAGTCATTAATGAGCCTTGGGGTGTTTGTGTTTTTCTGGGTAGCGTTCAGTCCTCGGTGTTTACCTAAGTGCGGGATAAACATTCCAGTCAAACGGTCATTGCGCTTCATTTTATT
The DNA here is from genome assembly GCA_946811695.1 of Gonocerus acuteangulatus. NCBI lineage: Eukaryota > Metazoa > Arthropoda > Insecta > Hemiptera > Coreidae > Gonocerus > Gonocerus acuteangulatus. The sequence continues at coordinate 61,541,557 of OX328129.1, read as the reverse complement.
ATTCAATGAGTCAATAATTAATTTATCAACATAACTGCCATTGTCCGATTCAGGCCTGATGCTTCCATATTTAGCCCCCTCCCGGCAGGGTGTAAAAAATCATGATTTTTTAAAAAAAAATCAAAAAAATCGGATTTATTTGATTTAAATCAGATTTTTTTTATTTAAATCGGATTTTTTTATTTAAATTGAATTTTTTGTACTAAAACCGGCTTTAAAAAAGAAATCAGACTTTTTAAATGGATCTAGTCAATATAGAGAGCTGGTTATTACCTAGTTGTTCATTATATAAACCTGTAACTAAAATATTTATTTATTTACAAAGCAAATAAAATAAAATAAAAAGTGGTGGGTCTTAAGTGGATAATTTTGGGAGCATAGCAGAATTGTTGGATCATATATACAGGGGTTGAAGTTGTCCTATATTTTTAGACCGGAATTTCTGTAAATTTAAAGACTTAAATCAACAAAAATCATTAATTTTTGGCGATTAAAGTCATTAAATTTAAATGTACAGAAACTCTGCCCTCAAAATATAGGACAATTTCGACCCCTGTATATATAATGACTTAATTTTCAAATTTTAAAACAACAATTTTAGAAATGAAGCTTTACAGAAATATTAATCACTTGGGAACAAGGGAAGTGCCGACTAGAAAATTTCACGTTTCAGAACCCTTAGATCATGTTGTATATATGTATGTATATGTATATATATCTATTATATAAAAATGAATCGCTAAATGTGTTGTTAAGCGCAAATCTCGAGAACAACTGAACCGATTTTGCTAATTATTTTTTTATAATATTCCTTGAAGTACGAGGATGGTTCTTACGGAGAGAAAAATTTAAAAAATTGCCTGAAAAAGTCTAAAAACAAAACTTTTCGGGTCTTTCTCACTTCCTTAACGCAAATTCATTTTAAAATAAAAACATATGTTCTCAATTATAATATTTTTAACAGTTAACGTATTTGTATATCTACTATATATTTGTCAAATACCACTCACTCACTCACTCACTCACTCACTCACTCACTCATCTATCAACGCCCAGCCCAAACCGCTCGACAGAAAATTTTGAAATTTTGCATGGACACTCCCTATATAACGTAGGCGCTCGCTAAGAAAGGATTTTTTGATATTCGTATTTTTAAGCATTTTTAGAGGGGTTTAAAGTTTGAGTTGGTTAGAGAAGGCAAGCCTAGGCAGCCTGCGTTGCTAGGACGATAAAGAACAGCTGTTACCTTACATTATCTATCTCATAGTTTTATTTCTAATTGAGGTTAATGTCAACTCTGATGGCAGACCTTGAATTACTAGAAATTAACTGTCCCTCATAGAGTTTTAATTGCGTTTCTTTTCTGCCTGTCCCCGTCAGATAGGCTTGCCATATTTTTGGAGAGTTAAACCGAGACACATTAATATGGGATGGGCATACCAGGGGGGGGGGATAAAAAGAGTACAAATTATAAGCAAAATGGTTGGTGAGTTTTAAGCCTAGCAACTAACGGGAAGGGGGAATCCTAAACTGTTAGTCTACCCAAACCTTAAAAATAAGAACGGAACTTTTTTTGCTACTTGATTTTCTTAAAACAATCTCTCAGCCAAATAGTAGTGTCTGGCAGCTGGCAGCGCTGTGCAGGTAGTTCCAGCGTTTTACAGTTAGATTACTTCTCATTTCTTTGACACAGTGAGCAGTAGTAAAAATGTTAATTGCAGAAAAGTAACCGATTTAAAAAAGATTCTTATAAACATGAATTCATTACTTTTTACATCTTACAGCCTTTTCCGGGACATTGATAAAACTTGGCGGGACACCGAAACAATTGCAAAATACCGGGACAGTCCCGGTCAAACCGTGATGTATGGCATATCCTTAGGTTTTCCAGGCGAGGTAATAATATATATAACCTTGGTAATACTCGTAAATATATTGGGTGTTACCATATGACTTCTTGGAAACATAAACTTTTAAATTTTAACGCCCATTGAATAAAATATAGTATGACGGGAACCGTGCTGTAATAAAATGCATAGAATTGTATAGTAACGTAATTTTAATGAAACATTATTTAACGCAATAAAATAACTACTTATCTGCCGTGACGAAGCACGGGTATTCAGCTAGTCTATTATATAAAAATGAATCGCTAAATGTGTTGGTAAGCGCAAATCTCGAGAACAACTGAACCGATTTCGCTAATTCTTTTTTTATAATTTTTCTTGAAGTACGAGGATGGTTCTTACGGAGAGAACAATTTAAAAAAGTATGAAAAAGTCTATAAACAACACGATTCGGGTCTTTTTTACTAAAAAGCCACAAATTTCTATAAAATTACAAAAGTGTTGTGTTTGTGACTTACTAAATATGCCTCCTATAAGGCGGCGGACAAATTTAGGCAGAACAACCCGAAATTCAAAGAATCAAACAAAAAGAAATTAATTATCAATCTAATTGTACTGCCCAGGAACGTGAAGATCGCAATGAACGTGAAAGAATTCGGTTAAGACAGACCCGCGAAGCGCGACATTCGACTAATAATGGTGCAAGTTTGAATCGAGCTGCTGTGAATTCATTACAGTGCCTGCAGCTGTGTTGCTATTGGACCTATGAACTCAGTTTGACTATAAACGAATCCCAGGGGCAGTCATTAAGTGTTTGTGGTATTAATCTAGAAAACCCATGTTTCTCGCATGGTCAATTGTATGTTGCCTGTTTCCGTTTTGGAAAACCATCTGCCCTGTTTGTTTACGCGTCAGGTAATGAAACAATAAATATCGTGTACCATTAAATACTACAATAAAAATGAAACTTAATTGAGAATAAGTAAAAATAAAATGAAATATAATAAGTAGGTATCATAATAAGAAAACTGATATTGTGATTTTTAGTGACTATTAAAAGAATTTTAAGTGTTTTGTAATTTTTATTTTTTGACAAAATGTAATTGTTGACTTATTAAGTTTCTTTTTTCTTTTCTTTTTTATTAGCGCGGTTCCTCCCTCCCCCATAGGGAGGAACCCCGCTTATAGGGTTGATACAATGAAACAATCCGGAAGTGCCGACTAGAAAATTTCGCGTTTCAGAACCCCTAGAGACCGAAAATAACGGTGGTTCAAATTTGTATATATATATATGTATATATTTATATATATATATATATATATATATATATATATATATATATATATATATATATTTGTCTTTTCGCTCTCTAGATAGAAGACGAATGGTCCGATTTTGATGAAATTTGGTACAAAAATCCTTCGTCCAATTTGAAAGGTCAAGTTCGTTAACCAGCAAAATCCGCCTTTCTGGAAGATGGCGTTTGGGGCGAAATTCGCGCAAAAAAATCGTAACGCTTACGTTTTTGAGTTCATAAGCTTCTAAGTACTCGTTTTATATGATTCCTGAGCTAGGAAAACGAATGAAACCATTTTCAAGGCGATAGCTTTAACCGTTTTCGAGAAAATTGGAAAAATATTTTTTGAATACCGTTTTTGGTTTGGGTACTTAGAATCATGGTATTCAGTTGAAACATTTTCTGCATGTTCTACTTTCATTAAAACTAATATGTTGAAATTTTGGTTACGTTTGGAGTTAAGGAAGGGTTAGAATAAAATATTTTATTAACAGACATAAAAAGTTTTAGTAACTTTGTTTACTTTCATTAATATCTCGAAAAAGGTTGAGAATCTTGGTAAACGGAAGAATACCATTAGAAAGCTTATTAAATGCTCTAAAAAAAAGGTTCTAATGAAAGTTTTGATTAGGCGATGTCAATCGGAGAAATAAGAGCTTAAACCTTTAAAGTAATTGATTTCGCTTATTCGAACTGTTCTTTTTGTCTGTTTTTTATTCCTTGTTATTTTTTAATTGCTTATTGTTGGATAATGGATTTGAAAATAAAACGGGTTAAGAAAAATAAGAAAAACAATTTAATGTTAGAGATATGGATTTCCAAGATATATAGCTTTTCAACTGCCTAGCGTCCTTCCTAGGGAGGGTTCTTTGTCTTTGATTTTGGTACTTAGAATTATGGGATACAGTTGAAACATTTTCTGCATGTTGGAGTTTCATCAACACTAATATGTTGACATTTTTGTTACGTTTAGAGTAAAGGAAGGGTTAGAATAAAATATTTTATTAACAGACAAAAAAAGTTTTGGTAACTTTGTATAATTTCGTTAGTATCTCGAAAACCGTTGACAATCTTGTGAAGCGGAAGATTACCATTCGGAAGCTTACTAAATGCTCTACAAAAAAGGTTCTGAAGAAAGTTTTAATTAGGCGATGTCAATCGGAGAAATAAGTGCTTAAAACATTAAAGTAATTGATTTTGCTTATTCGAACTGTTCTTTTTGTCTGTTTTTATTCCTTGTTATTTTTTAATTGCTTATAGTTGGATAATGTATTTTACAATAAAACAGATTAGGCAAAATAAGAAAAACAATTCATTGTTAGAAATATAGCTTGCCAAGAGAAAAAGATTCGTTGACGTCTTTTGAATATTTTCAATTGCCTTTATGCTGTTGGTTTTTTTATTTTATTTTTTAATTGATTTTATCTGTAGAATTATTACTATAGTAAAAGAACACAGGAATGTGTGAAAATATTTGATATTTTCCAATTCATTGAAACGTATGAAATGAAGTATCGGTAGAAGAGGATTCTAGGGTCTTGCGGACCTGACCCCAGGTATAGCCATAAAACCCTTTGAACAAAGGCCGAGGAAAATATTATCTGTTTCTATTCTATGCTTTTCAAATGAGAATAGGGATATGAACAGGAACCGGGGTCTCCCGTGGTCTAATGGCTAGCGCCTTGGATTCATAAGCGGGAGATGTTGGGTTCGATTCCCAACCTCCGGCAGGAATTTTATCATCCCACGGCTCGCTGGTGAAATTCCTCGCTACACCCTGGATGTCGGCGCTAATGACCTAGATGTAGATGTGCCGTAAAAAAAAAAAAAAAAAAAAAAAAAAAAAAAACTGGAACCGCGCTAAGATGACGCAGTTCCTGCGAGTCGGACTTTTCTTACTAGCTGACCCGGTGTCCCAAATAGCAGAATAAGTATTAAAAAAAAGAAATTAAAGAATCGACTGTTAGGCGGTACGAAGTTCGCCGGGTCGGCTAGTATATATATATATATATATATATATATATATATATATATATATATATACACACACATATATACACATATATATTTTTGTGATATAACAGGGTGTCTACTGCACGAAAAAGTCACGAAATGAAAAATAGGGCACGAAAAAGTCACCAATTTGGAAGCCATGTCACGAAATGTTTCTATTCTAAGATTTCCCATCAAAGAGCTAAATTCGGCGAAGTTTCTGGAATTAATATTTTTCCACTAAAACTGTGTACAATCCCGTGGAGTAAAAACTCGCAGATATTAGATACAGTCCAGTCAACAAATGCTTAAAAACGGCTATAGTTGGAAATTTTTGGAACACAATTTTTGACTTCGTAACTTTGTTTGGGCTAGATAGGAGGTGAACATATCAAAAGTCCTCGGCCGTAGCCTTTGTGGCGGGGGGAGGGGGGGTTTAGAAGGCCCCATTTTTCGAGGTTTCACTTATATCACGGAAACCCTGCGTCCTAGCGACATGACCATTCTATAACAAATGAAAGCTGATTAAATTTCCTACAAGTTCAACTCAATAATGTTTTAGCGCGGTTCCTCCCTCCCCCATAGGGAGGAACCCCGCTTATAGGGTTGATACAATGAAACAATCCGGAAGTGCCGACTAGAAAATTTCGCGTTTCAGAACCCCTAGAGACCGAAAATAACGGTGGTTCAAATTTGTGTATATATATATATATATATATATATATATATATATATATATATATATATATATATTTCCAAGCTGCTTCGCTGGGAATTAGATGTGTTTTCTGCAACTCGGCTTCTTTCTCCAGCGGTCTTGCTCCTCCTTTCATCGCAACCAGCAAGGATGAGTGACTGCCATTTATTTATATATATATATATATATATATATATATATATATTTGTCTTTTCGCTCTCTAGATAGAAGACGAATGGTCCGATTTTGATGAAATTTGGTACAAAAATCCTTCGTCCAATTTGAAAGGTCAAGTTCGTTAACCAGCAAAATCCGCCTTTCTGGAAGATGGCGTTTGGGGCGAAATTCGCGCAGAAAAAATCGTAACGCTTACGTTTTTGAGTTCATAAGCTTGTAAGTACTCTTTTTATAGGCTTCTTGGGCTAGAAAAACGAATGAAACCATTTTCGAGGCGATAGCTTTAACCGTTTTTGAGAAAATTGGAAAAATAGTTTTTGAATTCCGTTTTTGGTTTGGGTACTTAGAATCACGGGATTCAGTTGAAACATTATTTGCATGTTCTAATTTCATTAAAACTAATATGTTGAAAGTTATGTTACGTTTGGAGTTAAGGAAGGGTTAGAATAAAATATTTTATGAACAGACATGAAAAGTTTTGGTAACTTTGTATACTTTCCTTAATATCTCGAAAAAGGTTGAGAATCTTGGGAAACAAAAGATGACCATTAGAAAGGTCACTAAATGCTCTACAAAAATGGTTCTAAAGAAAGTTTTGATTAGGCGATGTCAATCGGAGAAATATGTGCATAAAACTCTAAAGTAATTGATTTCGCTTATTCGAACTGTTCTTTTTCTCTTTGATTTTGGTACTTAGAATTATGGGATTCAGTTGATACATTTTCTGCATGTTCTACATTCATTAAAACTAATATGTTGAAATTTTTGTTACGTTTGGAGTTTAGGAAGGGTTAGAATAAAATATTTTATTAACAGACATAAAAAGTTTTGGTAACTTTGTATACTTTCCTTAATATCTCGAAAAAGGTTTAGAATCTTGAGAAACGGAAGATGACCATTAGAAAGCTCACTAAATGCTCTACAAAAATGGTTCTGAAAAAAGTTTTGATTAGGCGATGTCAATCGGAGAAATAAGTGCTTAAAACTTTAAAGTAATTGATTTCGCTTATTCGAACTGTTCTTTTTGTCTGTTTTATTCCTTGTTATTTTTAAATTGCTTATAGTCAGATAATGTATTTGACAATAAAACAGATTAAGTAAAATAAGAAGATCAATTTATTGTTAGAAATGTAGCGTTCAAAGAGAGATATCCCAAGGCTTTCCAAATGCCTCTGAGCGGAGGCCTTTCTGCCCGACTTATGGCATAGCTGACCCATACAGGTAAGATTGTAAATCAAGACCTTTCAAGACTGGTTTGTTTGAGATTTCATTTGGATAGCTGTTTCGCTTTTGATCTAAACAAAGTAATAACTGTTTCTATTCTATGCCTTCATAATCACTAGAGATAAGAACGCAACCGCGCTAAGATGACGCAGTTCCTGCGAATCGAACTTTTTTTTTAGAGATATCTTTAGTTTTCGAAATATCCGCTCTTGAATGTCTATCATTTTGGGAAAAAACACACTTTTTGCTCTTTTTGACCGGATAACTCTTTAACGATAAACCCAAAATATAAATGCTGTTTATAGTGTTGTAGAGCATTACATTCCCTTCAAGAATATATATAACTTTACTATTTTATGTATTTTCCTTCAAACGTGAAAAACATTTTAGTGTTCATCGTGATATCTGGCGAGAACTGTCGACCAATGAATCTTTCGATTTCTCACCATTTCCAGTCAATGTATTGTCCAAAATATACTCCATTATATAAATATAGTGTGTACTGGACGTAAATAAATAGCACAAAACATATAATTTTGGGCCCACTGACGAGTTATTCACACTCAATTAGATAAGATCTTGTCCATTATATTGGCAATGGTTTTGCTAAGACCATGTGAGTGCGTATATAACGTTTGAAAGAAAATACATAAAATAGTAATGTAATATATATTATTGAAGCGAATGGAATGCTCTACAACCCTATAACTTACATTTATTTTTTGGGTTCTTCGTTGAAGAGATATCCGGTCGAGAATAGAAAAAAATGTGTTTTTTCCCAAAATTACAGACATTCAAGAGCGGATATTTCGAAAACTAAAGAAATCTCGAAAAACTTTATTGAATTGAACTTGTAGTATATTTAATCAGCTTTCATTTGTTATAGAATGGTCATGTCGCTAGGATGCAGGGTTTCCGAGATATAAGTGAAAACCCGATAAATGGGACCTTCTAAGCCCGCCCTACCCCCGGCACAAAGGCTATGGGCGAGGACTTTTGATATGTTGACCTCCTAACTAGCCGAAACAAAGTTATGAAGTTAAAAATTGTGTTCCCAACATTTCCATCTATAACTCTTAGTTGCCTGGACTATTAGTCGCCAAATTTTAGATTTCACGATGAACACTGAAATTATTTTTACGTTTGAAGGAAAATACATAATATGGCAAAGTAATATATATTATTCAAGGGAATGCAATGCTCTACAACCCTATAACCATTATTTATTATTTTGGTACATAGTTGAAGAGTTATCCGGACAAAACGGGTAGGCCCTAGGGACAAAAATAAAGATGAAATGTTGAAATGGCTGAACAAAGGCAGACCTAAGTAGATTTAAGTTAAAAAAATAAACTAAAGTTAAAAAATATATATATAATAATAATTGTTTTAATAAAATCAATTTTTTTTATGAAATCAATTGATTTAAATCAATGATTTAAAAAAAAAATCAAATGATTTTAATCATGATTTAAATCGCTGATTTAAATCAATTGATTTAAATCGTTGACACCCTGCCCCCAGGCCATGGTAATTATTTGTTGTCTTTATTATTGAATAAGCTCTACTGACTATGCATACTAGTGATCATTAATTATAACACACAGGACATTCAAGGTCAATCATGCAACAGCTTTATACAAAACCTTGTTTAAACTGTACCAAAGTAGCCCTCTCCGATAGTAATCCAAGGCACTTCTGTAAAATTTCCGTCACGAAGGAGCGGCATAACTAAGCACTTTCCTCAGAATTTGGGTGGTGTCGAGTGCATTTTTGAATAATTTGCTTAAAATAACCTATATAAATAAAATAAAAACATGAATACCTCTCCTCTTTTACTTTTGTAATGACCGACTATTTGAATTATTAATTTTGTAATTCATTTCCTATCAGAGTTTTGTGAATGCGTGGTTCTAGCCTACCTAATGAATACACAAAAACCTCAAATTTTCGTTTATTGAATGAACGGGATACAGTAATAACGCAAGAACGGGACACAGCGCTCCTATGTGTGTATATATATATATATGGTAAAAATGCAGTTTCACGCCCTCCAAACCGATTTCTTTCAAATTTTGCACAATAACGTATTTTGATGCACTAAACACGAATACGATAAAAAAAAAATTCGGATTTAACTAGGAAAGAAGTTATTAAGCACTAAAGTTCACTGTTATGCAGGTTATGAGAACTATTAATTATAGCGAGTTGGATTGACTGGGGTTTTGTTATCTTCTTGAGCGAGCGGAAACGCATAGCATGTATGCCTTAAAGTTGTCACAAATTTAGTTGTTTCCATTAGCTCTCATAACCTTCATAACAGTGAACTTAAGTGCTTAATAACTTCTTTCCTAGTTAAATCCGACGTTTTTTAGCACTTTCCTCCGAAGGAAAGTAGCTATTGAGGTTGGACTCATGACGGAATTTTTGAAAAATTTCTTCAAATCTTTATCGATCCTACCTAGTAGACACCGAAAATGACCCCGTTAAAATTTATATATATATATATATATATATATATATATATATATATATATATATATATGTATGTGTCTGTTAACACGATAGCGGCCAGAATTATTCTTTTTTCGTCACGAAACTTGGTATATAGCATTCAATTAGCAAACGATTGAACGAGTTCGTTAACCACCAAAGTCGGTCCACCGGAAGGGGGGGTTTACCCCGAACCCAAAACACTAATTTGACTATGTCAGCCGTAATATTTGTTATATTTCAACGAAACTTGGTATTCGTAGTGGTAATATAGAGAGAAAAGTGAGATATAAAAATGAACTAAATCGGTTTATTAGAAGGGGGGGTTTACTCCGGACCCACAATACCAATTCGCCTCTACCAGCCGTGATTTTTGGTATATTTCGACGAAACTCGGTATTCGTAGTGGTAATCCACAGGTAAATATGTGTTGTAAAAATAAACTAAATCGGTTCATTAGGAGGGGGGGGTTTACTCCGGACCCACAATACCAATTCGCCACTACCAGCCGTGATTTTTGGTATATTTCGACGAAACTCGGTATTCGTTGTGGTAATCTACATGTAAATATGTGTTGTAAAAATAAACTAAATCGGTTCATTAGAAGAGGGGGTTTACTCCGGACCCAAATTCCTAATATACTCATACTGGTCGTAATTTCTGCTGTATTGTAACGAAACGCGGTATACGTCGTGGGTAACTCATGAGAAAGAAGTGTTGTAAAAATGAGCTTAATCGGTCAATCGGAAAGCGGGGGTATAATTTGTAATATACTTCAATAGAAAAGCCCGCCAGCCGTAGGTTCACAAAGCCGCCGCAAGGAGCGCTTTCTACCACTAGAGTGACTGTATCCTGATCCTGCGTTAGATCAAAATACGATAATATGAGGTTTTTTGTATTTATTACAAACCACGTGTCAACACAACTCTAGAAGCAAATTAATAATTGATCAGTTACTCATTACAAATTTAAAAGAGAACTATTCATGTTTTCATTTTATTTATGTAGGATATTTTAAGCAAATTGTTCTAGAAAGCAGTCTACACTACCCAAATTCTGAGGAAAGTGCTTAGTTATGCAGCTCCTGCGTGACGGACTTTTTTTATCGTATTCGTGTTTAGTGCATCAAAATACGTTATTGTGCTAAATTTAGAACTTAGAAATTGAAAGAAATCGGTTTGGAGGGCGTGAAACTGCATTTTTACCATATATATATATATATATATATATATATATATATATATATATATATATATATATATATATATATATATATTATGTATATATATATATATATATATCAATATATATATATATATATATATATATATATATATATATATATACGAATATTCCCTTCCATGTAATATTTTTATTCTGCTTTAATTTTAATTTATTAAAAAGAAGAAATATAAGAAACCTCTACTTGGAGGTAAATTACTTTTCTTTCTTAGATAATGTCCTTCTAAAGAGTCCTTACTTCAAAAATATTAACTTGTAAGAAAGAAAGCCAGCTCATTTTTCCCTTCAAAGGATCCTATTTTCCAGTCGTTTTAAAGGATTATCTCAGTTCAGAAAGATTCTAGTCTTCTATAAATAATATTTATAGTGATTTTAATTTTATTATTGGTGCTCCTCGTCTTCTATTGATAATAATAATTAATAATACTTCATTTAAAATATTTAAAAAATATTTTTGCAGGTACCTATTAGAAAATTAATTTAAGGCTGATTTCTTATTAACATTTCCTATAAACTTACACCAATTAAATAATTCCAACTAAATTGAGTGATTGCTCAGTACCTTAGTGAGTTACTTATTCAGTATCTGAGCTCGTTGAACATTCCAGTTAAAAAGATGAATCTTCTATCTTAAATTGACAAAAAATCACTGTTTTCTGCAAGTTCATTGATGAACTCAATGTAATTGATATCAGAAAAGTTAAAAGATTTAGATCAGCTGGTCATGTTAGTGGGAAAGTTGGGTATGATTTACCCATCAACAAATTTAAGGAGGAACAACAAACAAGGTGTCTGTGATAAGCATAACATAATAAGTGTCAGCAGGATTTTTAGATTGAAAGTAGACTGGTGGAAAAGTTTAAAAATAACTTCGTTCAGGTAATACAACTTTTTAACGATGCCTTAGGCTCAGATTGACCCAACGTTTCCACTGTCGGGTTAACTTTCATTTTAGATTTTTTTTTTTTTAGCATAAATATGATTTTGCGATGACTAAACTGAAAAAAAAATACTTAATTATATTTACAGATAAATGGTTTCATGTTTTAAATGAGTAAGAAATGTGAATGTATGGGCTACCTTCCGGCAGTACACTCAGTGTCAAAATGTTAGATACACCCTTGAAATTTCGAAAACTGAATATAATTTTTTTTTTCAAATTGTGGTTCAATCTTATTTTACAATTGATTTCAAATGTATATAATAGTAAAACAATTTAATTTATAGTTTTCCTCTGTGCTATATCAAGAGGTAAATAAATAACTGATAATGTCTTTATTTTGGTGCGTCAAAATGTTAGACACACTTGTTATTATTCACAATCCTTTAATTTTCTAATGGTTGATAAGGCATTTTTAGACCTTAAACCTTGAAAAGCATTAAGATATGGAATTTTCCATTTCTCCAGTGGTCAATTTCAATGACAACAGTTCTGAATTTTCCAGTTAAAGAATAAGAAAAAGGAAGTGGTTGTCTCGAGAAGAGCGCCGTTTAATTTCTTGGCTAAACAAGGATGAGATGGGTTTTAAGGAGATTCCAAGTCGCATAAAACTATGTTTATCGAATCTAGCCCGTTCGGAGATCCTTACGGCACTCATCGCTTAACTGGAAGACAACCATCTCTATTAATGACGGAGAAACAATTGTTCTAAGAATCGCATCACACTCATGCAAAGCAGTCAAAGCAAAGGCAGAGGAAGCCTGTGTTTATACCTAGTCTAGGAATTTGCATGGGTTACTGCAAAGATAAAAGAAAAACAAAGTGAGAAAAGAAGTAACGCGAAAACCTCTTTCATCATAAAATGGCTTTTGCAAAAAGCGTTATCTTGAGGACCGATGAATGGAGGAAAGTTATTTTTTCTGATGAGAAAACATTTGATTTGGATGGACTTGATGGTTTTCCTTTCCATTTTCATGATTTAAGAAAAGTAGAAGATATATTACCCCGGCGGCAAGTGGGTGGAGGAAATGTTATGGTTTGGGCAAATATTAGGTAGGTACTAGAAGAAAGGCTACTTGGTGTTTATTTCTAAGAGAATATATTCACATGAGTATTATAACTTATTAGATGAACAAAAAACCACTTTCCATGAGATGGCAGAAAGTTCATCTGCATTTCAGCAAGACAATGGTCCAATTCATTCGGTAAGAATTATTAAGGAATGTTTCATCTGAAAGAATGTAGACAAACTAGATTGGCCGGGTATTTTTCCAGACCTTAATATTATTAAAAATGCCTGGGGAATTCTCACAAGAAGAGTATATAGGAAGTCAGGACAATATTCCACAATCGATAACCTAAAAAGTGAAAATCTGGCTTCCTGGGACAACAAACCTCAAGAAACATTAAAAAATTATTTTATTCAATTCCAAATTGAACTTTTGAAGTAATAGAAGGTGATGTAAAGCCACAGAATTTTAAATTCCTCTTTTATTATTTTTCTTCCAGTGTGCCTATCATTTTGACGCACCTAGAATCCGTTTTTAAGCATTTTTATTTTATATATATTTTGTAAAGGCTTATAATACTAAATGGCATTGCCAGATAAGTAAAAAAATAATTGAATTTGTTTGTTGATCTATTCAAATGAAAAGTCAAAAATTATATTTTGCATATTGTGTCTAACATTTTGACGCTGAGTGTAAGTCATTAAATCGTAAGGGTTGGGTTGGGTTGGTAGTTTAAGCGTAGAAAACTACTTGGTCATCTCCGCCCTAAGAGTATAATTAAATTGTGCAAGATTAATGTTAGGATGGAGAGTGTTTTCAGTATTGTCTGTTTGAAACAGTTGTGTTTCTAAAATTGCATTTGTTAGAATCTTGCTTTGGAAAAAATTATTATTGAATAGATATAAGAACCAGATTCAGATGTCCATAAAAAAGAAAGAAAAACACACATAAAAAGTGTATATATTCATTTTTTGTTGGTATTATTTATTTGTTGTCAGTACTTTTGACATGTTTAGTCATTCATACTTTTTTTTTCTTTTATTTTTTATTTCCTTCTTCTTTCTTAAGTCGTAAGGAAGGGTTAATTTGCTACTTTGTCTAAAGTCAGTCAGCATATGTTTGACAGAGTTCTCTTGCGTAGTCTACACGTGTGTCTTTCTTTTCTGTCTAGTAGGTACGCATGGGTAAGTAGGGTGTGTCCTATCCGAAGCCTGAATAAAATAACTTCATTTCGTCGAGAGAATGGTTCTTTTAACTAGTCTTTCGTCTGTTTCTTATTTTCCCTTAATATGGAATTACTTTTTAATCAAGCCAACGGCCATAGCCACGTTGAATGCACCGGGTCTCGTAAATCACCGAAGTTAAGAAACGTCGGGCGTGGCCATTTCCTGAATGGGTGACCGACCACGTGCCGTTGGTATTATAAAAGGGCGGCAACCTGTAGACAGTCTGGCTTTAGTTCGCCGTTAAACTAGAAAAAAAAATACTTTTCAATCATTTTTGTTGCCATTCGCTCAGCGTTTTAGTACGTAAAGTTGTGTTCGGGTCATTTTGCGAAGACCACATCCAGTTACTTTGAAGTAACTGTCGCGATTTTAAACAGTGATTTTGGTACTTACTGATTAGCTTACAGGTTCTTTGCAGGTTATCTATTACTTATTTACATGGTATCTAAGGTTAGAAACCATATTATATAAATATATTAATCAAACGTTAATATAGTAGTGAAAAGTATTTAAAATCACTGCAATCAATACTAAAAGTTACTTTTTTTTACTACTATATTTATATAATATGGTTTCTAAATAACCCTTAGATAACCTTCAGTTGTAAGCAATTATTTTAAGCTTGTAAAGCATGAATGAAAATAAGCAGAATATATTTGAGCAAACAATATTTATTAATAAAAAGGTTAATATTATAAAAATCAATGGTAATCGTGAAGTTTAGGGGCCTCTTCATAGATTTTTTTGTCTGGAGGTTCTATAACATATTTATATTTTATATTTATTTCGCATTATGGGCATACGTGCCATGCGTTTCCTCTCGCTCAAGAAGATGTCAAAACTCTAGTCAATCCAACTAGGTAAAATTAATAGAATTATATTAATTTTAGCGAGTTGGTTCTACTATAGTATTGAAGGTTACTTTACTACCAGCAACAACCAATAGAAATGCTAATGAGTGATGCGCATGCGCTGAATCACTGTTATAATCACTACAGATACTTCACAAGTAACTGGATGTGGTCTTCGCAAAAAGACCCGTGCCGTTCAAGTCGGAAGTCGTTTACAGCAGATATGGGTCGGTTTGTAAATTTAAATTTAGTATTTACATAAATTAAATTATTCAAGCAATATTATACATTAACAAGACCTTTCGACGCTATTCGAAGAATACTCATTAGACAGTCCAATCATAATTCCACAGCCAAAATTGGAAGTAATGTCCTATTAACTTCAGCCGTAAAGGAGTATAAGCTTGAAAGGGTTGTGATTAATACTTCCAGGCGATGATTAATGGTCCGAAGGAGAAATACTTCAACAACCTGTTGCACGATCCATCAGCAGTATTTGCTTCCAGCTCCTTATGATAGGATAGAGAAATAATACCAAGACTC
Organism: Gonocerus acuteangulatus; assembly: GCA_946811695.1. Lineage (NCBI taxonomy): Eukaryota > Metazoa > Arthropoda > Insecta > Hemiptera > Coreidae > Gonocerus > Gonocerus acuteangulatus. Next base: position 61,526,017 of record OX328129.1, on the reverse strand, counting down.
AAATCATCACAGTTCTTCAGAAATACTAAAGATTAAGACACAAATACTTGCGTATCTTCACTCGACAAACTGTAATGATTCATTAGCAACTCTGAATAATTGTAAAAATAAAATTTCTTCTTTAAAACTTTCGCTGCGGCTGTCATTTTTTGGAAATACCTCAGTATCGGGTGCATTTTTTGTTTGGACATTTTTTTTTCATAAAAAATCTCCCAGACAGCCGATTGGAAAACGGAAAACACTGTTGGAAAGCCCAAACAATATTAAAGTCAACTGTCTTTACCTGGAGCTGTAAAAGTGAATCCCTTCCATTTAAAAGCCTTTTGAATCTAAAGGGAAAAGTAATGGAGGAGTGTCCTTCCGAAGGGACTTCCAAAGCGGGTAGAATCGCTTAGACCTGGGCATATTTTATTTGAAATAATATTTTCGGAATAAATCATGAAATAACCTTAACAGATTATTTCAGAAATAATTTATTTTATAATTTTTTAAAATATTATTTCGGAAATAATTATTTCAAGGATTAAATTATTTCATGATTAATGATATATTTATTCCCGAAATGATTATTTGATGGAATAATATATTCTGATATCTTAATTTATACAAAAAAAATCCTCTAAATACATGTTTTCCTGTGAAGCCTCATTGAGCTGTGTTGGCGATAATGGCCCTGATGTCGATGGGGCGTAGAAAAAAAAAAAAAAAAAATTGCGGTGCTAACGTGTTAAATCAGTCTTCATTTTTTTTCCCAGAGCCTTTTTTTTTTTTTTTTGGGAGGGTTCGATTCCCACCGGGAGGAATTTTCTCATATTGAGAAAATTCCACCTTGGATGTTGGCGATAATGGCCCTGATGTCGATGGGTCGTAGAAAAAAAAAAAATTGAAAACTGATTTAACACGTTAGCACCGCTTTTTTTATTTTTTTTTTTCTACGACCCATCGACATCAGGGCCATTAACGCCAACATCCAAACCGCAGCGAGGAATTTTCTCAACGAGCCGTTAGATGAGAAAATTCCTGCCGGCGGGAATCGAATCCACCATCTCCTGCATGAGAAAACGCCCTTAGTGCTTTAACCACTAGACCACGGGGGGAGACCCCAATAATAATTTTAAAAGGATTATCTCCTTAACTCGTGTTTTGATGGTAGTATTAACCATTCGCATTATTCTCATCCATTACAAACGTTATTTCATGATGAAGTTATTTCGGGAATAATTATTTTCCATCTGAGTGAAATAATTTATTTCATGAATAAAAAATACTGAAATATCATTTATCAAATAGTTATTTCAGAAATAAAGCTTTTAGAATTATGTTGATTTATTTCAAAGAATGATCAAATTTTCAAATAATTATTCAAGGAATAAATACATCTAGTTATTTGATGAAGATTGTTTTATTTAACGATGAAATAACATTTAAAGAATTTCCGTTATTCCGGAAATAATTATTTCATGAATAACCATTTTATTTATTTAAGGAATAAATTATTCCAGTATTGCGCAGGTCTAGAATCGCTAGTGTCCTTCCGTAATGACACCCGCAGCGAAAGTGTTATTGATAGGAGTTTATTAGTTTTTTTTTTCAAAGTAATGTAAATATTGAGGTTACACCCATGAAAGAATTACTAGAATATTTATTCAAACCTTTATCGATCCTACCTAGTAGATACTGAAAATGACTCGCGTTAGAATTTATAAAGTGTTTCCCAAAAAATAAACAGAGAAACTTTGGCAATCGATGCAGGATGAAAAAAAAAAGTCCTTTCGCTTATATCTCGTTTTTGGTTCGTTTCCAGCAAAAAGGCTAAAAATGAAAAAAAAACTATTATGGAAAGTCATAAAGATTTGAATAAATTTTTCAAAAATTCCGTTATTAGTGCAACCTCAATACCTACTTTCCTTCGGAGGAAAGTGCTAAAAAAAAACTTATTGCTAATAGTGTTTCCTAGAGCGAAAGGAGGAGGAGTAATTTCCGCTTATGATACTGCCAGTTTCCAGTTGTGGTGCATCAAATCGTTCGTCTCTTCGAGATTCTACTTCATATTTTTTACGAAATATCAAAATCCACTGCTTTTATTTACCAATGGCACAAGAGGTATGTACAAAAACGCGCTAAGATGCCACAGTTCCTGCGAGTCGGACTTTCTTTGAAGTGGAATTCCTTAAAGCATCAAATCACAAGATAGAAATACTATTCTATTCGCCGCAGAAGATGAGTTTATTTATATAAACATATAAAATAGTTTTCTGCGAATATATCTCGTGCCTAGTAGATGAAATACTCCTGTATTTCTTTCATAGGCCTGACGATGGAATTTGCTAAAAGCATTCCATCAGACAAAATTGTAAAAGTTTTCTTGGTTTAACTATGTTTAGGAAAACTTTGTAAATCTTTTCTATATATTGTCCACTTCTGTATTTGTCGAGTCTTATGAAGAAAGAAAGTTGTTTGAACCAATTACTAAATTAAATTGTATAATACTATTTATATTTGTTATGAGAAGAAGGCTGGATGGTTACCTTTGTAAATGAGATGAATCTTGGAGATAGTTGATTCGAATGTTAGGCCTATATTGCCTAGCCTGGGGTATTTGATTCAGAGGCACACCATGTTCATCCTTCATATTATGCTTTCCGTTCTCTCTCAATTCTCTATTCTACCTGCTTATTCTGTATTCGGAGAACATCTGTTCCTGTCCCATATCTGTCTTCATCCTGTGTTCAAGGCTCTTATCATATACCCAAAATATTCCCCACTTATCACTGGACCATTTGCTCAACTCATGTGGGGCTAATGTTTATTAAAATTTTTTAGTAAGTTTTATATTTCAAGTTCATAAAAAAATTTGAGTATTTTTTTTAGGCATTAAACCCGACATCCCTGGTACAGCAAGGAATTTTCAGATTCACAGTGAACAGTGTAACGTCCAATGGACAAAAACCTGTTTTTGTTTTCTTGTATTTAATATGTAATCCCTCTAGCTAAGTTTAGAAACTATTCAAGGAATTAAAATCCTATAAAACTAATAAATATTAGATTTATTTTGGTCAAAAAACACATAAGAAGTATTATAAACAAGGCAAAGTCTTTAAAACCGGTTTCATACCAACAATCAGTTTGAAACTCAGGAGTGGAAGATAGAACAGTGGAACAATGACAATAAAAAAATCAAGCCTCCTGATATAATTGATTGTGGGTAATTACTCCTTTATTATTTATCCTGAATTATTCTTCATTGATCTTTGACATTTTTCCTAAGTACAAAATTTTGATAGACCATAGCAAAGAAGTTTAAAGTTTACCTCAAGTATAATGTACTGAGGGCAATTTGCGGATTCCAAAGATTTTTATTTTCAGATTCATCACATTTCTGTGACCTGCCGAATCTTACAAAAGTTGTAAAATTGACTTATCTTTCATATGGTATCAGAGCTGTGATTCTCTCTTAATTTCATAATATAATATTAAATTTAGAAGAAATCAACTGATAAATAATACTAATTATTTTTGTTATCGTATCAGAATTAAATGAGAATTCTTCTTGATGAAATTGTTATTTAAAGATTCCCGTAAGCCTGAAATAAAAATTAAAAATAAAGTAAGTTCTGGAACGGCAATGGAACAAAAACGGATAGAAACATCACGTTTGCAGCATTTAACTACAGTTTTTGTCTAGTTTCACCTCCTTGCGATAAACCTATATATATAAATATTTTCACCAAAACCAAAGTAGAAGAAAAATAGCACAAATACTAATAACGTACATTAAATTTTGCGATTTTTCCATATAAATTGAACATTGGTTCCCTGTTACTCCAGTAGCTCCCAACAGTAGCACATACTTCATAGGGGCTAGAACAGGTGGCATATTGTAAATCATGTAGCCCGCATAATCACACCTACTCTCAATTACAAGTGAAAAAACCTTGACCTTACCCTACATCGATCCATGAGGATTGAATATTCGTGTATTAGTGTAGGACACGCTTTAATTATAGGGATAGGCTGACGAAAAGTGTCACAAAAATACGTTATACATTTATTTACATTTTAATTTCTGCTTACATAAACATAATATTGATTGAAGAAAAAAACCACAGAGGTTCGATTGGGCTTGTGAAAACCTTTTGGGGATTTTCGAAAATCGCTTTAAAAACAAGGCTTTCAGACAAACAAAGAGATTCACCAAAGAAAGGAATATGCGACTTACCGACACGAGAGTGCTTTCAGAGATATATATTGACTTCACATCTTGTACAAATATCCTTCCCACGTTCCCGCCTTTTCTTCCTTAAAAGCGTCCATTTATTTGTTATCAGTTTTTTCTGTTATAAACTGTATATTTTTACTTATCACAAACAATTCTATGGTCAATATATATTAAATAAAAATTTTAAAAAACTGAACCCACTGGGCGACAATTCGTGGGAAATTCTTAGGGGTTAGTTTGCTTCTCAGGTAAACTATCGCAGTTAGTTTATATAACTGGACAACGATTAAATTGTCGGACAATCGATTAAAGATTTAAATAAAGTAAATGTGTGTCTTAGCCATTCATATTTTGGGTGATATTCCAAAAATAAAAGGCTGTATTAAAATTTCGCTAAGGCTAGCCCCTTAAAAGTTTGTTAATGATCAAAAAATCTGACCATATTTCAAAGAGAATTTATCCGATTCAATCCAAATTTGGAAGGTCGATAAAAGCCTCAAAGTTACACATTTTCTTCATATTCTTTTTGGTGTGATAACATTTATAATGCTAGTTTACTTGAAAATGTAAACACATTTTTAAATGTACTTGACGAAATATAAATGGCATTTTTGTTATAATGTACTCTCTAAAACATATGAATTGGTGAAAGAATCATGCCGATATCATTTTCCAAACTCGAGATAGATAATATAGAATTTTCAACCTGTTTTATTTAATTTCTCGGCTTCTAAAGCCCATTGGACGAAACCCTCGGACACATGTCAACCATTTTGTTTTTATGCAGACTTACCAGAAAATCCAGAGTACTCAGTAACTGGAGCAAACTGTCACGGTTGTCAGGTAAGCCGACCCTTATAAACCCTTCACCCCACCTTTCTTCTAGCTCGTGGCTCGATCTCGTAGTAATTTCTCTGTTGAAATAGCTTGTATCATGGATATGTCCACGGACGACATCCTGACACACACGATCCCGACTCACTATTTACTCTATAAAACGCTGTAACTAACTCAACTGATTTAATCTCCAATGATTTTACGTCATGCCCTACGGAAATTTGACGGCTTCGATAGTACTGTAACCATAGCGACGGTAGTCGCCATAGCAACGGAACCCTGGTGTTCCATCGTCTGGACGAACTGTTACGAACTGTTAGCGTCACACGAGGCCATAGCTTAGACATATCCATGTCAAAATAGGCCTGACCGGTGGGTACTTACGTATTAGCTTCAACGCGGGTTACGGATGTGGGTCTCGTTCAGAGATCTGGATCAAGGATAACGCATTTCTATCGGTCTATTCCTATGAGCAATTCTATTGGCCATTGTGTTTATAGTAACCGTCTTATTCCCTTTTTTACGTGGTTGGTGTTTCTTTGTTTGTTGTAACGCGATTTCGCAGTTTCTTTTTTTTTTTTTTTTTTTTTTTTTTTTTTTTTTTTTTTTTTTTTTTTTTTTTTTTTTTTTTCCATTTCGGTCCATTATCCACCGAATCCACCTTGATCTATGTTATCAACGAGTTCGATTGACTAGAGTTTTGATATAACCTTTTAACGCATAGCAATTGTGCCATTAACATAAGTGCTACGCGTTTTCGCTCGCTCAAGGTTATATTGAAACTCTATTCAATCCATATCGTTAACAATCCCGTCGCCATATTGGCAAAAACTCAATTGACGCCTTGATCCAGATCTCTGACTTGGTGATGATCCAGATCTCTGAGAGCCGGTTCTTTAACCTGCGTTGAAGCTAATACGTAAGTACCGATCGGTGCCCCCCACCACTATACACCCGTTGTAAGAAGCATTGTTTGATTCCTCATCCGAGAAGGCTAAATGAGAAACTAGCCTGTAGACTATGGACCTAATAGGGGATCCTACGTGTGGATGGTGTCTTGATGAAGAGGAAACTGGAGGAAGAGGTTGGAAATCCGTCAATCTCTGGTCTTAGGTTACTTTGGGACCACCTGATGCTTTTCATGCTGTACGCTTAAAGACACGAGTTTGAGAGAGAGTGAAACATGGGACGCAAGTAACAATAGATCCAGGATGTGGACAGGAAGAATCAGAGACCAAAGTAACTCGAAATCCTTCTATATTACAATCCCCCCCCCAGCCATAAAAATGGCTGAAATGGCAGCCCTGTCTAAAACAAAAAGAATTTCTATATTTTGAGATAATTAAAACAGAAATGACTTTGCGGAAGGTTTCTTTGAGACGCCAATTTATATAGCTCGAGTTCGTTTGAGTTTCCTTAACTTCATCATACACTTTTTATTAGTTCAGCTCCCCCTCCCGTTCAATTTTCCAGTTTTCATTCATATTCTTTGTCGATACTATCTACCGACCTTCTTTATCATTTTAACTTCCTCTTTTCAATTTAAATTCATTCTTTTAAAATATATTCAGCTAGTCTTTTTTTTATAACTTTAGATTGCGCAAGGCTATTTCATTTTCTTAGAAGTAATTGCATTATGGGACAGTAAGTTTGATAACAACTTCTTCCCTTCGTCAGAAGATTTTTTTCCCCGATGATGCAATCTGAAAATGCAAACAGCACACAAGTCACGAAAAACTGGTCGTTCGAAATTATATGTTTATAATTCGCCTAAGAAATAGCAATGGTCCGAATTTGATGAACCTCGGCGCAGAAATACCTTGTCTAAAACGAAAGGTCAATTTTGTCAACCCCCAAAATCCGCCACCGAGAACACTCTGTTCGGGCGAGGTGAGTGATTTAGGAGGTGAGGGAAATCTTTTAGATCGTGAAAATTTCATTTGGGAAGTAAATAAAAACCAATGTTAATAAATTGTACATTTATTGAAAATGCCTATGAATTTACTATTTTACATGAGTAGTACTCAGCAATCGTCAAAATCAATTCCATACAAAGTAAGACTTTAATTTTCCGACATCATTTTCTTCCAAAATTATTTTCCCGTCAAACGTGCCCCATGACGTCAATTCTGCTACACTTTGGAAACCCCAGGAAAATGAGATTTTCATGTCAAAAACGCTTACGGTTTCATTTTAATTGCTGCCCAGAAACAGATTTATAGATATTTTAAGGTCGGGCATTGGATAAAGCCGAAATTGCTCAAACTGTAATTTCTTTTCGATAAGGGATAGTTTTAACCCTTCAAAACTCTAAAGCAACACCATTCTACTATTTCCCAGAACGACATATTTATATATTCACTAATGTTTGCCAAAAAGATTTATTTTATTTTCTTTCTGTTTGATTTTTATTCACATTTGATTTGTTTTAGTATTTTATATTTTTTTTTGTACATGAATTTAGTTGTTATTCTTTTATTTTGCTCTCGAACTTTCTTGTTTGGTCTTATATCAAATTATTTACTATCTTATTTTCTAATTCCCGCTATATATATGTTCATATTTACTTCTCCCTCACTAACTTCTTCGCTTTTATATTCCTTATTCGTTCCCTCTCATCTTAAATATGTTGAGGCATTTCGATAATTTATTAGTTCAGTTTTTGTAATGTTATTATTTAAATTTTAACCCTTAATTAGTGGCGTCGGGTCATATTGACCCGAAGGTATTTATTAATTCGGTTTTTGGCTTTTTAACTCATTGAAATTGTCTTCCCTATCCATTGTAATCTCCTAGAACTGTTTTCGTCAAGATTCAGTATTAGTGACATCTTCGTCAAAGGAGTATTTTTGTGTATATTTGACCCGACGCCAGTGTTTGTGTACTAACACGTGAGGCCATTATGACCCGACGCCAGTGTTTGTGTACTAACACGTGAGGCCATTATGACCCGACGCCAGTGTTTGTGTACTAACACGTGAGGCCATTATGACCCGACGCCGGTGTTTACGTCCTAAAATTTGTAAGACGTAATTTACTATTTTGAAAGTATTTTCACTCTTCTTAATGGCTAAATTTAAGTTATTTAGTACTTTTGAGGAAATATTGGCGTTGTTCAAGAGGCAGGAACGATAAGAAGAGGAATATGTTGTAGAAAGCGGTTTAGATGAAGTGGAGACGTAGTTCACCAAAGTAACCACGATAGTAATTCTACTTTATCGGTGGAGATTGACGATCAATGTGAAACCACCTTGTTTATCAAAGGACTACAATAAAGTTTGTCTAAGATATCGATGAATCCTGGGGTGAAAAAAATAAACCAGCTATGATGACTTTTTACAATTCTACTAAAGGAGGAATTGCCACAAATAACCAAATGTGTGCGAAATATTATGTTGGGCTATGAACCAAGAAATGGTGTTTCGCTATATTTTTTCATTTGATCAAGCTCAGCGCTATAAATGCTTATGTTGTTTACAAAACCGTCACTGGATTCTGTAAAGCAGATGGTAGGAAGAGCTTATTGAATGTGTTAGGTAGTCAAGAATTATGGCATCTGTTGATCGCAAATTCTTTTTTTACCTAGGCTTCTCAACAAAAGAGTAATATATGTATGGAAGAACGAGGTTTGATGGTTATTCAGCCAGGAAATAAAGATGATGCAGGAGAATTAAGCAGACAGAAAAGGAAAATGTGTAGTTTTTGTCCTTGCACTAAAGACAATAAATATTCTCCATTTTGTGGCAAATGTGTATATAAGGACTATGCTTCACTTGTTTGCAATTAACGTAAGCCTTAAGTTTTTCGATTTTTTGTTATTGAATGAAAACTACATAAATTTTAATTTTGTAAACAAACAACGCCGTCATTTTCATACCTTCCATTCAGCACTACTTTTTTAACGATTTTTTTATGTAAACTTTGATAACTATTGTATTATATTAATAAATGACCTGTATTTCAATAAATATTTGTGTTTATAATTATTTTTTTTAAATTACATTACCCAAAAAATCAATTTAGAATTCGGATCACTGGTGACCCGACGCCACTAGTTGTGGAAGAAAAAGCACGCCACTAACCAAGGGTTAAAGTTGCATTTTAGTCAATTATTTTAATGTAACTGTTATTCTAATGGTGGTCACTATATATCTTTATGGATATTTATTATCCAAACTTGCAACCCATGATGACACGTACCGACCTTATAAATAGTCACTTCATAGACGTAAGGACAATTAATCGAAATATCATACATCAGAAGTGGCAACATGATTGGAATAATATGATTGAAAACAAATTTGAGACAAATAAAATATAGGTTTAATGACTTGCAGAAATTGCCGAAGGGAGGAAATAGTGCTTGCGAGACTGCGAATAGGCCACACACAACACCCACGAATGAATAATGACTAAAACTGAAAGACCGGACTAAAAGATATCGGATCTTCAATTCGGAACTAACAGTGAATGTGTATTAACCTTCTGTCGATTTTGAACATACCGCGGGACATTACTGAAGTTTTTAATGACAGCAGCCACCATATTGACGACATACTTACACATTTAATTAGCATAAACCTGTAAAATAAAATATGTCAAATCCGATACTTCTTTTATTTAAGAACTAAATAATTTTATGTTTTATCTAATATTTCATTTTGTGTGTTTTTTTTGTTTTTTTTTTTTGCTATGTATTATATTTTCTTTATATATTTTTATTATTATTTGTATTTTTAACTTGTGTACTTTACTAGCGCAGGACAATAATATATCTATAAACAGCACGAAACTACGGAGTGACTCGGCGAAATTCACCCCGAAGTAGTGTTGTTAAAAGCGAGCCCTGACTAGAGGCTTCAGGCCTGAACCTTGAACCTAACCTCTACAGCCCGAGCTCTGATGGCTCGATGAAGGCTCGGGAGTGAGGCTTCAGCCTAACCTTATCAAGCCCTGAAGGTTCTCCCTCAAGCCTTGAAGGCTAGGCCTTGGAGCCCTGGGAAGGTAGAGCTTTGGCAAGCACTGTTATAGTAGTAGTACGGCAGTGTTGCCATCACGGTCTCACAGAAGAGTTTATTTTTTAGGAAAAGTTACTATTTTTACCCAATTAGTGATCCATATAATTAGTTTATCAATGAAATGGTGAATTTAATTGCCAGCGAATAATTTCAATGTGGCAGAAAGAATTTAGGACGAATCTACTAAAGTATATTTCATGAAACAGCTGTTTGCCCACCATCCGCCATGAAATGAACAGTAAAAGGCTTCAAAGCATGCGCCTTCGCCCGAGGCGAGCCTTCAATGCTCGCGCCTTCTACCAAGCCGAGCCTTCAAGGCTCGCGCCTTCTATCGAGCCCTGTCCAAGCTCTGAGAGCCTTAAAGGCGCGCTCTTTTACCACACTACCCCGAAGTGGTGCGTCGTTAAATAAAATAAATAAAAATGATACAATCCAAGGCGAGGAATAATCCTTCAAAGTTCAACATATACTTATATCACATAATTTCATTTTGAAGGATTATTTCTCACTTTTGATTATATTATGAATTTATTTATTTAAATTTTAACGTCCATTTATTATTAACTACGAATTTTAGGGTGGGTTATCTATAGGTTACCACCCTTTTCTAGCCAGGATAGTGGTGATACCTTTTCTTTTTTCGAAAGAAAAGCCACCATCCCTAGTGGGAATCGAACCCACGACCTTTGGCACGGAGTGTTAAGTGCTCATGCCTTAACCCTCACGGCCATCGGGTATCTTATGAATTAATACCCTTCACCTTTTCATCAACATAAATAAAAATATTTATGTTCATTATTTGTTAATATTTTAATCTTATCTTATGGGACTAGAATGTCCCAGAGTAATGTCTTTTTCTTTTTTTTTTTTCATTCAAAAGCGGCAAATGGGATGATGTCACTTTTGAAGTTGATCTCTGTGCAAAATGTTTATCTTTAAGAAAAAATCTTAGGTTTCAGCGGACTTTCAGCTTCATTGACTGGACTAAAAAGCAGTAGTTGAGGGTGAGGGCACGAGCCACGTTTCGTGCGTTAATTATGCATCTTCAAGTGATCCCTTCCTTGGACTGATTAAGACCTAGAACTGAGAAGACAAGGAATCCCACAGGAACCACACCCAGCTAAAGAGTGAGGTTGCCAAACCTAATTTCAGGCCCTTAGAGATGTAGTTAGAGCTAAACCCTTGGTCAGGGCTTTCAAGCTACAGCTCATCCCCAATCCTCAAAGGCTTCCCTTCAACCAACATCTCCAAATCCCTGAGTATATACTAATAAACTTATACATCAACCTAATGACCTAAAGCACAAAATCTTTTTTTGTAAGTTGGCGCGATGGTTGCTGCTTAAAAAATATTATTTTCCATAAAATTTACTTTCTTTCATGGGTTGGATTCGGCCTCCCTGGCCGTCCCTAGGACCAGCCAGCCTTTAATAAAATTATTAATGTGTTCCGGCAAAGGAAAAATCAGGCTGGAGCATAGTACGAACTATACTATCTCCCTAGTCTGCTGAACCAAGAAACAGATACCTTTACAGTATCAGCACGGCTTGGCCCTCGTGACATGTTATGGGACTGATTTTTGTTTTAGCATAAATATGCTTTAGCGGTGACTAAGCTGGAAAAAGGTGTCACAAATACGAGTCCGCTGGTGTTCGCGCTGGCGGGGTGGCCATTTACGAGAAAGAAGACTGTATATTAAACAGTACATTACGAAGGTTTTTGGGTGGAGCTAAAGCATATTTATGCTCCTGAATTTGAGCAGTATGTTCGTTTGAGCAGGCTCTAATCGATCTTTTTATTATTATTATACCTACATAAACTCGTACATCGAGAAAAGGATTGATTTGATTCTTCATGTCCAACTATTTATAAAACTTGTACCTGGAAGCCTACCGACGCAAAAACGTAAGCGTTATGATTTTTTTCGTGCAAATTTCACCCATAAAACCATGCTCCGGGGCAGAGATGGGCATCATTTTATTTATAAATAAAAATACGAATTTATTCGTACTTTATACATTTGTGAATACGAATATAAATAAATTCGTACTTCATATATTTGTGAATACGAATATAAATAAATTCGTATTCATAAGTGTGAATACGAATTTATTTTTATTCACATATATTAAATATAAAAATACAAATAAAATTTTATTCGCAAATTTTTCTGCGAATAAAAATAAATTCACAGAAAAAATTGTAAATAATCACAAAAAATGTGAATATTTACAAAAAATCAAGCGATTAGAAAAAAAAATCACATTAAAATATACGAATAAAAATTTATTCACATTATAATTTGTGAATAAAAATTTATTCACAATAAAATTCGCAAATAAATCATGAATTTATTCGTATTAAGATGATATTACGAAAGTTACTGAAGGTGATTTTTTTTTTTTTTTTTTTAAGGCATTTAACGTCTAGGTTATTAGCGCCTAGATTTTTTGTTTACCCCGAGTCCGCCGCGGGACCACCAGCCATGCTGCAGGGACACAGTTTGTCATCTGTACCTCCATCAAAAAAAAAAAAAAAAAAAAAAATCTCCTTCAATAACTTTTGTAATATCATCTTAATACGAGGAAATTCATAATTTATTTGCTAATGTTATTGTGATTAAATTTTTATTCACAAATTATAATGTGAATAAATTTTTATTCGTATATTTTAATGTGATTTTTTTTGTAATCACTTGATTTTTTGTAAATATTCACATTTTTTGTGATTATTTACAATTTTTTCTGTGAATTTATTTTTATTCGCAGAAAAATTTGCGAATAAAATTTTATTTGTATTTTTATATTTAATATATGTGAATAAAAATAAATTCGTATTCACATTTATGAATACGAATTTATTTATATTCGTATTCACAAATATATGAAGTACGAATTTATTTATATTCGTATTCACAAATGTATAAAGTACGAATAAATTCGTATTTTTATTTATAAATAAAATTATGCCCATCTCTGCTCCGGGGGAAGGATTTACACTCAGCGTCAAAATGTTAGACACACTATAAAAAATATTATTTTTGACTTTCTATTTGAATAGATCAACAAACCAATGCGAATTCAACTATTTTTGACTTATCTTAGACTTATCTGGCAATGCCAATTAGTATTATAACCCATTACAAAATGTATATAAAATAAAAATGCTTAAAAACGGATTCTAGGTGCGTCAAAATGATAGACACACTGGAAGAAAAAAATAATAAAAGAGGAATTTAAAATTTTGTAGCTTTTCCATCTCTTTTTATTACTTAACAAATTCAATTCCGAATTGAATAAAATAATTGTTTAATGTTTCTTGAGGTATGTAATCCCTCGAAGCGAGATTTTTACTTTTAGGTCATCGATTGTGGAAAATTGTCTTGACTCGCTATATACTCCTCTTGCCTTAGGCATTTTTATTAATATTAAGGTCTGGAAAATAGCCGGCCAATCTATTTTGTCTATATTCTTTCGGATGAACCATTCCTTAATAATTCTTACCGAATGGATTGGAGCATTGTCTTGCTGAAATGCAGGTGAACCTTTTGCCATGCCATTAAAAGTGTTTTTTTATTCTTCTAATTTGTTTTGATACTCATGTGAATATATTCTCTTAGAAAGAAACACCAAGTAGCCTTTCTTCATGAACCTAATATTTGCCCAAACCATAACACTACCTTCGCTCATTTGCCGCCGGGGTAATATAAGTTCTACTTTTCTTAAATCATACAAATGAAAAGGAAAACCATCAAGTCCATCCAAATCAAATGTTTTCTCATCAGAAAAAGAAACTTTCCTCTATTAATCGGACCTCAACATAACGTTTTCTGCAAAATATATTTTATGATGAAAGAGGGTTTCGCGTTACTTTTTTCTCAATATGTTTTTTTTTATTTTTCAGTAATCCATGCACATTCCTAGACTAGGTATAAACACCGGCTTCCTCTGCCTTTGCTTTGGCTGTTTTGCATGAGTGTGATGCGATTCTTAGAACAATTGTTTCTCCGTCATTGATAGAGTTGGTTGTCTTCCAGTTGAGCGACGAGTGCCGTAAGGCTCTCCGAACGGGCTAGATTCGATAAACTTAGTTTTATGCGACTTGGAATCTCCCTAAAACCTATCTCATCCTTGTGTAGCAAAGAAATTAAACGGCGCTCTTCTCGAGCCAACCACTTCTTTTTTCTTATTCTTTAACTGGAAAATTCTCAACTGTTGTCGTTGACATTGACCACAGGAGAAATGGAAAATGCCAAATCTTAATGCTTTTCAAGGGTTAAGGTCTAAAAATGCCTTATCAACCATTAAAAAATTAAAGGATTGTAAATAAAAACAAATGTGTCTAGCATTTTGACGCACCAAAATAACGACATTATCAGTTATTTATTTATCTCTTGATATAGCACAGAGGTAAACTATAAATTACATTTTTTTACAACTATATACATTTGAAGTAACTTATAAAAAAAGATTGAACCACAATTTGAAACAAATTATATTCAGTTTTCGAAATTTCAAGGGCGTGTCTATCATTTTGACGCTGAGTGTAACTATTGAACGAACTCGATTTTTCAAATCATACGAAGTATTTTTGCACCAAATTGCATTATAATGTGCACAGTGGTGCGCCAGCTAGAGAGCGGACATACATATCTTTATTTTCATGTTCTATGGGTTTTTGAAAGATTCTGGACGGCACTTCCAGTTTGCGTCAACTTAGAAGTTGCGACAACTTAGCACGTTTCCATAACCATCATTTGCTATTTGGAAGTATTGGAATAGAAACAGTTAATTTCTTTTGTGGAAATAGAGGGAAAATAGAAGAGAGGAGGTACTCATAACAAGAATGAGGATCGGACACACAAAAATCTCACATGGATATTTAATGGGAAGAGAGCAACCTCAAAAATGCCCAAGATGTAATGAACCCTTTACAATAAAGCATTTAATATCCGAATGCCACCAATTCAGAGTAGAAATTTTTTTTTTTTTTTACGGCGCATCTACTTCTAGGTCATTAGCGCCGTCAGAGTAGAATTAAACGAATTAAATATCCCTCCAGACATAAGAGAGGCATTAGCAGACAATGCAAATATGCTGGATAAAATAATAAGTTTTCTGAAAAAAAGTTGAATTATACAATATGAATGCGTAAATGCGAGTGTGTGTGTGTGTGTGTGTGTGTATATATATATAAATAATAATAACTGTAAACCATAAGTATATGTTTTCCGAGAAAATACAAACGTGAGTGTGACATAAATGAGATCGGGCAATGATGCTCTGGAAGCTGTTTGCCCTAAAGCCCAATCCATCCATCCATCCATTCTTTTGTGGAAAATGGAAAATTAATAAAACATTAATAAACTAATTTTCTTTAATTAGATTTGGGTTATGTAAACACCCATTTCAACGAAATTCAGTACTCAAATCCCATCCAGGTGAGTTAATTGCTCCAAAAAATAAAGATTTACAAAATAATTTCCGCTCTTTCTCTTTATATGAAAAGGTTAGGGTAGGAACAGGAAAACACCTGCTACTGTAAAAACATGATGAATTGGTATCAACAAAAAAACAATTCAGAAGAAAATTGTAAAAACTCATAAATAAAAAGACACGGGCTGACTGCTGAATCCATTTGTACTGCCCGCTAGGTCGTTCATCATCTGGGCTTTTTATTCTATCCCCTCTCTCCAGATCCTGCATTTCCAATTCACGCTCTAATCGCGTTATCTAGTCTTCTTTATATACATTATTCTGGGACAAGTATCGCTCGGTCGAAGCTCAGTTCCCTGTGCTCAAGTTCAAGGGGTCCTTTGCTTAAGTGCAAGGGGTCCTTTGCTTAAGTTCAAGGGGTCCTTTGCTCAAGTTCAAAGGGTCCTTTGCTTAAGTGCAAGGGGTCCTTTGCTTAAGTGCAAGGGGTCCTTTGCTCATGTTCAAGGGGTCCTTTGCATAAGTGCAAGGGGTCCTTTGCTTAAGTTCAAGGGGTCCTTTGCTTAAGTGCAAGGGATCCTTTGCTTAAGTTCAAGGGGTCCTTTGCTTAAGTGCAAGGGGTCCTTTGCTTAAGTTCAAGGGGTCCTTTGCTTAAGTTCTGCCGCTCCGAAGTTAGAAACTCGGGCGTAGCCCCCCCCCCCCCCCCCCCCCCCGGTCCGGCGATACAGACCGTCTTTGGGTTCGTTTACATCTGACATTTCTCGCAGGAAATATATTTCAGGTGTTGGATAGATATTCTCTTCTACTGACAGAAATAGCTAGACTTTTATGTCATGAATATGTATACGACAGTTCAGGATTTGGTATAATTTGTCATAAATGTATGGCCCGTTTACACCATACATTTGTATCCTGTACTAGCAAACAACCAGTGTTTACATCTGTGGTACAGAAGTGTCGACAATACAGCTAGTAGCCGAGCTTGTGCAAATGGTTTCTATGCTTCTTTGCGAAACATTTACGGCCATAGCAATCTCTCGCACTGATTGGATGGGATTTTGTCAAAAATGGTCTTAACAATGTCTCTCTTCCATTTTATGTGGGCGGCCAGAACGTAGATCATTGATGTCAAAATTTCCTAAATGAAATTTGACAAAGCAATTTTAAAAAGGGCGTTCGGTTAAGACATCATCACCATAAACACTCCTAAGTTTTCTACAAGCTTCTGCAGCACGCTTACCTTTCTAAATACTTCGCATTGTAATAGCAAACACGATAATCAGCTAGTTTCAACAATATTTAACTGATATAGTTGTTGACATAATATTATTACTAACAGGATAAACAATCCAACTTAGAGATTAATTCATCTGATAAGAAGTGTATCATAGTAACATAAAATATACAGAAAATCCGATAGGGCTTATTTTCTAACCTAAAGTTACACTCGTAATGACTACATATTTCTGTGATTGAATTTTATGGTTCGGTTCACGAGGAACCATCCCGAAGCAGACAGCGGCTTTCTTCAAAGAAAAGGGAATCAGCGAAGAAAAATTAGGAATTATAGCTGAATCAATTCTCGTTGATTCCCTGACCATAATTCAAAGCCACATTTATGGCTGAAGGCATGATTTATTTTTTTTTATTATTATTGTTATTTATTTTTTAGCTCTTTATATAGTTTTTCTATAATATGAATTATTTTATTTGTGTTATTTATTTATTTTATGAAATTTATTTACAAATATTTTCATCATTATATTCATAGTTATATATGTTTTATATTGGTATAGGTAGGTTCTTGTTTGATCGATTTGCATTCTTTTTGTGTGTGTGTTTTTTGTTGTTTTATATTTATTCCTATGTCTTGTGGTTGATAACTAAGTTGAGAACAGCAACCCAATTTAGTTGGGCAACTAAACTTTCTTTTTCAAAAATAAAGTTTTTTCTCTTCTCTTTCAATGAATAATTCTCCCTAGCCATCCCTAATAATTCTTATCAATGTATTAGGAGTTCATCAGTCAATAACGAAACCTATTTCCAAAGCCATTAATATAAGTTGGATGTTGTCAATTTCTCCATCGTCAAAGCAACTCCTCGCCATGTTTTATTTTGAAGTTAACAACCATTCAGCCATTCTCATTGCGTTGAGTATTCGATAATGATCCATTCAAGCATAAAGTACCATAGGCGGTGGACAAACCAAACAGTTGAGACCTTTTGATCTCGGAGCAAGGCTAATTGGATTCCTGTTAGACCTCATGGATTACATGATCTAACTTCATACCTGTAAAGTTCGTCTACATAACTCACCCGCTTGAAACCACCTACACTGTTGGTAATAATACTTAAACGAGCCAACGGCCGTAGCCACGTTGAATGCACCGGTTCCCAGAGATCACCCAAGTTAAGAAACGTCGTGGCCAGTACCTGAATGGGTGATCGACCGTTTGCTGTTGGTATTCTAAAGGGTGGCAACCTGTAAATAGCCCGGCGTTAATAGCCCAATAGTTGACACGAAACAAAATACCTACACGAGAGGCAGTTGCATATCCTTCCGAAGATTATAGACAATAATTTCAGGGGTCTCCCGTGGTCTAGTGGCTAGCGCCTTAAATTCATAAGCGGGAGATGGTGGGTTCGATTCCCACCGGCGGATGAGGAATTTTCTCATCACACGGCTCTTTGGGAAAATTCCTCGCTGCACCCTGAATGTCGGCGCTAATGGCCTAGATGTCGATGCGCCGTTAAAAAAGAAATACAAATAGCAGGTTTGAAAATAATGCCAGAGTGCTGATTTTAGGGTAAAGTAATTTTTAAATTATATATAAATACTAGCTGAAACGTTGTTTAACCATACAAATTATTTCTAGTGAATATTTTGGAGTAGAGCCTCTTCAGGAGCTAGGTATAGGATACGTAAGTAGTAATAACCTCATGTTGGACATGGCCATTGTACAGGAAGGTTCACCTTAATACAATTAGGCTGTATTTTTTAGTTTAGTGAGTTTGTTAGCTCCTGAAGAGGCACCTAAGATATAAAATATGTTGAGCAAAAACAAAGTAAAATGAATTAAATTTGTTAATTCTCTTTTGTTGACTTCCGACTGAAAAATATTGGCTTCAAAATTTATATGTCCAACCTCAAGTTTTCTCTCGTTGAAAATACCAGACTCTAAAATTTGTGTACTCTCCGGTTTTCTCGAAAACTGGTTTAAACTACTACTAAAATGTATGATATTATAGAGTACCAGGGAACTTATTAACGCAAAACCTTCCTTCTTGGGCGTGGAAATTTGCCCAAATAAAAACAGTGTTTTGCTAGAGAAATATCGCTGCTTAGAGAACTTTACCTTTCGTTTATTTGTGCCAAATTCCATCCAAGTCAGATCATTTATGTAGAGCGCGAATGGATATACTCATAAATAAATGTGTGTATGTTTGTGTGTGTATATATATATATATATATATATATATATATATATATATATATAAATATAAATATATATATATTCTTGTTAAGTCTCTGCACATCTTAAGAATTTATTTACTTCATGCAGCTCCTTATAGAATGGAATAATAGAATTTTTGATTTAAGCACATTTTCATCCGTCATATAGAAAATGCAACAAAACATTAGTTACACCTACGATTTCCTAATAGAAAATTGCAAGAAAGCATTCTTTGCACCCACATTATCCTCGACAGACGGTAATAAATATATTCTGTTTTCCATTAGTTTTCTCCATCCAAAGGGAGATTGTGAAGGACATCCCACTCTCCTGGACTGTCAGGGGGATGAAAAATAGTCAGCTGGAAGAGAATATTGGAAAATCCATCCCCGGAAAACTAACAGATGTGAAATCAACTCAAACTAATGAAAACCCATTTCTCTGCTACGCTTCCAACGGAACTATCTGCAGACAGTTCCCGCTTTGGGATTTATTCAACCATAGCACGAATGTAAACTAGACATTTCGGAGAATAACATTGGAACATGTTCATTCACAATGTAACATCTTGGATCATAAACACGCTGTAATCCTGTGCGCGTTAGCTCTAAACGTTTAGGGCTCCCTCCATTGTGAGGAAACTTGCTTTTGAAGTGGATCCGATGATGCAAAAAGTGCCTACAAGAAAATTTCATATAAGAAAATAGTGACCAAATTTTCAAAAAAATTTCCTGTTACCAATGAGACAAAAATGATTGCAAACGAAAATTGACGATTTATTTAATAATAAATTGGAAAAGGTAAAAAAATAAAAATCACAATAACGACCACATTTTTAATCTACGGACTATTTTAGAATTTGACAATGGCAAGGTTACGAAAACAGAGGTTGGATTATTTTACGCGTTTAGCTATAATCCCATAATATATAATAAAATAAAAAGTGTTTGTAAAGATGTAAGGAATTTGGCATGGACTTATAATAATAAAATTAAAAAAAAAAAAATTACAAGAATAACAGATAAAATCACTGAAAAAGAGACCTAATATTATATATATATATATATATATATATATATATATATATATATATATATATATATTTAGATGGAACGGCATTTTTCTCCAGCGGTGGTACTCCTCCTCACTTCTTCCCGGAATATTTCGATGGATTCATCTCCATCTTCTTCAGCCAGGTACTTGTTTCTTCCTCGGTGGTAGCCAAGGGAATGACATTTTTCTCGATCTGGGCTCCTTTTCTCCCCTCTAGCCACAGTATCGGCGGACGAATGGCGTTGAAGCTCCCTGGTGTAGTTGGGATTCTGTCCGTTGGCAGCGCTGATGGTATTGCGTCTTTTTTTTTTTTTTTTTTATTAAGTCATTCCCTTGGCTACCACCGAGGAAGAAACAAGTACCTGCCGCTGGAGAAAAATGCCGTTCCATCTAAAAATACTATCCCAGCGACGAAAAATAACATCAAACATATATATATATATATATATATATATATATATATATATATATATATATATATATGTGAAATTAATTCTAAAGGCTCTAGGAGAATCACTCAACTAATTTAAAAATTAACTTTAAATTCATTTTTTAATAAATTTTCTAGTAATTTATTTAATTCTTGTTTTCTTGACTATTCATACCTCAATACTTGCTTAATTGTCTGTGCTAATATTTTGGAGTGGCATCGTTTAATGCAGCGCCTACATCAGCTTACTACAAGGTATTGAATGCTCTTTAAATGCGGAGCATTATCGATAAATAAATAAATAAAATATAGGAGAATCATTGCAATTGCTTACAAAACAATAGGAATTAAACAACACGGCTAAAAACATAAATGAAACATATATTTTACTTCGCAAATATAAAACGCAACAAATAGTGGTTTGATTCCCACTAGGGGTGATGGCTTTTCTTTAGAAAAAAGAAAAGGCATCACCCCTATCCTGGCTAGAAAAGGTTGGTAACCTATAGATAACCCGTCCTAAAAATCGTTGTTAATAATAAATGGACGTTAAAATTAAATATAAAACGCATGGATAAGCAACGAAATTTGTTAAAAATAAAAATAAAAGAAAATATACATAAATGTGGTGAATAAGAAAACAGAAATAAAATATTTAAATCTTATTTTTTTTTTTTTAATTTTTTGGCAATGAATAATAATGTCTATAGACATTATTATTCATTGTCAAATATATATAGATATCTTTAAAAATATAGGACTAGTTTGATTTAATGTTTGACTTATTTTCTTCCGGGTAATCGAATTTTAAGTTTGGAGTCCAAACAAAGCTGACGGTTGTTATGTAGATGACCTTCAGTGGGTCATCCTGAAGGAATATACGCCAACGAGAAGAGAATGATTGAAGGAGTTTAATGTAAACGGTGTTAAAAATATCCATTGATACAAAATATACGTGGTGAATTGAGCCAGCGTCACCAAGTCCTCCAACCAAAAAGCCACCGTCTAAGCCTTCAAAGAATTATTAAATAAATACTAATATCTTATTTTTTTTTACGGCGCACAGTGGGATATTTGCCCTGAAAAGCTGGCCAAAAGTCCATTTTGTAAAAGTTATCCGAGACGAGAATGAATTATTGCTAAAAATAGTGGAATAGTTTGTGCACAACGTGTAAGGCTAATTTTTGACCTGACATTGTCTGTAAGCCAGGCGTAGCACAACAAAGTCTACAGTTTTTAATAGAACACTGACTTCTTAACTGTTCTCCGAATATTTATCTGTGTAATAAATTAATTTTTCACGAGTTTGGAATTTTTATTGCAATTTTGGTTCGGGATAACTCTGAAGCAGGTAAACGAGAGTACATTTATTGTTTTTTGGCAATAATGAGGCCATTTGTTAATTAGTTTGACCACAAGAGAAAATATAAAATATATTGGCCTTTTTAACGTCAAATTCGACATAACTCGAAGGTTTTTGTTATACTTCCAAGCATTTCCAACCTGTTGTTTTTATATTAATATTTAAAGGAAGTATTCAGCTTTAAGAATTTATAATCAGAAGTCGCGGATTCGCGCGGATGTGCGTGTACATGCCAGTTAATCTCAAAGTTCACGAAAGCATTTCTTATGTTTGTCGTTTTCCGGAGTCAAAATAATAACTAGACAAAATGTATTTGACGTCATGTGTTAAAGAAAAGAACCTTAATTATAAAGAACAATTAGATGTGCTAATTGCCTCACAAAAAAAAACTAGAAAAAAATAAAAACTAGAATTTGGCTAGAATTCTTTGTTAAGATATGACGATTATTCTGAAAGCAAATAAAATAAATCAAGCACATAAAAAAGGAGTACAAAAATAATGAAGTGTGGCTTGAGGGTAGATTATTGTTACCAAGGGCAAAAATGAGACATGGGTGACCATTTTATAGATTCTAAGAATCCAATGGGCGCAGCCGAAGACAGTAACAGAGAAAAGTTCCATACTACTACTGGTTCAATGGAATTGCTGTATGCTACACAGACGTTTATCTGGAGATAATCCACAAGCTGGTGGTATATTAAGGATATAACGAGGATATAAGTAGCTCCCATCCCGTGCAAATAAATACAAGGATGCTTATTCAAAATTGACATTACTTTCTCAGTGATTTCAAGGAAGTGGTGTATGTGTAGGTGTGTGTGTGTGTTTGTGTGTGCGTGCGCGTGGATGGGTGAGTGTGTCTAGGCATGTCTGTATGTGTGTGTGTGTGTCATCTGTTAACATTGATAGTCAATGTATAAAAATATATGTATTATACCTAACATTAATAAATTATTTAAAACAAAAAAAAATCTTATATTGCCTTAAAACCCATTACTGAAATCATATATTACCCATTATTCAGAGTATATGATCAAAGAAAGTGGATTAAGCATCACAAATATTTTTGGCCAAGAATATTAGTCCTGTGCGGCGCATCGACATCTATGCCATTAGCGCCGCAAAATAACATCTTAATTATCTCAAATTTAAGAGTCTCGCAAGGGATTTATTGTTGGGTGACTTAAAGACGTTGTTCTGAACCCAACCCAATTCGGGTGTAGAAATCTTGACACGGTCCGGGTTTTAATATTCATATGAGACCGTAAACATTAAAAAATGTCTTTATAAACTAATAGTTTTGTTCTGTTTTCAGGCAGTAGTTACGTACTCATCCACCTACGTACTGGTAGCACTCAGCATCGACCGATACTACGCAATCAAGTATCCAATGAACTTCTCGGGAAGCTGTAAGTATAATTTATATATTTCTCTTGTGGCATTTAGAACGAAGTAAATATTTCTCTTGAGACATTTAGGAGGAAGTAAATATTTCTCTTGAGATATTTAGGAGGAAGTAAATATTCCTCTTGAGATCTTTAGGTGGAAGTAAATATTTCCCTTGAGACATTTTGGAGGAAGTAAATATTTCTCTTGAGATATTTAGGAGGAAGTAAATATTTCTCCTGCGATATTTAGGAGGAAGTAAATATCTCTCTTGAGACATTTAGAGGGAAGTAAATATTTCTCTTGAGACATTTAGGAGGAAGTAAATATTTCCCTTGAGATATTTAGGAGGAAGTAAATGTCTCTCTTGAGACATTTAGGAGGAAATAAATATTTCTCTTGAGATATTTAGGAGGAAGTAAATATGTCTCTTGAGATATATAGGAGAAAGTATATATTTCTCTTGTAATATTTACGATGAGGTATACATTTCTCTCAGCTTTGCCAGTAGTTACGTACTCATCCACCTACGTACTGGTAGCACTCAGCATCGACCGATACTACGCAATCAAGTATCCAATGAACTTCTCGGGAAGCTGTAAGTATAATTTATATATTTCTCTTGTGGCATTTAGAACGAAGTAAATATTTCTCTTGAGACATTTAGGAGGAAGTAAATATTTCTCTTGAGATATTTAGGAGGAAGTAAATATTCCTCTTGAGATCTTTAGGTGGAAGTAAATATTTCCCTTGAGACATTTTGGAGGAAGTAAATATTTCTCTTGAGATATTTAGGAGGAAGTAAATATTTCTCCTGCGATATTTAGGAGGAAGTAAATATCTCTCTTGAGACATTTAGAGGGAAGTAAATATTTCTCTTGAGACATTTAGGAGGAAGTAAATATTTCCCTTGAGATATTTAGGAGGAAGTAAATGTCTCTCTTGAGACATTTAGGAGGAAATAAATATTTCTCTTGAGATATTTAGGAGGAAGTAAATATGTCTCTTGAGATATATAGGAGAAAGTATATATTTCTCTTGTAATATTTACGATGAGGTATACATTTCTCTCAGCTTTGCCGTTAATCAGCTGTGTAGAATCGACATAGTCCAAAGAATTAAAATCGATGATCAACAAAAACATTAGTCATTTAAAATGAAAAATTACTAATCTCCCTGATGAATAAATAAGAATATGTTTTGAAAGAATTATATATTTCCCATAAGATGTTTAGGAGAAATTATATATTTCTCAAGAGATGAATAAGAAGAAGTATATATTTCTCCTGACATGTTTAGGAGGACGTATATATTTCTCGTGTGATGTGTAGGACGAAGTACTATATATTTCTCATTAGATGTTTAGGAAGAAGTATATATTGTTCTTGAGATATTTAGGTGGAAGTATATATTTCTCATGAGATGTTAAGGAGGAAGTATATATTTCTCATGAGATGTTAAGTAGGAAGTATATATTTCTGAAGAGATGTTAAGTACGAAGTATATATTTCTCATGAGATATTAAGTAGGAAGTATACATTTCTGAAGAGATGTTAAGTACGAAGAATACATTTCTCATGAGATGTTAAGTAAGAAGTATACATTTCTCATGTGATGTTAAGTAGGAAGTATACATTTCTCATGTGATGTTAAGTAGGAAGTATATATTTCTCATGTGATGTTAAGTAGGAAGTATATATTTCTCATGTGATGTTAAGTAGGAAGTATACATTTCTCATGTGATGTTAAGTAGGAAGTATACATTTCTCATGTGATGTTAAGTAGGAAGTATATATTTCTCATGAGATATTAAGTAGGAAGTATATATTTCTCATGAGATGTTAAGGAGGAAGTATATATTTCTCATGAGATGTTAAGTAGGAAGTATATATTTCTGAAGAGATGTTAAGTACGAAGTTTATATTTCTCATGAGATATTAAGTAGGAAGTATACATTTCTGAAGAGATGTAAAGTACGAAGAATACATTTCTCATGAGATTTTAAGTAAGAAGTATACATTTCTCATGTGATGTTAAGTAGGAAGTATACATTTCTGAAGAGATGTTAAGTACGAAGAATACATTTCTCATGAGATGTTAAGTAAGAAGTAAACATTTCTCATGTGATGTTAAGTAGGAAGTATACATTTCTGAAGAGATGTTAAGTACGAAGAATACATTTCTCATGAGATGTTAAGTAAGAAGCATACATTTCTCATGTGATGTTAAGTAGGAAGTATACATTTCTCATGAGATATTAAGTAGGAAGTATACATTTCTCATGAGATGTTAAGTACGAAGTATACATTTCTCATGAGATGTAGGAAGTATATATTTCTCATGAGATCTTAAGTAGGAATTATTCATTTCTCATGAGATGTTAAGAAGGAAGTATATGTTTCTCATGAGATGTTAAGTAAGAAGTATACATTTCTCACCTTTAAGACGATGTGGTGTTTTAATGAGTGATATTCTACATAGATACAACATCTTCTGCAATGTATCGACAAAATTCTGGAATTCAAAACAATTTACCAGTAGCGCCTTGAAATCCACCATTCGCCAACAGAATGTATGCAAGACATCGTATGCAAATTTCCATTGTGACAGTATCTTCCTCAATGTTTTCCAAGATCTTGGAATAGAACATTTAAAAAAAGAAAAACTGGTAAAACTGGTGCATAAGAAAGTAGCTGTATTTCTATCTTGGGTTTGAATATGTAAATTCCCCATCTTTATCTATCCCTGCTGCCCTATTGTTTCTGAAACTAGTAAACATCTCGAGGACTTTATCCAACTCCGATATATGTTCCTTCAATTATTCCCCTGTCCGAAACTTATCTCTCCGCTCTGTGTCCTGATTTACAAATGGGAAAAACTGTTTTAGAATTTTAGGCCTATCCTAACCAAAAAAAGATAAAAAATGAGAATCAAAGTAACTTATTTACTACTTAATAGAAACTGAACAAAAATTTGAGTCTATTTTAAAAGTTTTGAAAAGGGGAACACCACTAACAAAAGGAAAATATACATATTTAGAACATAAATGAATTGACTAAAGGAACAAATTGGGGAATTTTATAAAAACTAAAGTGAGACAAAAGTAATAATAATTATATGAATTTGGAAGGAACTAATAGTGTAAATAGTCCAGTCTTTAGTTTATGAACACTTAATTAAAAATTGTTTCTTCATTTGTTAAAAAAGAAGCAATAAACAATGGTGCTAATTACCACCCACAGTAGTGGATGCACCAAAAAAAAAAAAAATTATATGAATTGCAGAAGTAGAGTCTTGAGGGAATTTTCGAATATATTTTTTATATCTCGAAACAGGTTGGGGATTTGTATCAAATGTAAAGTATCTATCCGAAAGCTTATTAAATTGATTACAAATTCGGTTTTTATGCGATTTTTGACCCAGTGATCGTATTCGAAGAAATCGGTGCTTAAATAGAGTAATTTTGATTTGGGATACTGTCAGTTTCCTGTTGTGGCGCCTTGATCTTGCCCCACTTTGAGATTTCAGTTTACATTTTTACAGTTTAAGAGAAAACTTTTTTAATCTAAGCTTTCAAGATGACACTAGTTTAAGAACGGAAATGAGCTAAGATGACGCAGTTCCTGCGAGTCAGACTTTTGTTTCTATGTTTGATTAACTTTCATAATGTATGAGTACCTATTTTATTGTGCATTTTTTATGAATGTTTTTCTCTTTTTTCCACTCATTATTTCTTGATAAATTTTGTCTTAAATTACGTACACTACAATTCTGTAATTTGTATCCAATCATGCTATCACTATACTTTTTTATTTATATTTATATTTTTATCTTTAGTTTACAAATGTTACTTATTTATTTATTTTTTCTTTATATGTGTATTTTTCTGTTTATTTGTGTATTCCGCAATCTGTTAGTGGATACTATAATTTATTCAAAGCATGTCTAATGGAATGGAATTACAAGTTTGCATGTGCATTATTAAATGTCCGTAGAGAAAGATGAAGAAAGGATCTGTCCCAAATGCTCCGCAGTAAGGATAGCAAATGCCCCGGATGAAAAAGAAAAACTCATGAGATCTGTCCCTCATTTGGGTTGAGAACTCATCCGCCGACCCAGTTGAGCTCTTCCTCGGAACTTTTTATATCATTTTCCCTTAGCAGCCCCTTCCACCATCCCGGCTAGATTGAGCCATAAAAACAAAGAGTGAAGAAGGGAGGGAGAAGCGAAGAAAGGGAGATATTCTCGATCAGATTATTCTTGTCGACTCTAGTCAGCGCGGAGACTGGCTTGTCCGATCTGAAGAAGTTTTCAATAAAAGAAAAACCTTCTTACATCGCTTTGATTTATGGTGAAATCCTTTTATCAGCTCCAGTTCGTAATCACTTCATAGGAGTCGTCTGTTTACTTTTTCTTACACAATACATTCTTATGAAATGTGTCATATTATTGGGGTTTCCCCTTCAGTGAAGGGGATAAACACATATTTTTAAGAAGATTACAAAATATGTTGCTATTACAACTAAATATTTAGTGGGCAGACAAATATACATAATTACTTCATCCTGATAACAAGATAGTCGGCTAAATGTTTCTCTGTACAGTTGTTCGTTCCTAGTAATGTTTTGTTCTGTTGAATGGGGTTTTGTATTTTCTTAAATCACTTTTTAATTGTTTTTTTTTAATTGCATTTATCTGTAATATTAGTATTATGGCAGTATAAAATAAGAAACAATAAGCAGTGTGTTTTTAGAGCGAACCTTGACAAGGCCAGGGAGTCATTGTATGTCCCTTGCAACAGTGACCTATTTGTGGTCATAAATTATTTCATGAAAGGTCTAACCAAAATTATAATTGTTCCTATTTCAACCTTTCCAAATGGTATTAGGGATAAGAACGAAAGACAGTACTGACAAATCTTCTTCAGACTATTATCCTTGACAAGTGAATTAATTAAGTTATATTTTTTTTTATATTTTATTTGCTATACAGGAGTTCTCCTTAGCAAAGGAGTTGGCTTACATATTTATTTAGTTAGTCCTATTTTTAGTAATTTTAACTTTTATAACTGCTTAGCTGTTATAGTATATATTTGCACTATTTTACTAATATGAACAAACTGTAATGAGCAAATGAGTTGCAAAATAACAATATCTGTATATGAGAAATAAATAATATAACTAATATAACATAAATAAAATCCTTCCGCTAATGATTAAAATAAATATAGTCATAATATTATAACATAAATCAAATTTAAATTAACTGAAAAGTGAATTATTAAAAGAACAAAAAAAAAATAAATAAATAAAAAAGTAAAGAATAAAAAATAAGATAAAAAATAGAATTAATTAAGTTATTTCTATTTGATCATAATAAAAACTTTATAATTTTGAATTATCATATTTCATTTCCTTTTGTATATACATTTTTTTATTTATTTTTAAACAAACAAACAAAAAGAAGCAATGCTCCAGTGATGATTATTTGTCATCAGGTAATCAATTACCTGAAAAGTATCAGCAACATAAATCTAATTGGCCTTAAAAAAAAAATAATAGCTTAATAATTTTACTCCGAAAATTTAATGACCTATGGCATGAAGTCGGGGGCGAGGTTAGCTCACAAGGGGAGTGCACGACGTGCCCCTCTCTGATTCAAACGAAAATTTTTGTATGTGTAGTACTTAACTAGAAAAAGGTCCATTTAAAGCGAGAAAACGCACTTCTCAAGCATTCGCCTGAAAAAAAGACGTTGAAAACATACCTGGAGCTCTTGACACGTTCCGAAGAAACCATTAGCAAGCTCCCCTGTAGCCTGGTTAGTAGCGTTGAGTTCTCGTTACGCAGAGATCGCCGGATCGTAATTCTACTTAAATTAAAATTTTTTGTTTTGTACAATTTTTATTTTTGTTCTTAAGAACATTTTATAACATTAATAATTTGTAAATAATTATTACTGTTTTTTTTTAACGTTTGGAATTTAAATTTTAACATTTTCTTCCATATATTAAAAGAAAATTCGAATGGTATAAATCTTTCATATATCCAAGAGTTGAGAGTAGTGAATCTTGACAAAGAGAAATGACGAATGCGATGTACTGTGTAATATGACGATAAACATATTTTTACATTTTTATGCTTCCCTGCAAAAATTATAATTACTTTAATAGTTATAGTTATAGTTAATAGTTAGTCATAGACTTCCACGGTCCATGTTATTTAATGTTTTCAAGTCTTCTGGATACGAACGTGTCAAATTACATTCTGCCAGCTTCCTCAGTGTTCAGAATAAAGATAGGGTTCAGTCCGGGTTTTTTTTTTTTTTTTTTTTGCTCGCAGGGTCGAGAGCCCTGCCTTGAGTAAGTATGTAGTCCCCTAAATACTTTTAAATTAAAAAAAACAGAACTTTGTATAAGTAGAGTTCACTTAAATTCTTAGTTGAAAAGATCCGTAATCAAAGAAACTTCACAAGGTAGTTTGTAAAACTACTCAAAATGATTAAGTAATTTTTTCACTTTTCCCCCCAAGCAATCTCATTTGTAACAAGCACAAAAAGACAAAAAATAACAAAAAAAAAAACATATTTTTAAATTAAGCGCATATGAGTAAACCACTCAGGAAGTTGGGGGCTACAAGAGGATCTCTTTGGAAAGGGTGTGACTGGAAACGCCTTGGATGTCCCAGGGTTTGCTACCTGTTTTTTTGTAGTAATTTCATAAAATACTGTAGGAATTATTTTGTTAGTATAAAAACATTCATAGATGCACATTGTGTATAGCATTGCGTATCAATTTTCACAAAGTTCCTTCACAGCTTGTCAAAAAGTTAAGCCTTAACTTGCACTTGGTCTCGCATAACCTAATCTAAAGTTTGCCTTTAAATGTTTTTTAAGGGAGACGAGCTCGACTCCTGGTGATCCTGGCTTGGTGTGTATCAGCGGTACTGTCTATACCTATAGGGATACTCTACCACGAGAAGATGATCCAAGGACAGCTCCAATGTTGGATTGAATTCTCCGAGGCTTGGCAATGGCAGGTCTATATGACTCTCGTTGCTATAGCTGTGCTATTTCTACCAGCTCTTATCATCTTCGTCTGCTACACCTTCATAGTTTTCACTATATGGGCCAAAGGAAAACAATACTCTCACAGTATGTATATACTGATTTATGTAATAATGATATATTTTATTGCTTAACTTTCACAACTTTTTTTTTCTTTTTTACGGTGCATCAACAAATTGTGGCTATTAGCGCAACTTATTATTAATAAAAAAAATATAACTTAAGAAAACAAAACAACAAAAATCTTATGGAAGATGCTTTATGCATATGAACTTATACAGGGTGGTTTGGGTCTAAGAAGCCAAACTCTAGGAGGATATTCTTTACACAATTTCCAAAAAAAAAGTTAATTTGAAGTATGGTCTGATTCCGAAGCGAAAAGCAGTTTTGTCCACTTTTGACAAAAGTGACCCAAACGTTCAACCTATCCCTCAATACACTTCCACTTCATTTGCAGAGAATTAATGCTTACTAAGTGTAGAAGTTTCCCAGTAAGTAATGTATCCGCAGTACATTTGGTGGCCGAGGAAAAATTCACGAGAAACCTCTGATTCATTGAGAAAAACAGAAGTGCATTATTTGACGTCCTGATCTTCTATCAATGGGCTTAGTGAATTAAATCACAATTTTCTTAATGAAAATTTTATCTTTTTATGATTGCATAATTAGAATTTAATTATCTTGAACCGTTTTTAAGCAATTCTTTCATATTAAATAAAAAATATGTCTACCTACCTTAAAAAACCCGAACATTTGACATAACTCCTTTTCTCTTTGGAATCGGACCATACTTCAAATGTACTTTTTAGTTGGAAATTATGTCCAGAATCACCTCCTGGAGTTTGGCTGCTTAGACCTGTCACCCTGTATAATTGATTTTCTTGTGCAATAAGAAAGAAAACTTAATAAATAAATCCAATAATATAATTATAATGGTATGAAACTATTTTATGCTTGTAATAAGTTAGTAATATTGCCTGGAAGATGTTTCTCTTAGTCTTTTATAAAAGTCCTGAGCTTTAAAGCATTGGTAACATTTATTTGTACAGCTTTAAGTAAGTTTTTATCTATGGCTTATAGTAGCACTTATACTGTTAAGTTTAAAATCTGTTAGAAGATAAAATCTTTAGGGTGCTTGATTTTTGAATTCAAGTCTTCCAGCATATTAGTCGATTACTCTAACACTGAGCTAACTTGGCCCCCAATTCAGTCATTAGGCAAAGGGAAGAAAAGTGTTTACTTTTTGAATGTTTCAATTCCCTCATGCGTTTCAAGCAAGATAAATTTAATTGTAGAAGGTAATACAAAAAAAAGTCCGACTCGCAGGAACTGCCTCATCTTAGCGCGGTTCCGTTCTTATCCCTAGTCTAATTTCGAAAGATTAAAATAGAAGCAGTTATTATTTTGTTGAGAGGAGATCGTTGACCGTTGATGATGCAAGGTAGGGATTGTCCGGGTTCGGTCACTGCTACTTAATAATACATACCCCATATGTGTATGTATGTGGGCATATATATGTACATATGTGTGCGTGTATATGTGTATGTGTATATGCATATATATATATATATATATATATATATATATATATATTATATATATATATATATATATATAATATATATATATATATATATATTATATATATATATATATATATATATATGTTAGGTATATTTACATAGATATGTGCATATATTAGTGTTAAATATGTCCTACTTGTATTTACAGCCCTGATGAAGGCTTGAAGTTCAAGCCGAAACGTCGGCACAATAAAACCATTTTTACGATAAAATGTAGTTTTATTAAGTAGTAGTGACCGAACCCCGACAGTTATTATTTTGGTTCCACCAGTCTTGAAAGGTAGGATTTACAATCTTACCTGGAAGGGTCGGCAACATTAGACACGGTCCCGCTAGTTACAAGGTCTTGGAATCTTGGAACTCTATATTTCTAACAATAAATTGTTTTTGTTATTTTACTTAACCTGTTTTATTTTCGAATACATTATCCAACTATAAGCAATTAAAAAATAACAAGGAATAAAAAACAGACAAACAGAATAGTTAGAATAAGCGAAATCAATTACTTTAAGCTCTTATTTCTCCGATTGCCATCGCCTAATCAAAACTTTCATTAGAACCTTTTATGTAGAGCATTTAATAAGCTTTCTAATGGTATTCTTCCGTTTACCAAGATTTTCAACCGTTTTCGAGATATTAATGAAAGTTCCCAAAATTTACATTATTTCTAGCAACAGAAAATTGGTCTCATTTTTCATATCCTGTTTTACACACAAAATTTTCCCAACATAAGAAATTACAAAAATTAAAAAAAAAAGTCCGACTCGCAGGAACTGCAGCATCTTAGCGCGGTTCCGTTCATGTCCCTAGTGCCATTTGATAAGCTTAGAAAAAAAATAAACTTATTTTTTTTTATATATCTTGTGAAAATTGTCAAAATCCTCTCGAACATCTCGAATAAAAGTGATATTAAGGCGTCAGGGACACCGACAATAGCTAACTTTTACACAGAAGCGGAAATTACAGAATCTGGCTCTCATTCTAAAGCAAAGCTCTATAAATCAATACAAAATATGCCTAATAAAGCCTTTCTAGAGGATAAAGAAGCATGGGCGTATATGAGGGGGGGGGGCTGAGGGGACTGCAGCCCCTCCCGAAATTTTGAATTGATGATAAAAACTTCTCGTAAAACCCTTAAAAATAAATTAAATAAGATCACTTAGTTCATAAAACATATTTTATTTTACGTGTAATAGCGTTTTAGTTGCCTAAAACTATTCCAAGCTCTAAATATTTAGTATTCCATACCCTGGAAATGGTCTCAGCCCCCCCCCCGAAATTGTTTTTATATACGCCCATGTACAGAAGGATCAAGAAGAAGTACACAAGATTGAGTAGAATACCCTGCCTAATATAGCCTATATAGAATAATATGTTGAATAAAACCTATCTAGTAAATACACAAGGACAAATAAAAGTCTTGACGAATAACAAATCAAGAAAAAAAACTTTATTTAACAAAATAAAACAAAGTTTAGTTGCCCAACTACAATAGAATAATATACCTAATTAAGTCTATGGAGTAGACACAAATGGACCAAAAACAAGTCTTGTGGAATATTGTTTTTTTTTTTCTAATTAAATACTTTTTATCAATATTTAGTATATAACCTTTGTTGAAAACTATTGATTGCTAATTGATGAATCGGTTTACAACTAAGTAGTCTTTATCAATATTTAGTATATAACCTTATGTTTGGATCTGTGTTTTTGGGGTGCTCTCCGCCTAGGCTTTGTATTTGTGTCGGCAGATACCTGGGGTATATTTACAGCTCTTGAGGATTAACTCTTAGCAGGTAAATTTCCTGCGGCCCCCTGGTTTCTACGGGCATTGAACTTTAGGAGGATTGGATTTAGGACTTAATATACGTATGTAGACTAAATCATAGCAAGAAGTAATCCTCCGTCGTCGGTTCTTAATTATGTAGACTCGCTAATGTTATCCAATCTTAGATACATCGTATTTAAAATCCACAGCAAAAACACGACATTTCATCAGAATCCCCTGCTGAATAAAACTTATATAGAATAATATGCAAAATAAAGCCTATCTAGTGGATAAAAATAGAGGAAAAAAGCCGTTCGTGGTGGTAGAAAATCTTAAACGTATTTCGCTCAGAAATCTCCGAAATATTGTCACTAATTTTACGTATCCTGTTTTATAGCCAAATAGATTAATGTTCTATAATCAATAAGAAAAATCTACTAACAATAAAAAACTATGGGTAACAGATGAAAATAGGGAATACCAAGAATAATTCTAAAGAACGAAATCAACACCAGTACTGTCACATCTAGATATTCATACGGCATCTTCGAATTCTAACAAACAAAATATTGATTCTAATTATACGTATCCTGTTTCATTGACAAATACATTTGACTACTATAAGCAATTAAAAACACTAGGGAATATGCCAAAGAACTCGGAGTAGGAGCCTCGACAGTTTCAAGACATTTGAAGGAAATCGACAAATCCAAAACTGACATTTCATACGGCATTTCTCCGATTGACATCGCCTAATCAAAACTTTCATTAGAACCTTTTTTGTAGAGCATTTAGTAAGCTTTCTAATGGTATTCTTCCGTTTCCCAAATTCTCAACCTTTTTCGAGATATTAAGGAAAGTATACAAAGTTACCAAAACTTTTTTATGCCTGTTAATAAAATATTTTATTCTAACCCTTCCTTAACTCCAAACGCTACCAAAATTTCAACATATTAGTTTTAATGGAAGTAGAACATGCAGTAAATGTTTCAACTGAATCCCTTGATTCTAAGTACCCAAACCAAAAACGGCATTCAAAAATTATTTTTTCAGTTTTCTCGAAAACGGTTAAAGCTATCGCCTTGAAAATGGTTCCATTCGTTTTCCTAGCCCAAGAAGCCTATAAAAAGAGTACTTACAAGCTTATGAACTCAAAAACGTAAGCGTTACGATTTTTTTTGCGCGAATTTCGCCCCAAACGCCATCTTCCAGTGGGCGGATTTTGCTGGTTAACGAACTTGACCTTTCAAATTGGACGACAGATTTTTGTACCAAATTTCATCAAAATCGGACCATTCGTCTTCTATTTAGAGAGCGAACAGACAAATATATATATATATATATATATATATATATATATATATATATATATATATAAATATATACATATATATATATATACAAATTTGAACCACCGTTATTTTCGGTTTCTAGGGGTTCTGAAACGCAAAATTTTCTAGTCGGCACTTCCGGATTGTTTCATTGTATCAACCTTATAAGCGGGGTTCCTCCCTATGGGGGAGGGAGGAACCGCGCTAAAACGAAGGGAAAGAGACAAAAATTACAAAAAGAACGACAAAAACCCGTTCATAAGAACAAAACAGACGTATTGGAAGTTTTAAGCACTTATTTCTCCGATTGACATAACCTAATCAAAAATAGTTTTAGAATCTTTTTTGTAGAGAATTTAGTAAGCTTTCAAATAGTTTCTATCCACTTACCAGGATTTCCCAACCGTGTTCGAGATATTAATGAAAGTATACGAAGTTCCCAAAACTTTTCATGTCTGTTCATAAAATATTTTATTCTAACCCTTCCTTAACTCCAAACGTAACAAAACTTTCAACATATTAGTTTTAATGAAAGTAGAACATGCAGATAATGTTTCAACTGAATCCCGTAATTCTAAGTACCCAAACCAAAAACGGTATTCAAAAACTATTTTTCCAATTATCTCGAAAACGGTTAAAGCTATCGCCTTGAAAATGGTTCCATTCGTTTTCCTAGCTCAAGAAGCCTATAAAAAGAGTACTTACAAGCTTATGAACTCAAAAGCGTTACGATTTTTTTTGCGCAAATTTCGCCCCAAATGCCATCTTCCAGTGGGCGGATTTTGCTGGTTATCGAACTTGACCTTTCAAATTGGACGACGGATTTTTGTACCAAATTTCATCAAAATCGGACCATCAGGGAAGCCAGAAATGCGCGAACAGACAAATATATACATACATACATATATATATTTATATATATATATATATATATATACAAATTTGAACTACCATCATTTTCGGTTTCCAGGGGTTCTGAAAAGCAAAATTTTCTAGTCGGCACTTCCGGATTGTTTCATTGTATCAACCCTATAAGCGCGGTTCCTCCCTATGAGGGAGGGAGGAACCGCGCTAAAACTATTTTGGCCCTAAATTGTACATGCTATTCAAAGAACTTTAAATCTGATTGCTCTTGGTCGCATCAATATAAAATGTTTTTTAATGAATTATTAATTATCTAGCTTGTGGATGATTTGTTTTTATTATTATAACAATAAAGGTTTTAATGCAACTACTCGGATTTGTTATATTGTATAATTTAGAAAGATGTACACAATAATATATTTCTCTTCGGAGAGCTCAACCTCTCCTTCCAACAAAGACTTGCCTACTCCTTGTATCCTCACTCTTATTCCCCAGTTTGGTTATGGTAGTTTGGTATACAGGTGACTTTCTGGTGATCTCGAGACAAAACTCAAACGCCTCATAAACTGTTTCATTCAGTTTTATCCTCGGGATCCCCAGAGACTCCCATATATCACATTTCTACCAGTATCTATATTGGCTATTTCCTCTTTATCGTCAACAGTACTTCCTCGGCTCCGTCCTTTACTAAGTAATTCAATCACGAAGACCTTCTTATATTTTTCATCTTCTTAAATGTAAATCCTCAATTCACTCCCGTAACACCCGCCCTTCCAATTTCGATATTCCTTCCCACCGTATACCTCTATTCAAAAAATCATTTTCGAATAGCCACCTCGCTATGTAATTCCTTACCTATGTCTGTCTGCCATTCTACCAACCTTGAAACCTTTAAACCCCGACTCTTCTCCAACTTTTTATCGCTGCAAGTTTCACCCAACTATATGTGACCATTCTTTTTAACCTGAAAAGCAGGGCATTACTCCTGAACTGAGCAGAAAAAAATGACAACAAATTTTCTCAATTTTTCAGAGCCAACAAGTGATGACACAAGAAGGGCGAGTTCAAGAGGAATTATACCACAAGCTAAAGTGAAGACTGTTAAGATGTCATCAATTATTGTTTCTGGTGAGAAGTTCAAGTGCACTTTCATTCAAATAAATATATTTAGTTTTGGAAACTAGCTGATATAGAAAAACGAATGACGATGTAGAAAAGTCTGTCACGCAGGAGCTGCATAACTAAGCACTTTCCTCAGAATTTGGGTAGTGTAGACTGCTTTCCAGAACAATTTGCTTAAAATATCCTACATAAATAAAATAAAAACATGAATAGTTCTCTTTTAATTTTGTAATGAGTAACTGATCAATTATTAATTTGCTTCCAGAGTTATGTTTACACATGGTACCTACTACACTACGTAATAAATACAAAAAACCTCATATTATCGTATTTTGATCTAACGAAGGAACAGGATACAGTCCCTCTAGTGGTAGAAAGCGCTCCTTGCGGCGGCTTTGTGAACCTACATCTGGCGGGCTTTTCTATTGAATTTTTTTTTTTTTTTTTTTTTTTTTTTTTTTTTTTTTTTTTTTTACGGCGCGTCTACTTCTAGGTCATTAGCGCCGACATCCAGGGTGCAGCGAGGAATTTTCCCAGCGAGCCTTGAGATGAGAAAATTCCTGCCGGAGGTGGGAATCGAACCCACCATCTCCCGCTTATGAATCCAGCGCGCTAGCCACTAGACTACGGGAGACCCCTTTTCTATTGAAATATATTACAAAGTAAACCCCCCTTTCCGATTGACCGATTCAGCTCATTTTTACAACACTTCTTTCTCATGAGTTACCCACGATGTATACTTCGTTTCGCTACAATACAGCACAAATTACGACCAGTATGAGTATATTATTAATTTGGGTCCGGAGTAACCCCCCCCCCTCCTAATGAACCGATTTAGTTTATTTTTACAACACATATTTACCTGTAGATTACCACTACGAATATTTCGTCGAAATATACCAAAAATCACGGCTGGTAGTGGCGAATTGGTATTGTGGGTCCGGAGTAAACCCCCCCCCTCCTTATGAACCGATTTACTTCATTTGTATATCTCACTTTTCTCTCTATATTACCACTACGAATACCAAGTTTCGTTGAAATATAACAAATATTACGGCTGACATGGTCAAATTAGTGTTTTGGGTTCGGGGTAAACCCCCCCCCCCCTTCCGGTGGACCGATTTTGGTGGTTAACGAACTCGTTCAATCGTTTGCTAATTGAATGCTATATACCAAGTTTTGTGACGAAAAAACAAAAACTCTGGCCGCTATCCTGTTAACAGACATATATATATATATATATATATATATATATATATATATATATATATATACATATATATATATATATATATATATATATATATATATATATATATATATTTTAACAGGTGTCATTTTCGGTGTCTACTAGGTAGGATCGATAAAGATTTGAAGACATTTTTCAAAAATTCCGTCATGAGTGCAACCTCAATAGCTACTTTCCTTCGGAGGACATTGGCCACAAAAACCTTAACAGTGCAACGGAGTACTATCAAGATCTATGCCCTCTCTACACTCCAGAAAATTTTGTACCTTTAGCTTGCCGTGGACTTCTATTGACTGCACTTGACTTATATACAGTCAAAAAAAGTCCTATGTGAGCCGAGCCTGTGTGATATATATATATACATATATTTATATGTATATGTATATATATATATATATATATATATATATATATACATATATTATCAGGCGATTCGCCAAGTTGCGAAGCCTTATCAATAAATAAATATATTATGTGTTGTACTGGACAAAGATAAAAGATTTAAACCAACTTAGAAAGAGTTATTAAAATTAAAGAGTTCAAAAATAATAAAATTTTAATGAATAATTATGTTTACGCATTGCTAAATATGCGCAAAAAGGACCATCTTCAAAAATTCATAGCTACGAAAGCACTCAAATATAAAAGTTGAAATTTTTACAGTAGTTTATATATATAAAATATAATATAAAAATATTAGTTTTTTTATCAAGTCCATATTAAAGCCTAAAGTTATCAAAAATTGCAAAAATTTGAAGTTTAAAAATTTATGAAAAAATTAGGTAACAAATATAAGGGTTAAGAATACTTTTAATACAAGCTACTTAGGCTAGGTTTATCATTGTGCCAAAAATCAAATTTGCTATACATCCCCTTATGCCAAAAAATTACCCTCAAAAGCAGCACTTTGAGAAATTTAAAAAGTTGTATTCAATGGCAGTTTTCAGGTATTGGACTTCAAAATATTCAAATAGTGAAGAAGACATAAAAGATAGAGCAGACTGTATGAAAAACAGCGGTGCTCAAATTATTTGTCTATGATTAACCAGTCCTGAGAAAATGAATTTTCCATAAGAGCTTATAAACTCAAAAATCAGCATACGCGGTGAAACAATGATGGCTGCCATTTTCAAACGGTTGACTCTAACAAAATTTTAAAAATGGTTTTGAACTACTGATTCCATATGTAATTGATGGTAAAAATATCATTTTTTTCTAAAATGGTCAAGCAACCTGTCTTATAGCATCGGAAATCAATTGCACACTCGGTGTGCAATGGGTCTTGAATGGGCTAATTAATTAATATTTTTGTGTTCTGAACAAGTTCTAGTTTGTGCAATAAAAAAAATAAAAATTATTAAATATAAGCAACCAATTAAATTATTTCTGGATCACTTCATATGGATTGACCCGTGTTAACCTTTATTCTTTAGCCTCAAAATTTGTTAATAGAAGTCTAATTCACACAAAGTGCGTATGTTATCTTATTATTGATAACAGATAAACAGTTTTTTTTTTATTCAATTTCATTTTTTTAATGTTGAGCTTTTCTTAACAGTTTTTGTCTTATGCTGGAGTCCCTACATCGTTTTCGACCTTCTCCAAGTATACGGCTACATCCCGAAAACACAAACAAACATCGCTATAGCTTCACTCATCCAAAGCCTGGCACCTCTCAACTCTGCTGCAAACCCCCTCATCTACTGCCTCTTCAGTGCATCTAAAACCAACAGGTGAGATACGGTTAGAGGCCGCCTACATCTCTAAGGCGGTCCTCTCGGCACTTCAACAGACAGGGAAGCGAAAAGGAGAAGGTATTTCAGATTTGTAATTTATTTCGTGATGAATCTTTCCCGAAAGAGTAATTTTAAATATGTGAATATATATCTAATATTTTAATTGGAACAGTATTGGCTCATTATATTTCAATCTTTTAATAGATTATAGAGTTATAAATTTACTTTAAAAAATAAAGAGCTTAAAATAAAGTATAAGTAAATATTTTAAAGTAATATATTGTATATAAAAATATATAACTAAGGGATCTATGTATAATGTAAGAATAAAATATATGTGATATATGTACTTACAAATCCAGTATTCTTTTTTCACAATCTATGTTGAAAATATGTATATACTAATGTATGTGATAAATGTTAATCGTTATTTCTTTATAAGTAGAAGTTCTAAAAACTGATTCAAAATCCTAAAATATCTATAATAAAAAAATAATTTCCAACATCCAAATCGGTTGAAATTTATTGTTCATTCCATTTAAAAATTTTGTCTTTAACTTTTCTCCTACTTTTTTACATCCTATCATTAAAATCGTTCATTTATATTTACATAGAGAAGAAATGGTTTTAACCCAACTCCGCATTGGCCTTTCTCTACTTACCCACGGACACCAAATGACCAAAAGAGACGTACCAATATGAAGACAGTGCAACGAACTACTGACCATAAGACATTTACTAACAGACTGCTGAGTACGGGACCATTTACACATGCCCACCGATCTTTCAGTACTTCTGACCGATGGTAGCCATTACTTGGATACAATATTGAAACACTTACATAATACAGGTACATATTACGAAATTTAACTAAAATACACTTGTATTGTTTTTTCAATTATTATTTATTTTTCATTTTATTTTATTTATTTTTTAAAGTTTTCTTTCTTAGTAATAGACTTTAAGGTTCTCTTTTTATAACTACTATGACATTATGAATTGAAACTTTTTTTACATGTCCCACAGTAATGAAAACTGAAATATATATACATTTTGGTCATGTGTGATGTAAAGAGAAAATTACAAACAAATCTTTTATCAACCGACATGAGAAGTTTTGGACTTTACATATTTTCATAAAAACCTCAAAATCTATTGTAAAATCGTTGTAAGTGGATGGCCTAATACATATTACAAATAATGCTCTCGAGTCACTGTTGATAAAACGGTGCTTGAATGCTTTTGAAAGTGATGATTTTGCTTCGTTTTAAACTTTATAAATCACAAAATTATATGGAAATGCCCTAAGATGAAGTTCTGGCAAAGCGGACTATTCTTTTTCAAGTAATAATCATCTGCGGATAACTTAATTCGTTCTTATATATCATTTCATAAAGTTAATCTGAGAGATTAATGTTATTAAATTATACATCTTCAGTATAATATTGATTTCACAAAGTTCAGATCATTTTGTCAGTACAAATGCTCAGTATCGAATGTGAAAAAACACATTTTTCATTTTCAATCTATACTGATTGCTGTTGAACTGATGTACGTTGTGGCATACTCTCAAAAATTAAAGAAAAATAATTATCAATTACACAAAATCAAACTAACGAATGTGTATAATGTCTAATTAAAATATATAATAAGATAAAATGTATATAGAATCATCTTTAAGGTACCAAATCACTTTTCACATTCGATACTTTGCATTTGTATTGAGGATTTCCCTACAGCTTGGATTTCTGGTCAAATATTTATCCCTAGCTTAAAATATTATTTAGCTATCTTCCTTAATCGCCTGCCCATAGTACATGAATTGAGTAAATAGTTAATTGTAGGTAGCCAGTGCATAGCGTTGATACAAACCCAAAGTATCAAATATGAAAACTGGTTTGGTACCTTATAGATGACTCCATGTAAATTTTATTATATTACATATTTTAATTAGACTTAATACATATTCGTCAGTTTGATTTTCAGTAATTGATAATTAATTTCTGAGAGTTTGCCACAACTTACATCAGTCCAACAGCAATCAGTATTGATTGAAAATGAGAAATGTATTTTTTCACATTCGTTACTTTGCATTTGTATTGACGATATCTTATACTATTCTGATCTTATATACTACTCTTATCTTATATTACCTACACAATAATGGATTATATCTCATTTGA
Organism: Gonocerus acuteangulatus; assembly: GCA_946811695.1. Taxonomy (NCBI): domain Eukaryota; kingdom Metazoa; phylum Arthropoda; class Insecta; order Hemiptera; family Coreidae; genus Gonocerus; species Gonocerus acuteangulatus. The sequence goes on along the minus strand of OX328129.1, from coordinate 61,483,923 downwards.
ATGCATCTAAACTTTTTATCTTAAATAGTTGCCTTTGGAGGTATGAACATTCCATTGATAACAGAACATGTATGTTATTGTGTTTCAGTAAGGTTAGATTGGCTTGAAACAGAATGAATAAAGAATATAATTGATGTAAAGAAGTTTCCATGTTGAAGATTCCCTAAGTTCAGTGGTTGTTGTCCTTTCGCCTTTTCGTTGTCGGGGTCACCAACTGTTGGCATCATGTCTTGAAATTTGCTCAGAAGGAGCCAACACAAAAATAAAATAATATATAATGAAACAAAATAATATTTTTTATTAAACGTAAAACATTAATTACCTATTTTTGAAAAGAAAATTAAGAATGAAAAGGAATAAAGGTCTTTAGCTTCTGTGGTTCAAAGCGCCTTAACGCAATAGCTGGAAACCTCTTAAGCTGAAAGTTAGCCGCTAAAGGGGGTTAGGGAAATTTCAACTTCAATATAGTCAATATAAAAATTGGGACTCACTAGAACCAACAAATGCTTGAAATCACTGTATGATTTTTTAAAGTCACAACACATTTTTTGATTTAAAATTCTACACTTTTTAAAATATGTTTTTGAAGTATGTAACAACACTATAGAGATTTTTTTTTTTCACTTATTAGTATTTTGTTGTTGAACATATCGCACTAGTATTTCTAAAGTGACACAACTCAAAAGTAAACTCAACTGAAAATGTGTCACTCTTGCCTATGTAGGGGGCTTAGGATTAAGACAGGAAGGTTGAAACAAGTGCCCACTGGTGCACAAGCGCTGAAGCTAGGTACATACAGTTTTCATAGTCATAATTATGACGGTGTGAATAAAACCGATTTTTGAGTTGTGTCACTTTAGAAATGCTAGTGCGATACGTTAATTGAAACATATGTTCTGCTACAGACCCAATACAAATTCTTTATAACGTTCCGCAATAGAAGTTTAATTACTCCTTTTAGCACATTAGGAAAGGATAAAGGATTTTCTTTGAGGGCTTCCTATAATGGAAAAGCCAAACGAGGATCATGCCTATGAGCCCTGGTGTGCTCTTCTGATTTTTTTCTTATTACTAGAAGCCCTGATAGAAAAAACTTCACTTGAGGAGCATGTATGTTTGGACAAGGTTTACTCCATCGACTAAAAGGGTTCAACTAGACTCTTAGATATATTGGCAGTTCATAAGAAAATCAGAAAAGCCTTAACCCTGTCATTGCTATCGAATGAAGGGACTCCGAGTGCCCGGTACTCTCGATGCTCATCCATCTAGTTTCCTCCTTATGCTCCACAATCTCTCCCATCTCTACCTCACTACCCTTCGACCTCAGCATCCTCGTGTTAAATATTATTATTTAAACTTTTAACACTTTATGTTAAATGTTCTTAACAATGGTAATTTTATGCTGAACTAAAAGAAATTTTCTATCATGGAAAAGAAAATCACTAAGATAAAAAATGACAGTATAATTACTTAATTGCTATCATTTATAGTATATAATAATATAAGGAGGCTATTTATACCACCAACAACAAGATCCAAATTTTGACTGAAATGTGTAAACAGCAACAATAGGGTTAGAGAGACAAATCTATGTACGACCCAGCAAATAGTACATTACATAGGTTTGTCGGGTGAACCTAAAGCATATTTATGCTCCTGAATTTGAGCAGCAGGTTCTAAACAAAATTAATTTTTTTTTTTATTGACTATCTTCGAAAATTTTCCAACTAGGAGTGATTGATATGCTGTGTGTTTTAGCAAGCCTTTGCAATTGGTCAGTGTAACATTATGTTTTTTTTTTTTTTTTTTTTTTTACCTAGATAACCGCTCCTAAAATTTGTTGTCAATAATAAATGGATTCTATACAATATACAGACAAAATATTTATTTCATTTAGGTAGATTAATGAAAAATTGCATTTCTTGATAGAAAAATATACATCTTTTGGTTCAATTATTTTTAAAATGAGAAAATATCAAAAATAGATGCTATACACAAAATAAGTTTCACATAATTAGTCCACACATTACGAAGATGAGACAAGAACTCAACCGATGATACAGACTTTTAATACACTTACTTGATCCACAATCAGACCTTACAAAGACTCATTGACATGACAATACTCGGACCAACATAGACTTATGGCATAGAACTCTTGGGATCCACAAAGCCCTCCAACTCCTACAAAATTCAATCATTACAGTCTAAAAGTCTCCGTACAATAAACGACGCTCCATTCTTTGTCTCCAATTTAACTCTCCATTATGACCTCCATATTCCATTTATCTAACCCTTATCAAAAAAAAAAAAAAAATCTGCGGAAAATTTCATTCAAAATTACACGGCCATCCTGATTCTTTAATAAACTCCCTATCTTTACATCATATCCCACATAACCCTGTTTGCTGGCTGAAGCGTAACTGGCCTAGAGACTAGCTCAACCGAATTGCAATCACTCTCCCTTGTCGGTACTGAAACTGTTCTGCTTCCCTCCTCACGAACTTAAAGACACAATTATATTTACCAATTTACTAGAAATGTATTTTTACATTGTTGTAAATTCTGAATAATGACACATTTATAAAAAATATATATACAGTGGAGTCTCACTAATACGAATGCGAGGGGGAACGGAATATATTTTGTATAAGTGAATATTTCGTATAACTGAATAGTACTAGGTTTCATGGCTATTTTAAAATAGAATAAATTCTTCATAAAAAAAGTTACAATTTTATTATTTGTACATATTTTGTTGTTCGATAACGTTATACATTATTATATTTTCAAGTTTCATATCACAAAATTCTCCTTGATTCCTTTCATCTTACCAATATTAACTCGGAAGGATTGACAAAGGTAATTTTAACAGTTTAGCTATCTCTATTTTTGTTTCTTTGGGGTTGTCATCAACTTCTTTTAGTATTTTTATTTTGTTTACAAGCATAAGTTTTGTTCCTGTTTTTTTAATCATGAAATCACAATAGAACGCAGCTACTAGAACAAATACTGTATATAGAACTTAAAAACGAGAGAGTGGAGGGGGGGATGAATCACTGGCAGTGCCGTATTAGTAGTGCGGAATGAAGGAAATCACACAAGATAGAGTGGATAGAACACGGCTGGACTACTAGAATCACAAGGAAGAACTGAGGATGAGTGAGAGAGAGAGAGACTGGTGGGGGTAAGTAACTAGTAAGTCTGTAAACATTTCCTAGAAAATCTGTTGTCTCTCCGTGTAACTGAATAGTATTTACACCTTGGGAACAAATTAGCTTTCGTATAAGTGAATATTGTGCATAACTGAATAACGCACAAGTGAATAATTCATTACACATGATTAAATGGAGTTTCATCGGGGAACGAGAAATTCTTCGTATAACTGAATGTTTTGTATAAGTGAGTATCGTATAAGTGAGACTCCACTGTATAATTAGAAAGTTGATTTATCTTTGTATCAGTGCAAAAACTAGAAACTTTATTTAACAAAACTTAAATCAGTTTTTAGAACTTCTGATTAGTAAGTTTCCACATAGGTACGTAAGCTAAGCGTACTTTATAAGCAGCGTATTGGTAGTGTTTCCAATAAGCTTTCTATTTCTCTATATTTATTTAATAATTACTGATCTATATTCATATTGTAATAAAATGTTATTTTAAATAATGTGTAATTTTAGAAATATTAGTGGAAAACTCATAAAGTTTAATAGAATGAAATTAATCATAATCATTGATGTTTTAAGTCTTCAGTGTTTCGTATTCTTTCCTGTAGTAAATATTACAATGAAATGTTGTGATTTTGAGACTTTTATTCTTTATAAAAAAATTCTTTGAAAACTGAAACCATTTTTAATGTCTTAATGTCTAATAAAATGAATTTAAAATGTCTTGGGTCATTTCTTTTTATTTACCGACAATCTTAACAAATGGAGAAAAATATTTAATATGATTAAAACATTTTTTTTTTTTCTAGATAAATTGTTTTTACTTCTAAGAATATTTTGAACATTTAACAATTTTTACTCTCGATACATACATTTATTTTTGAGACATACTTACGTCTAAAGCGCTACTCGAGAGACCTTCAATTGATGCCAGTAACAACAGTCTCCAACACAAGATCTGCCTTCGGTTATAGATCTTGAAGACGGGTCAAAAGGACATGAAACTATTTGAGCCAATAAAAGGTATGTAACAGCTGAATTCTTTTTTATTTGTTTACATTCTAAAAATGTTAAATTCACTATTTTTGAGAAAAATTAATATTTAGAAATTTTCTGTATCAAATATAGTTTTAATATTCAATTACTGTGTGCTTATTTTAAGCCTTAATCGGTGTGCTTATAGTCATTGCTGAAAAACTCTTAACAAAATAAATAATAATTTTAGTTTCCTAAAGAATACGTAATAGGAATGCAAATACCAATGGGGATATGAGGCGTTCCGGATACGAAGGGCAAACTCAACATTGGGTCCATTTTTTTCCCCACCATTCAAATCTAGATGCTTCGTATATAGAGAATCTGCAGGCATATGTTTCAAGTTGTGTTCACCCTCCTTCCCCTCTCAAAATACACAGAAAATGACAACAACAAGCTGGCTGGAAACCACCATAGGAAGGCGGATACAAAAGGCGAACTCAACACTCCGGCCCGCTGGATGATGAAATAAATAAAATTTCCATTGAAAGTGAATTTTGCTCTAATTCCTGGTCAATTATTTAAATTTTAATGTCGATTTATCATTGACAACGAATTTTATGACGGTTATCCATAGGTTACCACCTTTTTCTACCCAGGATAGGACTGATGCCTTTTACTTTTTCATATGAAAGGCCACCACCCCTAGTAGGAATCGAAGTCACATCAGGCACAGAGTGTTTACGCCTCAGTACTCACGGCCACTAGGCCTCTAACCTGGTCAATTATTATATAATTTCTTTATTAATATAAATTAATAAACAAACAATGAGACATCCCACAATGAAAACATGTTTTGAATATCTAATTGAGTCGCCCGTATAGAAAAAATATTCAAAACTAGCTTTTGTTGAGTACCTTCATATCCGCAACGCCTCTTATATACAAACAAGCCCTTAGTAAAAGTTGATTATGCTTAACTAGGTACATGCAAAAAAATAAAAAAAAATAAAAAGGATTTAAGAAATAAAAAATTAAAAATTTACATATATATCTACTTTAATAAAGTACACATACATATTTTATAAGTTCTATGTACTTCAATCACAGAGCTTTTCTAAGCACAATTATTTTATATTATTAAGTCAGAAAGTAATAATAGGCTTATGCCACCAGTAAATTCAAGGTTTGGCAGGACAAGAGGGCACTGAGTCAAACGTTTTACAAAAATTGCTTAAAAAATATATATAATTTTTATTTTTCATATTATTTGATATCAATAATAAACACAGCCACAGACAAATACAAAAGTTGTGGCCCAGAGAGTAGTCCATATTTACTATATGCTTTTGGGTCACTAAATCCGAATCCAAGGACAGAAAAACCTCAGCAGCTCTTGGTTTAGGCCTAAACATAAAAAAAAAATTCACAATTTAGGCTGTTTTACACTTTAATCTTGTTATTTAAGTCAACCAAAATAAACAACTTTTTCTTGTAAGAATAAGAACTCACTGATTTTTTTCATCAGAAATCATGAGGTGTTGCGGATATGAAGGGTGAACTCAACAACCTGTCAAAATTCGTTTTCCTCCCATCCGAATCTAGACACTTCAGAGAATCTATATATTTTTCATGTTGAGTTTGCCCTTCTTTCCCTCCTAAAATACACAGAGAAACAAATCTGGTTGGAAACTTCCATAGGAAGGCGAACTCAAGATACCACTACCGGTCCGATGGATGATGATATAAATAAAATGCTCTTTTTGTTGAAAGTGAAGTTCACATTAATGTCTGGTCTATCATTATATAATTCAAATAATGAGATATCCCACAACAAAAAAATATTTTGAAATACTCTAGTGAAGTTCGCCCTTATGGAAAAATTATTCAAACACATTTTCCTAAAAACTACCATTTTTTGAGTTTGCCCTTCATATTCACGTCTTATTATATCAAATACTCAAACATAAGCAAAAACACAAAATTTTGAGAATAAATTCATATATTCTAAGTGTCAAATATTCAAAGATCTGTAACTTGGCTCCAACTGGACCAATTGAGTACATTGAGGTCTCATAAAATTTGTACTTTTAACAACTAAAAGGTAGTTTACAGGAAAAAGTCATTTATTTTAATTATCAACTCGAAGAACAAGAGTATAGTGTAAAATAGTCTAAATTATGAGTTTTTTTGGGTCAGGCCTAAACCAAGAGATGCTGGGGTTTTTCTAATCCCAGATTCAAATTCAGCAACCCCAAACAAATAGAAAACATGGCCTGCTCTCCAGGCCTGACCTTTTGTTGTGTGTGTGGCTGTGTAATCAGTTCTAGTGTTAATAATAAGCAATTTTACCCTAATATTGCCAACGTATAAAAGCCCCCATTAGACATTTGCAAAACAGTGCTAAAGCAAATGTCTAATTACTAATTATATACAAATTACATTGCTAATATGACAAAAAATGTAAATATGTAATCATTACATATTTACAAGCAGAACATTTTTTTTTTTTTTTTTAGAGCTATTTGGAATGTATTTATTTCAATTAGGAACATGAACCATGACATGTCGAGGGACTTGCTTACATCTTTTTTCATATTCACTTTTCGATGGGAATGAAGAGAGTGCAACTTTTCCAGTTTTCTCCCCGCCGCTGAACAGTATTAGTTCTTCCCTCTTGTAGTGTTCTATTAGTTCGTTAACGTTAGAAAATGCCTGAAATACAAAGAAAAAAAAAATGAATGGTAGAATGTTTTTTTTTTCAGGAAAAAATAAGATATTTGTGGAGAACGGGGTCAATTGAGCCAAGAAGACATTTTTTCTAGTAATATTTCATTTTTTTATGATATGGCAGTTATTTTTGTATATTATTATTCCCGATTCATAATGTAGCCAACAAAAAATAAGAATTTTTAAATATTATAAATATGTGCAACCACATCGAATTGTTCAATTGACACTATAGTTGGGGGGAATTGAACCACTAATCGGGGATAATTGAACCAATAATATTAGAAACTAAAAAAAAAAAAGCTTTTAATAAATTATTCATTGTTCATTACATCACAATAAAAATATTGCAAATTTTTAATGTAATTATAGAATATAATATATTAATTATTTTCACATTTTATATTAACCCTTCTTCAACACGTAGGTGTCGAAGACTACACTTTCTGTATCATTTCCTTTACGGTGATTATCTGGGCATAGATCGAGGGTTGTAGCTGTGAATTACCCTATCTATCAGTAGTCTTGTAGTCAACACACTGGAAAAGTAAGTCATTAACCTTTATTTTTCCTCATAATTTTCTTATATCTGTGGTAAACTTAGTTTGAGTGTCGGATACGACGCCGCCTTGTGGTATATGTTGATGGACTCTATTTAGGGTGTAACGCAAGTAGATGATAATACTCAAAGTGGTGAAATTAGACCAAAAATTGTAGTTAAACCCTGTCAACCACATGTTCCTATCTGTTTTTGTTCCAGATATATTCTCATCTAAAGATTATTTAGAAAAAAAAAACATTTTTTTAATAGAAAAGCTCCAATTTTCTCTGCTTGTACCCATTATTTTTCAACATTATCCTACATTTTTGATATCATCATTAACTTTGCTTCACGGTTATAGCACTATAAATGTTCCCAAGTACCTTTTTCATACCGAAATAACTGTTCAAGAAGTTGAAAATAAAAAAAAGTCTAGTTAGTGACAAATTTTCTAGAATCTCTACTCTTCTGCAAACTGCCGAATCTTACAAAAGTTGTAAAATTTAATTACCTTTCAAACGGTATACTCAGAACTCAGAATATTCGACAAATTTCATAATGTAATTGGAAATTTAGCGGGAAAAACAAGTGATAAATGAAACTAATATGTTTATTTTTACGATCTTATCAAAAATAAATGATAATTATTCTTGATGAAATTGATATTTAATGAATTCAGTGAGTCTTACATTAAATTTGAACAAAAAAAAATAATTACTTCAAAAATTATATAATTTATTTATATATAAAATAAAATTATTACTTCAAAAATTATATAATTTGCTACAATTGGCGTCTCCTTGCAGAGCAAAACAGATAGAAACTTTGGCAGGGTTTAACTACATTTTTGATCTAGTTTCACCCTCTAGAGTATTGTCATTTACTTGCGATACACCCACACAACTGTTTATTGTCATAGCCATAAGAAGCTATTTGAATTGTATAATCTAATAAAAGCTGTTATACATTTGAATAGATGCTTACTCTTTCATTCTGCTTTCGTGATCCGAGAGCAACTCGATTGTCCTCTCTTTTCCTGATTGGTATATTGTAAGGCCTGTTGCAATAAGCAAGAGTTAATGTCAGAGGATGTCGTGATGATTTCCTCACCAGAAAGCAACCATCACCTCCTAGAAAATTATTTCTGTTATATTTAATCCTGTTAAGATGATTAGTTCATTTTATCGTGTAATAACATTTAAAGGAAAAAATAATTAAAGCTTGAGATTTTTTTTATAAATTAATTTTTTAGAAATACATTTTTTTAACTGACATCCATTAATCTTGCTTAATAATTATTATGAAAGATTAATTTATGTAAGTTGTTTTTGTTTTGTTTACAACAAAAAATTGTGAACAGGACATTGAATACATAACTTTGGGAATGATGTCTTACTTTTCTTTTTTTTTACGAATAACTGCTATATTAAAAAAATTTAATTTTGTCAAAATTTTGAGTTTAAACCTACTGCATTTATTAGGTAATATAAAGTATTTATGTACATTTATTAAATTTGCACTCAAAGTGTTGATATAATAATTATTTTTATTATCAAAAGAATGTATAATATATTTTTAACAAAATTAGTTGAGCAGATCTTGAGATGTATTGAAAAACCAGTTTGAAAAAAATTAGTTACAAGAATGAAATTGTTAAATGTTTAAAATAGTTTTAAAAGTATAAACAGTTTTCATATATACTTTATTTATTGATCCTCAACCTCAGCCAAATAAATTTGTGGATAATTCCTAACATGTCAAAGTATAAACAGTGTTTACAAATAAAATAGACTTTTTGAAATTCTCAAGTTGGTTTATTAACACCTTAACCAGCAAACCAAATAATCCTCATAAACCTAATCAGTATTGATTGTGAAAATATTTAAATACACAACATCCACAATTTGTACACTATACTTGAATAAAACTGTAAATTCTTAAAACACAGGGCAAATATCAGCAACAAACTATTATGTTACTCATTCAAATATTTATTATTTACCTGCCATAACAAGATCTTGGGCCACCTTTCTGTCTGCGTTCATATACCAAGGACTTGATTCAATGTCTGCTCCTAAAAAGTTAAAAGTTATGTATATATGGATGATTTTAATATTCATCGACTTTTTTGTTATGCTCATCCAAAAATAATAGATCAACACATTATTATTTTAGAAGAATTACAGGATCTGAACTATGGAAGGGAAAGAAAGTGGTTATGCCACATCAGAGGCTATAAGAATCTTAATAATTTTGGAAAACTGTTATTTACATTTATTTATTTATATTTATTGATGGCTCCACTCAGTACAATTGACCTCTTTACGAGTCCATTGATGGATGTTTGCAGAAGAAAAAAACAACAAAGAAAGTATGTTATTTCTGTTCCTTTAAATACTAAAGGGTTGGTCATAGTACAATGAGTTTTAATTTGTACACTCTAGCCAATGTTTTTAAAAATAAAGTTTTTAACCAATAAGTTGATCAGAGTGTACAAATCAACTGTTTCGTCAAATTTTCTTTATTCACCAGTCGACGACGGGTACATCAGTTACTTCAATTATAAAAATTAAGAACTATGCTTACCCAGTCCAGACTCATCGCAGATCGAATCAGGTATAGCGGATTCATCAGGCCCTACATCATCGTAATTAGAGAAACAGTTCCTGATCCTATAGAGACATCTCCTCTTGGTGATGATCATCCAATCTCTCATGTCCGTCCAGAGCCTTTGAGCGAGGTTACCCACCAGCGCTCGGCTTACTCGCACGTAGAAGCACATTCACTAGACATTAAAAAATGTCCCTTCTCTTGTTCATTTTATCGATGAATCAGTCCATTACATTAAGGAAAATAGAAGCTCATACAGTATGATCTAATTATCCAGCTCATCACTTCAAACCTTATTTCAAGCATATTAATACTTTTAATTTGTTTAAACTTCAAGAGGTGTTTCGTATATTTTTTTTGCACTCCTACAGAAGACCTGCAAAAAAAACAATAACATTATAAATAAAACACTTAATGGACTCCGTCAATCCAGCTTTTTTTACACACAAAAAGTCCGGCTCGCAGGAACTGGGTCATCTTTTTGTGTTTCTGTTTATGTCCCTAGTGCCATTATAGCAGTTATTGGTTGGTTTTGATCTTTTGTGAAAAATACGAAATGTAATCTCAAAGAGAAGGGAGATTTTAGGTGACACAACAGGAAACTGACAGTATCCTAAGTGAAAATTAATATATTCTCTTTCTCAACGTTCACTCCAGGGAAACACTATTACCAATAAGTTTCCAATTTTATTACCTTTTTTACTAAACTACTAAGATTACTTTAAAATGTAATTTATAATTTAATTCAACACTTTAAAAATATTTCCATTTACTGTAATATTTTGCCATAATTTTGATTTCTTAGAAGGATTAGTAAGTGTCGGCCTTGTTATTGGCCAAAAGAATTTTAGAAAATAGTATTTTAATTGCTAGTTTCTTGTCTTATACTAAAATACTTTAATAGGAAAAGGACAAAAAAGAGCGAAAGTTAAAATTTTATAAAAAGTTAATGAGTAAAATGAATATGAAGCAAATAATTAAATTAATGAATATTACAATAGATGGTCAGAGGTTCTGTTTGGCTTTTATATACAATTCAAAGCATACTTCTCTTCTTAGATGTAATACAAGATGCCACAATATGGACCCTGAGGGGCAGAGACTGTAGAGGTGTCTGATTCTTAAGCAAGCGGCACACTAGGGAGATAGTGTGATCAGTTCTATGCACCCGAACTTAGCAGGTACTCATTAATAAATTAATTAAAATATTGGTGAGCCTCGGGACGGTCTGGGACCTAGTATCCAACCCATGAACAACAATAGAAAATAAAATCTTTAGTGTGTGCCCGAGTTATGAACTCAGGTCCTCCTCAGCATATTACTCGATTTCTCTATCACTGAGCTAATCTCGCCCCCCCCCCCCCGGGATTGTAGTATATACATAATTTAAAAAAAAAATTAATCAATAAATAATGAGAGGAAATAACATTCACACAAAATGTACAAACAACACTCATGCACTATGACAGTTAGCAGGTTCATGTTAAAGATGTCATACATTGGTCTGTTTGAGCAACGAGTGATTGAGTGATCAATCATTTTTTCGGAAGAAGGCTGCCAATGCATTATTATGTTATCAGTATTATTCAAGTAAATTCTTCTTTGCTAAAAAAGAACAGCTAGATTTGTCTTTGGTTAATTAATATTTTGAAGAGCAGAAATATTTATTTGCTAATGAGGCTCTCCAAAGATTCAATGTTTAAAAAGAAAATATTTTGATTTTCTTCTAGACAATGATAATTTATTTTGTCCTCAAATCTGTCAATTTGAAGTTTTATCAGTAGAACACATTGTCTTTTACTAATACTTTAGACTCTTTTTCATAGTTTATTGAACCCCCCCCCCCACTAAACTTATTTCAATGGATTGTATATAACTACTAGTTAGAACACTATTTATTTTTTATAATAGGAGTAATTTATTTAATTACTGTATTCTTTATTGTTCCAAAACTATCAGTTGGCTTCAAGTGCTTGCTTATTACAGTCTACTAATTTCCAGATACCACCACCATTTGTTGCTTCCTGTTTCCTCCTTTGAATCAAACAGGCAATGGATTTATTTATTTATTTTAAAGAGATGGATAATGTTTACATCATAATTATAATATATTATTAATTTTCAACAATTTCAATAGTTCTTTTTCTTGTTTTCCACGTTGGAGTAGTTGATTACGTACATAATGCTAAAGATTACGCACAGTTCATAAGGAAATTAACCATAGGTAATGCATTCATTAAAGAGACTGGATTTTTCTTCATTGAAGAAAACATTTATTTTCTCTTTTATTTATTAATTTAACAAGTTTTGAAAATTAATGATTGTATCAATATATTGTGTTGTAAATGTCATGATAACTATTTGCATTGTAAATAGTCTCCCCTGATAAGCAGAGTCTATTGTCTATTTTAACAAGGTTATTCTGAAATGTTTTACTCGCACATATTAATGAAAGTGTAAAATGTTTTTTGCGTCTTCCTTTCATTCCGATCTATATATAGCACATTTATATTTTATGGTGACCCAATCTTCTTTAATCCAATATTTTTCAGGCGGAAGGTCAATGAAAGAGAATTCACTTTATTTTATTTAAGCTCTCCATGTTTCACACCCTGGGTTCCTCTTCAGGAGCTAAAAAACTTACTAAACTAAAAATACAGCCTAATTGTATTAAGGTGAACCTTCCAGTACAAAGGCCTCAGTTTGGGCTCATTTACAACATATTTTTCACATTAGATGCCCACAACGATAACCGAGTTTCGTTGCAATACAAAAGAAATTACGGCTAGCATGTACAAAGTAGTGCTTTGGGCTTGTCTAATATTTATCAATACTTAGCCAAAGCTAAGACTAAAAAGATTTTAAAAGTTCTTGTAATAAGGTTATAACAGAGAGAATTTTAATCTCCAATTTCATGCACAGGAAATATAGGCCATGCCCTTTTCGGTTTAAGTGGCATCAATGAAGATTTGAAGAAATTTTTCAAAAATTCTGTCATGAGTGCAACCTCAATAGCTACTTTCCTTCCATAGGGAGGAAACACGTTTATGAGATTAATCTCATGGCGCAATCCGGAAGTGCCCACTAGAAAACTTCACTTTTCAGAACGAAAATAATGGTGGTTCAAATATATATATTTGTCTGTTCGCCCTCCCACCGTCTCAAAAATCGTCCGATTTTTATGAAATTTGGTACAAAAATCTTTCGTCTAATTTGAAAGGTCAAGTTCGTTTACAATTAGAATCCTTCCTCATCAACATGGTGTTTGGAGCGAAATTCGCGCGAAAAAAAATCACAACTTTTTATAGGTTTCTTGGCAAATAAAAACGACTGAAATAATTGTTAAGGCGATATCTGTAACCGTTTTTGAGAAAAGTGGAAGAGATGTTTTTGTAACTCATTTTGTTTTTGGTGGGTACTTAGAATCGTGGGATTCAATTGAAATATTTTTTTGAGGCCTGGTGGCCGTGAGCGTTAAGGCGTGAGTACTTAACACTCCTTGCCAAAGGGTCGTGGGTTCGATTCCCACTAGGGATGGTGGCTTTTCTTTAAAGAAAAGGGTGGTAACCTGTAGATAACCCGTCCTAAAATTCGTAGTTAATAATAAATGGACGTTAAAATTAATAATAATAATTGAAATATTTTTATCATTTAAATTCATCTAAACTAAGATGTTCAAATTTTGGATACATTTGGAGTTAAAGTATTCGAACGTTTTGGGATCTTCGTATATTTTCATGAGTAACTGGAAAACTGGCTGAAAATCGTTTAAGTGGAAGATGGCCTTTCGAAAGTCATAATTTTTTTTTTAAATAGGCTTAGTATTTTAATAAAATAAAGCAAGAAAATGAGAAACTTATAGGTAATTGTGTTTTCCTCGAACGAACTTTGAGGAGGGGGGGAGTCATTTCCGCTTATGATACTGTCAGTTTCCTGTTGTGGCACCTTAAACTTCCTTCTCTTTGAGATTTTATTTTATATTCAAACCCTACCAATAACTGCTTCTATTCGGATATGAACGGAATCGCGCCAAGATTACGTAGTTCCTGCGAGTCGGACTTCTTTAACAATTGATACAATTTTTTATATCGGCTATAAAAGCGGGAACATTTTCAGCTTGCGCCCTACCTCCCAACAAGGAGGAAAGCCCGTTTATTTAATTTAATTGTGGTGGCCAACTGAGAAATGTGCTCAGTTAGCGCACCTCCTCGGGGTCGGACATTTTTAGTAGTGTCCGCCCTAATTTGAAATGTGAGAACGTAACGAGTAAGCTAATAAGTTTCGAGCCAGTAAAAAAGCGGTGTAATGCAGAAATCGCTGAGACAACAGAAACACAATACTATAAAGTCATCAGATCAACAAGTCTGCTTAGCCTTCAATCCTGTGTTTCTCTAAGCCTCAGACCAACTGTGGCTAGCTACATTTTCAGAGTTTTATCACAGAGCATTAATTATCTTTAAGAGCAAATATTTACCTTCCTTTTTAAAACAGAGAATTTACTGGGATATTTTTACCAGTATAGAGAGAAATCCTGCTTAATGGTGCTTACAGAATAAAGCGGAGAAAGATCAAATAGGAAGAGCAAAGAGCATAGCGAAGAAATCAAACCATAGCTAGGATTTCAACTTACAAGGGGAGTATAGAGTGGTTCTGCATCGAAAAATAGTCGACACGTGTCCGAGAGTTTCGTCTAATGGGCCTTAGGAGCCGAGAAATAAAATCAAATAGGTTGAAAGTGCTTAATTTTATATTTCGAATTTGGAAACTGATATCAACGTGATTCTTTCACCAATTCATTTCGTGTAGATAGTTGATTAAAGGAAAAATACAATCGTTGAACAATAATTTATATTTCGTCGAGTATATTTAAAAATATGGTTACGTTTTCAAGTAAACTGGCATTATACATTTTTTCATACCAAAAATAATATAAGATTTAAAATCAGCTTCCGAAGAAACAACCGGTTACGCAAAATCACCGAAAACAAAAACTAATTATTTTCCCCGGACAGGAAGAGCCCAAAAATGAATTGGAGGAAGAATCATCTCGATACCATTTTCCAAACTCTAGATATAAAATAAAGCATTTTCAACCAATTTTATTTAATTTATCAGCTCCTAAGGCCCATTGGACTAAACACTGATACTTGTCCACTATTTGTCGATGCAGAATCAGCAGACAAAAACATGGGCCCGATCGGTGACACCACCACCGTATACTCACTCCTCTTGTTAGATGGCATAGCTATAGATGTTTTCCGCTGTGCTCTTTGCTATCTCTACACTTTATTCTGTAACCACTCCGCCACTTGACGCATTCCGGAAGTGATAACGAGAAATTTTGTAACAAACAATTACTCAATTTAATCCTCCTGTTTCATAAATAAATAAGTAATATGGTTCCAGGCACCACCTAAATTTCTGACGTGGGTAACGGTATGAAATTACGGAGACAAGGTATGGTTGGGATTCGGCTAGGAGAAAAAAACGTCAGACCTTCAGGAAGAAATCTGTATTGGACGTTTCGGCTGCACTTTGGCAGCCTTCTTCAGCACTTCTCAGCCGTTGAACATTCAACCATGGTCACCTAAATGTCTTCTTGGCCTTCCTCCCTTCCTCCTAGGCATAGTGCTGAAGAAGGCTGCCAAAGTGCAGCCGAAACGTCCAATTCAGATTTCTTCCTGAAGGTCTGATTTTTTTTCCTAGCCGAATCCCAACCGTACCTTGTCTTCATATCACTGGAACGGCCAACTATCTCCATCTCCGTATGAGATTACTATCAAGATGTCACGATATTTTTTGTTATAAATTTTAACATCCATTTATAGACAACACACGAATTGTCGGCAGATTGCCACCTCGAAAGAAAAGCCATCACCTCTAGTGGGAATCGAACACACGACCTTAGATTCGGAGTGCTCGCGCCTTAACTCTCACGTCCACCGGTGCCTCCAAGGGGATTCTTTATTTTAGTGGGTTTTCTCCCTTCCTCCATTGGGAGGAAACTCGCTTATGAGATTGACCTCATGAAGCTATCCGGAAGAACCTATTCGAAAAGTTCACGTTTCAGATCCCATAGATCTCAAAAATAACGTTGATAGATGATCGAAAATAATGGTTCGGTCTCTAGCTAGATCAAAAGTGGACGATTTGAATAAAATTTGGTACAAACATACTTTGCGTTTCGTTTAATGCCCGCATCTCTAACTTCATCTAAAAATTGACAGATGTTTGTTTTTTTTTTTAAAAGAAAAGAAAAAGGTAACCCATTATCTCTGTTCTATGGGTTAATTTAAAATCCTATGTTTTTCATCAGATTTTTTCAAATCATCTTATTACTTGAATGAAGCGACTACCAAAATCGCTAAAATTGTAATGCCTAATTTATCATGTTATTATATTTACTATGTAATTCAAAATTTGTTTAGTCTGAAAAATTATGCATAAATCATTAAATCATTAAGATTCAATTAGTCAAATGTGTAAACAAAACTGATAAATCAAAATATGATTAAAAAAAGAAAGAAACTAATTGGAAAGTAATTACTACACATTTACAACAAACGAAAGAAAAACGATTATGAAAAGAGGGAAAAACCAGGGGTCGAAAATAATTGTTAAATTTTATTAGAAAAAAATATTTTTTAAAATTTTACTTTTATTTTCATTATTAAAAATTAAAAGCTCGAAAATAACTTTTTGGGTTAAAACTTTGTATTGTTTTTTTTTTCACTACTATTTTTTAACTTAAGAAATAAATGTTTTAAAGTAATTTTTAACAAAATACTTAATAGGAAAACGTTTAATGGAATAAATTAAAGCTACTAATGTTTATTTTTCGTTTTGTATCAACAAAGAATTAATTAAATTTAAATAATAATTTATCTTGTAATTTGGTAGAATTTAGATTACATCTTTAATCATTTAATATATACTTTAGGGTTGAAAAGGCACTTTCAACACTTACTTGAGTGGCTGGGCTGGGGGTGTAGGATAAGTCCTAGTTAATACAGGTATTTTCTTTTAGTTAATACAGGAAGTGTGTATTTTCTTTATTTCAGGTATTGTAAACCAACGAAACCCTAAAATTTTTGATTAAACTACTGAAAACCTTTATTTCACATTTAAAAAAGTCCGTCACGCAGGAGCTGCATAACTAAGCACTTTCCTCAGAATTTGGGTAGTGTAGACTGCTTTCCAGAACAATTTGCTTAAAATATCCTACATAAATAAAATAAAAACATGAATAGTTCTCTTTTAAATTTGTAATGAGTAACTGATCAATTATTAATTTGCTTCCAGAGTTATGTTTACACATGGTACCTATTACACTACGTAATAAATACAAAAAACCTCATATTATCGTATTTTGATCTAACGCAGGAACAGGATACAGTCACTCTAGTGGTAGAAAGCGCTCCTTGCGGCGGCTTTGTGAACCTACGTCTGGCGGGCTTTTCTATTGAAATATATTACAAATTAAACCCCCGCTTTCCGATTGACCGATTCAGCTCATTTTTACAACACTTCTTTCTCATGAGTTACCCACGACGTATACCGCGTTTTGTTACAATACAGCAAAAATTACGACCGGTATGAGTATATTAGGAATTTGGGTCCGGAGTAAACCCCCCCCCCTTCTAATGAACCGATTTAGTTCATTTTTATATCTCACTTTTCTCTCTATATTACCACTACGAATGCCAAGTTTCGTTGAAATATAACAAATATTACGGCTGACATAGTCAAATTAGTGTTTTGGGTTCGGGGTAAACCCCCCCTTCCGGTGAACCGACTTTGGTGGTTAACAAACTCGTTCAATCGTTTGCTAATTGAATGCTATATACCAAGTTTCGTGACGAAAAAACAAAAACTCTGGCCGCTATCGTGTTAACAGACACACATATATATATATATATATATATATATATATATATATATATATATATATATATATATATATATACATTTTAACGGGCGTCATTTTCGGTGTCTACTAGGTAGGATCGATAAAGATTTGAAGAAATTTTTTAAAAATTCCGTCATGAGTCCAACCTCAATAGCTACTTTCCTTCGAAGGAAAGTGCTAAAAAGTAAAAGTATTGCATTAACTTTTATTTTCATGTACTACATTTTCAGGAGTTCCTAAATAACTTTTACTCTTTTTTTTTTTTAACGTATAAAATAAAAATTATTAAGTGCATAAGTGCTTTTATTAATATCACAAGTCTAAAGATCCTACACATTAAATTAGAGAGGAAAATAAATCAAATTGGATTGTAACAGAATAATTTGGAGTTGCGGTCATTAAACGAAAAATACCCTAGGATTTTTTTATTATATTATTTATTGATTTTATAAATAATAATAATAATTATAAATTATATATATATATAAAAAAAAAACAAAAAAAAAACTACCTAATAATATAATGAGGTCGACTTTTCTCCGTGAGTTTCTTGAATTTGTTTAAATACTTTTAATATTACTTGTTAGTTGTATTGAGTAGTTAGATATTACCAAGAGTTGAGCTAAGTACCTGCTATCGTTGACTGCCCGAGCACAGACTGTCTATGAGATGTGTTTTTTCATCTACTCTGCCATCTGTCGGCGTGGTGGGAATCAACCTCCCTCTACACCGGCCTTCTCCAGACCGACAACATCTAATAAGAATTCAACAAACCCATTCACCGCCAATCTTCCAATATTAGTTACGCAACCAGCTGACCTCCTAGGGCTTGTTGTCAAAATTGTTTACCACAATTTTCTTATCACTGCCCTTATCAGAGCTCCAGACACGTGCTTTCCGTGCAGGAGTCGTGAGGGATCGCACAGGTGTGACCTACTGCAAGAGGTGCATCATCTCGTCGAATTACCTCATCCGAATTAAAAAAAAAATATTTTTTTAAGTTTCAAAGTATCGAGAAGTATAACGACCAATTTATTAAAACAGCAATAAGGAGGCCGCTCCATTTTTGGGGATTTTCAGGTCAGAACATTATCATGGATTTTAAAATTATCTCGATCTTCTGGTGGAATAACGAAGCAGCTCTGGTCACTTCAATAGTGGAATCACAGCAACTAAACCAATGTGTGAGGTCTAGTTATTTACTTTCCATCTGCCTACAGCCAACCCCTGCTCTTAAAAACTGAGAAATACAATGACATAATAAGCCTCGCACGCAATATGTCGGGGAAAATGAGCTTCTTCAGATACACTGGCGATGATGATTTGACAGAAACAGAGCCAGAAGACGACTGAATTTTGGATTAATTGAATTTTATTGTATTTAATGTTTTTATTGAAAATGTAATTAAAAGCAAATTTTGTTCATTCTTAAATGTTCGGTTCTTTATAGAACGTGGCGCAATAAGGAGGCAGCTCCAAATCATTAAACCTAACACCACCACTCGAAAAACGGATAGTGTCCATATGGACTTAATTTCATAAGTAGATGACTGTGTTATGATAATAAAAAGAAAATGTGATAAAATACCAAGAAACTAAATTTTAAAACTTTTTTTTTAATCTGCCAAAAATGTGAAAGAAGGAGCTGCCTCCTTACTGCTGCACGCCCTTTAATTCCTTCATAAAATAGAAGAACAACTGTTATTGTAAGGAAATATATCAAATATAAGTCATGGGATCGAAAGTAATTGAAAAACCAATTCTAAGATCTACTTAAAACAAAAGTGCTACATAAGTTGAGTCTGCAAAAATAATGTTTTCATATAAATACCTACTTCTAAGACTCCAATTTTCGTAGTTTAATGAATAGAACTTTCTCGTTAGTTTTGAATTCTCTCCATCACTCGCATTATTTAATTTCCCAGTAACGAATAAAAGGGTTTAAATTTTTACTTTATGTGTTTGTACTAATTGTTTTTTGAGGTATCTGAGTATTACGTTTATAGGAAGACAGTCATATTAGTCCTGGGCGCTGCAGGCGAGATTTGAACCCGCATCTCTCGCATGAAAATCCAAGGCGTGAGTCACAGAAATGCTAGGAGACAACAAACCAAAACTACCCACCCAATTTCGTTTTAAACCTCAAAAATATTATTTTGCGCACAGTAGTAACAAACGCCCGGTTTTGAGAAAAAATCTGTAGGTACTCGACCTTTCTGATTTCGGTATCATTTTTTAGGTTTTTTTGATGTGCTGAGTCGAATGAAACCACTACTTATTCGTTAGAACAATTATTGTGGAAGATAATCGGGATTTAAATGAAGGAAACCGCGAAAAACAGCAATTATTGAAATTAAAAAATTCATAATTTACTCAATTGGTAGAGATATGTATACTTCCAAGTGTATTTTCGAGTGCTGACTTGAATAAATTGACAACCACTGTAATACTGTTAGCTGTTCTCGACCTAATCCTCTTTATTAAAATTTTCGTTTATAACGAATAAATTTATATAGTTTCATACGAGATATTAGGTGGATCTCACTGTTAATGTTCAGTCACTTGCTATCACAAACTGTTCAACAACACTATGCAGAAAATAATAATGGTAAATTCCTTGAGAGGAGATCGCATTTGTGATCCCGCATTTGTGAGGAATAGTTCTCTATCTTCCCATCGGTAAGCCCATATTGTTATTCTTATATCTAATCTAATATGTAATCTGTTATTCTTATATCTGTTTTCCTAATAATCCAAACACTTCTAGAGCACATTGTTCTTCTATATATTATGTTCTAGTATTTTATGTTTTGTCTTTTTCCATATATATATGTATGTGTATTTGTGTAAGTAGGCATATATATATATATATATATATATATATATATATATATATATATATATATATATATATGTATATTTCAGTATTACATCCGTCCTACTTGTTTTTTACAGCCCTGATGAAGGCTTGAAGTTCAAGCCGAAACGTCGGCACAATAAAACCATTTTTATGATAAAATGTAGTTTTATTGAATAGCAGTGACCGAACCCCGACAATCCCTACCTTGAATGGTAAATTCGTTTTTCATAAAATAATCGCATCGCTAATTGACACATTCCTTTTATTATGCTGTGCACACATACGGATGAAATTTATAGGACAGCAACTTCAAAGCATGCACTTTTAGGTAAAACTATGCGGAGAGGATAGCTAAGCATCTTTTTTTTTCTACGCCAAGTAAAGAAAATTTAGTACTAATTAGGTATCAAAAAAGTTTAGTTCAAACGCGATTGAACACCTTCGGTTTTGTTTAATGCCTTTAATAATCAGATCTGTGTTGCAGATGGCACATATAGGTCAGTCCTGTTTCATCATTAAATCATGATATTTCAGCAACAAGTGCCCAATGCGGACTCTGGTAACCACTACTTTTTTACTTGTCACTCGTACTTTTACGTTCATGCGAAACTCGAATTCGAGTGTATTAATTTCTGCCTAGGATGTTCTTATTTGTTTGCGCTGGGGCCAAAACCTCGATTTTTCTGAAGATTTTATTCAAGCAATAACATTAAAATGAATATATCAATATAAGTTTTAAATACAAATTGTAAGAAGGCTAGAAAGCTTATAATGACTTATAATATATATAAATAAATAAATATATATATCAGTCATTAAATATATTGTCAAACATAAACAGAAAAATACACACTTTCGGATGTCTTAAAACCTAATTCTAATATATGTCACGTTTATATTTTTGCAGAGATTATTAAAAATAAATTAACATTTTATTATAGCTCCCAATAACGGAATTTCATTATTATTATGGGCGTGGGGTCTCTCAGATTGCTGGAGAATATTTTTACTGGGGAATAGTTCCAAGCAGTAAAAAAAATTATTTTTATTTTTAGACATTTTGAGTTTATTTACTAATTATGGGCATAAAGGGGAGATAAAGCCATTCATAAAACATTGGAACTCCAGCTATAGAAGCTGCCGGAGAGAAGAAGTAGTCCTTACAAGACTTAGAATAGTACATACACTACTAACTCACTCTTACGTCATACAGGGATTCAATGCGAGAAGAAGTAGTGTTAGCCAGACTAAGGATAGGCCACACACGTATAACTCATGAATACCTTATGACAAAGTCTGATAAACCACTGTGCCAAATCTGTAACAAAGACCTCACAGTTCAACATATACTGACAGACTGTAATTTGAGACAAGACTTGGAAATTCCACGAGACATGAACCAACTACTCCGTGATAGCAGTCACCATATCAACGCTATACTTACCTTTCTTAAAGACAACAATATTTTTAACAAAATTTAACAAACCCCAGACCAAACTCCTCAAATAGTCAACATGTGGGTGTAGTATGTATTACAACAACCACTTAATTTTCTTAATTCATTGTCTTTGATTGTCTAGACGACCTAAACTATGCTTTTAACATCGCCGTTGAAAGTTTTTTTTTTTTTTTTTTTTTTTTTCTTTTTTTAATAAACATCACTCATGACGTAATATATTCATTTATTCGTCATTATTTTACATAGGATCCTTCCTATTGATTGTACATGGGGCTATTGTTCTTATGTATGTTGTCATATTATGCATAGAACCTATATTGTAAATAGAAACTGTTGCGATTATATATAGTCATATTGTACATAGGAACTATTTTCTTGGTTTCCTTTATAATTATAAGTTTTTCTTGAAAATGTATTGTTTTTTACTAGTTAATTTTACTTTTAGCTGTATGTTATTCACAAACTTAATTGTTTAATTAGATTGATACACACAATAATGTAATTGGATTATGTACAGAATGCAATAAGACATTAAAAGTAAAACACTTACTAACAGACTGCAGGAAACGTGAAAACGTCAACATGCCACATGATATGTACGAACTTTTGACAGATGGTAGTCCACACATATCTATTATTTTAGAATTTTTAAAACACATAAAAATTTACAAAGGAATATAGCAAAAACGTAAAATTTGAAGTATGTTAAAATTAATTTTATAATTCAATTTTATTTGTACAAAATAAAGGGAAAAGATTTAGTTTATTAAAAATAATTTATTACTTATCTGTTTTTTATTTTATAGTTGCCTTTATGTTTGGTATTTTTATTATTCTATTTTTTTTCTCTTTTTGCCCTTTTTTTTTTGTCTTGTATAGATGATAGATTCAGTTATTTAATTTTTTATTTGAAGGTTTTATTTTTGATGTGCTAGTCCTTTTATTTTGTTTGCACTCTACGTGTTTATAGAGCTAATCGCCTAGTTGCTAGCTCTTAAATCATATAAATAAAAAAAAAAATTATGGGCATTAAGAAAGTTTCTTACAATTCTAGCTGTGTCGAGTAGAACTGCTTGCTGGGATAGTATTAAGTGTTCCTCTGAAAATTTCAGATATTTGGTGACAATTACTGTAGTTTTCGGTATCAAACCATTGGTCGAAATGATAACTGCAGTAACTCTACGGAATCTAATTTATAGAAATCTTTTAACTCAATGGCCAAGTCTTGATATTTTCGCAGCTTTTCGGCATATGATTTCCGGATATTCTCATCATTCGGCACTGAGATATCAATTAAATCAGCAGTCTTATTATGCTTGTCGATGATGAGAATATCTGGTTGATTATGGTGAACAGTTCGGTCCGTAATCATAGCTTCATCCAAGTAGACCAGTCTTATTATTATTTGAGGATAAAGCTTAAATTGTTTGCTGATTCGGTATTGCTATATTAGAACTGTGTATACACCGTTGATGATACTGGTACCAGCAGGAGTGCAATGTATAACATACACGGATATGTTACCTTCATCATCCAAGGAGCATCGGGTTCGTACAATGCCGGGCAGCTTGGATTCTTGTACGTTTTGCGTATTGTGATTGTAATACGATCAATGAGGTTTTAGGTGGATATGAATGATGGATTTTAGCAAGTATGGATGTTGAAAACAAAAAAAAAAAGAAGATCCATATAATAATTTTAAGAAGAAAAAAATTTGTATTTGTGAATTTTTCATATTACATGGTGGAGGTTATCATGTCTTTATACAAAAATATAAAATATACAAAAAAGTATATCCTTAAAATAAGTAAACATTTTAAAAAGTAATTATCAATAATTAATAACATTCTTCTAATTCAAAAGTAGCAGACTTATAAGCTAAATTTTTATAATTATTATTTTTTATTTACTAATACATTATCTATATAGATAGACGCATATAAAATAATTTTTTCCTTCTCCTCAATTTATTTATTTAGTTTTATTCATTTACAAAGTACCCTTAATTCCGAAATTAGCTATTTCTATCAATATTTCATTCATTTATAATGAAAACTCTTGTTTTTAATGAGTTTGTAATGTGATAATAAATATTGTTGAGTTTTTCTATAGAGTCTATTGCGAGTATTGCCTTGATTTTCTCCTCGTCCTGCATCGAGAGGTCTAAGTACTTGTTGATAATAGCGTTTCAAGGATCATTGTACATAGGGCACTTGAGAAGGAAGTGTTAAAAATCTTCTTTTTTCAACTTATTGCAGAACGTACATATTTCCTCTCCGTTAATTGAGTAGACGCTTCGTACCCAATAAAATGTCAGATTTTCTGGTTTACACAATCTTACTTGTGAAATTATTCTTACTTTTTTAATATTTGTGTTTAGTTTTAAATATTTTTCCGTCTCAATTTGCTGCTTTATGCTGCGGTATATTGCTGAGTAGGAAGAAGAGGAGGCCCTAGAGATGTCGGCTTGAATGAGGAAGTTTTCATATTCCTCAAGAACAAATTTAGACATTTTCACTAGTGACATGAGGTCGTTCTCGTCCCACAGATGAATCAGGCCTATTTCGTTAAGTATTTGCTTCAACTGTGATACCCAGTTGTAAGTCGGTAGGTTTGTTCCATATACCTAATATTTATTTATGTTAAATAGAAAGCTAAGAATAAAACTCTTAAATGAAATCAAACAACACTTCAGAAACTAAGTTTTTAGTACTTTCCAAAGGATATACTATTAATGTTGTACTCATGACGGAAGTCATGAGTACAACATTAATTCTGAACTATTGTGAAGTGATTAACAAGCTAATACAATATAGTAGAAAAAAACCTTCCATTTCGTTTCTATTACCGATCTTTGGTGCTAACAATTTAAATTGCTGGATAGCGTGACCTAAAATGTGTTTGTTCGTGAATTGTTGAAGGGTGACCGAGGTAAGTGAGCCATGAAGATCCCATGTAGGGAGGGGTGTTGGAAGAACTGAGGATGGGTCTGTCAGGACCGTGAAACTGACCTGTCATCAGACTTCTGCTACACGGACAGGCCATCACATCTGCTGTGTGAATTTCAATCTCGGAAGGTAGATCATAATGTCATAACGGTTGTAATATGGAGGTCATAATACCCTAACAGCGTATATTATACTCGGAAAACGGCTGTAATAAGAAGATTATTATGTGCTTACAGGAAATAAATTATTACTGCTTACAGGAGTATTTCGATTATCAAAATTGCTTTTTTTAGGGGGGGGGATTTATTCAGGACACTACAAATCTAGAAATATCTCTAAAATTGACTAACTAAAAATAACTGTTAGCATTATAACAATATAAAGAAAAATTAATGAAAAATCATTAATTTCCCAAGTGTAAAATTGTTCTCATTAAAATCATTTGCACGTGTTTGCTATTATTCTAACACGAGATCGCGTGGTCATTTTTAAATTAGATATGTCATGATTTTAGAAGGGGGTTGAAATATACTTTTCCTATTGATAAATTTGTTTTAAGTGTATTAATTCCAATAAATTGATTGTATTGCTAATGTGAACCCTAAACTGAATATATATAAAGAGTAAGGGTACGTTCATGGTGAGGATTCATTCTGCGATGCTACGATAGCTACTCCGATGAGCGCTGCCCCGATGTAAAACAAACACATGTATTAAGGTGGGAGTGTTCATAGCGAGGATCCTTACTTCCGATGGTATTCTCGCACTCGCGCAGTGACCGCGGGGAAGAACAAATATTTTGTTTTCTCCTCGCAGTGAGGAGGGAAGCCGCGATGTGGGCCTGACTGTGATTGGTTCCTTTAAAAGGACTCTAGTGCGCAGGTCACTTACCCTCTCTCATTACTTCATCTTGTGTGATTATTCTTTTAGCACTTTCCTCCGAAGGAAAGTAGCTATTGAGGTTGGACTCATGACGGAATTTTTGAAAAATTTCTTCAAATCTTTATCGATCCTACCTAGTAGACACCGAAAATGACCCCCGTTAAAATTTATATATATCTATATATATATATATATGCATATATATATATATATGTGTCTGTTAACACGATAGCGGCCAGAGTTTTTGTTTTTTCGTCACGAAACTTGGTATATAGCATTCAATTAGCAAACGATTGAACGAATTCGTTAACCACCAAAGTCGGTCCACCGGAAGGGGGGGTTTACCCCGAACCCAAAACACTTATTTGACTATGTCAGCCGTAATATTTGTTATATTTCAACGAAACTTGGTATTCGTAGTGTTAATATAGAGAGAAAAGTGAGATATAAAAATGAACTAAATCGGTTCATTAGAAGGGGGGGTTTACTCCGGACCCACAATACCAATTCGCCACTACCAGCCGTGATTTTTGGTATATTTCGACGAAACTCGGTATTCGTAGTGCTAATCCACAGGTAAATATGTGTTGTAAAAATAAACGAAATCGGTTCATTAGGAGGGGGGGTTTACTCCGGACCCACAATACCAATTCGCCACTACCAGCCGTGATTTTTGGTATATTTCGACGAAACTCGGTATTCGTAGTGGTAATCTACAGGTAAATATGTGTTGTAAAAAGAAACTAAATCGGTTCATTAGAAGGGGGGGTTTACTCCGGACCCAAATTCCTAATATACTCATACCGGTCGTAATTTCTGCTGTATTGCAACGAAACGCTGTATGCGTCGTGGGTAACTCATGAGAAAGAAGTGTTGTAAAAATGAGCTGAATCGGTCAATCGGAAAGCGGGGGTTTAATTTGTAATATATTTGAATAGAAAAGCCGGCAGACGTAGGTTCACAAAGCCGCCGCAAGGAGCGCCTTCTACCACTAGTGTGACTGTATCCTGTTCCTGCGTTAGATCAAAATACGATAATATGAGGATTTTTGTATTTATTACGTAGTGTAGTACGTACCATGTGTAAACATAACTCTGGATGCAAATTAATAATTGATCAGTTACTCATTACAAAATGAGAACTATTCACGTTTTTATTTTATTTATGTAGGATATTTTAAGCAAATTGTTCTGGAAAGCAGTCTACACTACCCAAATTCTGAGGAAAGTGCTTAGTTATGCAGCTCCTGCGTGACGGACTTTTTTGGTTATTTCGTTGTCGAGATGAAAGAAAATTGGGTCTTTTTGCGAAGACCCAATAAGTTAAGTGATTTTTAACAGTTACCCGTACTCGCTGATAAGCTTACTGATTAGCTTACAGGTTCTTTGCTGGTTATCTTTTACTACTTGACTCGTTATCTACGGTTATAATTCATATTAGATAATGGCAAGTAATATTTATTAATAAAAAGGTTAATATGATCAAAATCAATTCTCTCAACTATGAAAAAAGTTATTAAGCATTAAAGTTGACTGTTTTGCAGGTTATGAAGGATAACAAACAACGATATTTGTAAACAAACATATTTTATTCCTTTTCTCTCTCTTTTTTGGATCTTTTACATTTATTAAGCAATACGTGATATGCGTTTCCGCTCGCTACGCTACGCTCCACTCGCTCAAGAAGATATAAGAAAACTCTAGTCAATCCAACTCGCAATTAATAGAATTATATTATTTAAGCGACTCTAGTCTATCCAACTCGCTAAATAGGATTCCATTAATTTTTCCGAGTAAGAAACCAATCCCTTTTAGCACTTTCCTCCGAAGGAAAGTAGCTATTGAGGTTGGACTCATGACGGAATTTTTGAAAAATTTCTTCAAATCTTTATCGATCCTACCTAGTAGACACCGAAAATGACCCCCGTTAAAATATATATATATATATATATATATATATATATATATATATATATATATATATATATATATATATATATATATATATATATATATATATATATATATATGTCTGTTAACACGATAGCGGCCAGAGTTTTTGTTTTGTCGTCACGAAACTTGGTATATACCATTCAATTAGCAAACGATTGAACGAGTTCGTTAACCACCAAAATCGGTCCACCGGAAGGGGGGGTTTACCCCGAACCCAAAACACTAATTTGACCATTTCAGCCGTAATATTTGTTATATTTCAACAAAACTTGGTATTCGTAGTGGTAATATAGAGAGAAAAGTGAGATATAAAAATGAACTAAATCGGTTCATGAGGAGGGGGGGGGGTTTACTCCGGACCGACAATACCAATTCGCCACTACCAGCCGTGATTTTAGGTATATTTCGACGAAACTCGGTATTCATAGTGGTAATCTACAGGTAAATATGTGTTGTAAAAATAAACTAAATCGGTTCATTAGGAGGGGGGGTTTACTCCGGACCCAAATTACTAATATACTCATACTGGTCGTAATTTCTGCTGTATTGTAACGAAACGCGGTATACGTCGTGGGTAACTCATGAGAAAGAAGTGTTGTAAAAAATGAGCTGAATCGGTCAATCGGAAAGCGGGGGTTTACTTTGTAATATATTTCAATAGAAAAGCCAGCCAGACATGGGTTCACAAAGGCGCCGCAAGCAGCGCTAGAGGGACTGTATCCGGTTCCTGTGTTAGATCAAAATACGATAATACGAGGTTTTTTGTATTTATTACGTAGTGTAGTAGGTACCATGTGTAAACATAACTCTGGAAGCAAATTAATAATTTATCAGTTACTTATTACAAAATTAAAAGAGAACTATTCATGTTTTTATTTTATTTATGTAGGATATTTTAAGCAAATTGTTCTGGAAAGCAGTCTACACTACCCAAATTCTGAGGAAAGTGCTTAGTTATGCAGCTCCTGCGTGACGGACTTTTTCTTTGTCAGGAACATCGCGAACTAATTGTAAAGGCTCATTTTTCTCACTAACATAAGCAGAGCTTTTTCATAAACAAAAGCTAATTCACTGTTGAAGGTTACTTTACTGAAAGCAAGAACCAATGCAATGGTGAGTCAGCATGAACACCCTCCATCGATGTAGAATACATCGGGGAAGCGCTCATGGGAGTAGCTATCGTAGCATCGCAGAATGAATCCTCACCATGAACGTACCCTAAGAAGGATCTTGGAAGAGTAAGGGAGAATCAGAAAAATCGACTTTTTTATTTTATTTTCTGATTAAGAATGATGTTACCGCACCCTATGTAACTTGAAAATAAAATATATGAGGACTGAATAAAGCTGTTACCAACTACCTATATATATATATATATATATATATATATATATATATATATATATATATATGTGTGTGTGAGTGTGTGTACTATGTGGTGGCGATTAATGTTATATAAACAAAAATAGCCTTTTTATTCATCATAAGATGAAAGAATTGTGATGAAATGTAATTACATTTTCAAATCTGTATGAACTTTCCGGACACTCACAAACATATACATATATGTAATTCTTTCATCGTGTCCAGTGGGCATTTTTTGCTATAATTTCCGGATAGCATCATTCGATGGACAGGATAGCGTGTTGAAGAGAATAAACGGTTCGTTGGACGAAACAATTCTAAAGAAACTGAGCTGTGAAATGCTAACTAGAAAGGGAGAACAGGTATTGGAACATTTAGATAAAGAAGTGATAAGACGCCAGATCTTGAAGTCTTTGTTTGGAAAGAAGACATCGTCACGGCCCTCTAGCGAAAAATCTGCTTCAATAAACCAGCCTTCCTAGTTTATGTTGTTCTTCCCCATTGGTTGACGGGACCACTTTGGTGGAACCTCAAGAATGGCCTAGGTCAATTAAGAAAACCCGATATATAAGAGTCGGCACCTTTGCACCATTGAGACCAGCCTTTTCTACCTCTGTCCGCATTCTGCGCCTAGGTGCTTCAGAGTCGAGTGTCACCGCCCTTTGATGTGTTCCGAAGTGTCGGCCTGTCTTTGAAGAATCGGACCCGGGACCCTCTCGGACCCTTTGTCCGGTGTACCGGCGTGTCATCGGGCGAACAATAACCCCTTGTCCACGTCAAACTTGACTCCCATTCCCTTCACACCTATCCAGCTAGTGAGCAGTAACAAAACAAACTCACGGATTAGTTCGGCCTTATTTGTTTGTAGAGATGGGAGGGGCTAGAGGATACTGGAAAATATCTTCAGTTCTTGTTTATTTGGAATTCGCAACATTTGGCGATTAACTATTTAGTAGTAAATGATTCTTCAGTAAATTATGCAATAGAATAATATATCAATTCAGGACCTTGGAAGAATAACAGTGAATCACGAATTCCGGATGTTGGGGAATCGAAGTCAAAGTTCTAGAAGTGCTGATTCATAAATCTGATTAGAAACCTATGCAATTCTAATTCAATGTTTTAATTATAATTTTTACAAGTGATCTATGGGTAACAAAACGTTAGGAGGGACGTTTCAGGTCCGGGATTCGCCCTTGAAATAGGACATTGTATTTTTCATGATGATGGTGCTGCTGTTCACTTTAACTTGAATATGTGAGAGGACTTAAGGTGAACCAGAGAAACAAGGTGAAGCGGCGTGTTACGTAAATCTTTCTGAATCAGAAAATGAAATAAAAAAATCGATTTTTTTGATTCGCCCTTACTCTTCCAAGATCCTGAATTGTAATATAAGATAATAAAATTAATTACTAATAAAGTAATAGTGAGTAAAAATAATTATAAGTTATAAATGTAAATTAAAAATAATAATGTAAGGTTCCTTAAAAGGAAGAGACCTAATTCCTCAAAGTTAGGCAACTTAAAAAAAGATTATGATTGTAAATAAAATAAATAATAGAAGCACTTTGTAATAATCAAATTTGGTATGTAATAACCTTGTTGGAGGTATGAAGGAGTTGAGAGGCCTATCAATCTTGTATATCAGTCGCGAAAAAGAACGTAGTGCAACAGTTTTTTTTTTTTTTTGTTTTTTGTTTAAGTAGGTTTATTTAATATCTGTACAATATTTATGTACATTGGTTAAGTATGATCTGTTTATACAGGATCTTATTTATGATCTCACATAATGAAACTAAAAAAAATAAAATAAGTAATGATAATAATATATACAAAAATTAATTACAAATAAAATTTAAAATATTTAAATATTTAAAAAAAAAACAGATAAAAAAAATAATATTATTAATAAAGGAAAAACAACAACAAAATAAAAATAAATTACTAATGATAATAAAACCAAATAAAATAAGGACTTTGGAAGACGCCAATCACTATTGACACTTCCTAATTGAGAGATTTTATTTGTCCTTTAATTACATAATTGATCACGAGGCCAAGATCTCTTTAGCCTCCTAGGAGGGTTTTTGGGGTGGGATTGAGAGGACAGGGATTGAGCTCTGGGATTGGGATGGGAAGATAGTTTAGAGTGAAAGGTTAGGAATCGGGATTTTGCCAGTTCTTGAACGAAAAGTATGTTGAGGTCGTTACGGAGGGTTTTATTGGAAACGTAGAAAGGGGCATTAACTATTGTGCAACAGTTAATTTTTAACTCTTCACACAATATATCGTTTGCCCCACTGTGCGTCGGTCGTCCGATATATGTCTAGAAACAAACAAGTTTGAACGACCAGAAATCGGGAGTAATCGGAACCGATCAGATCAGGACCAATTTAGGCACATCCATTGCAAAGCTTGTTTGTTTCCTTTCCGGCAGTGAATGGCTATCGGATCGGATCGGGACCAATGTAAGCACCTTTATTGAGAAGCTTGTGTTTGTTTCCCTTCCGGCAGTGAGTGGCTATCGGGTCGGATCGGGACCAATGTAAGCACCTCTATTGAGAAGCTTGTGTTTGTTTCCCTTCCGGCAGTGAGTGGCTATCAGATCGGATCGGGACCAATGTAAGCACCTCTATTGAGAAGCTTGTGTTTGTTTCCCTTCCGGCAGTGAGTGGCTATCGGATCGGATCGGGACCAATGTAAGCACCTCTATTGAGAAGCTTGTGTTTGTTTCCTTTCCGGCAGTGAGTGGCTGTCGGATCGGATCGGGAGCAATGCAAGTGCAACCTTTGCACTGAAATTAAAAACTCCAGAAATTAAATAGCCTGCATAAAGTTAAACAGTAAAATGAAGTTTTGGGTCTGTTTCTGAAAACCACATCCAGTTACTTTGAAGTATCTGTCATGATTTTAAACAGTGATTTTGGTACTTACGGATTAGCTTACAAGTTCTTTGCAGGTCATCTATTACTTCTTTACGGGTTATCTAAGGTTAGAAACTATATTATATAATTTTTTTTTTCCTTAATTCATCTTTATTTAAAATCTGTGAAATTTATAAGTACAATAATTAATTGTGCATGCCTATTTATACATATCAGTGTAAAACAGTATATGGAAGGAGCCAAAAATTATCGGCTAAAAATTATAGGCTTCCTAATATATCTTTATATTATATAAACATAGTAATCAAAAGTTAATATAGTAATGAAAAGTATTTAAAATCACTGCAATCACTACTAAAATTAACTTTTTTTGACTACTATATTTATATAATATGGTTTCTAACTAACCGTTAGATAACTTGTATTTGTAAGTAATACTTTTAGGCTTGTAAAGCATAAATGAAAATCAGCAGAATATATTTCAGCTAGCAATATTTATTAATAAAAAGGTAAATATTATAAAAACCAATGGTAATTGTGAAGTTTAGGAGCCTCACGATTTTTTAGTCCTGTGGCTTTATAAAATATTTAGATTTTCTTCGCATTATGGGCATACGTGCTATGCGTTTCCGTTCGCTATGCGTTTCCGTTCGCTATGCTCACCCAAGAAGATATCAAAACTCTAGTCAATCCAACTCTCTAAAATTATAGATGTTAATTAATATTTGCGAGTTGGATTGACTAGAGTGTTAAAGGTTACTTTACTACAAGCAGCAAACAATAAAATTGCCTAAAGGACTAGGCCAATAGAAATGCTGAATCACAGTTATAATCACTAAAGATACTTCCCAAGTAACTGGATGTGGTCTTCGCAAACAGTTGTATGTTTGCAGCAACGTAACAATTTCTGTTCTAAGCTATCCACGCAAGATCCAGATGATCTGACGTTTCTATTATGTGCATCATTATCTGTTATCCAATTTATTACTCCACACTGGAGACAGTTCCCCTCCTCCCGACGCGGTCCGTTTCCCATCCGACGGCTTATACAAAGGCATATCGAATTACTCACCTATCGATATGTGATGAAAAGCAATGTATCTCGAGGGTGACTTCCCCCTGATCCACTTATAACAGCCCTCCTAGCGTTATAAACGGATGGAGGGCATAGTTAGGGGAGTGAGTAATGGTAGCTTGGGGAGTATTGTCATCGAACCAACCACAGACCGGCTTTTTTATACTCTACATATCTATGGGTGGGTTGCGGCTTGCTTCACATACCGCGCTTCGCCCATAAAGAAGGGGACGGAAACCATAACGGTAGCAAGGACAGGCTTATTGTTACTTTGTACGCTTTATATAATATAACTGACAAATACTAAGTTATTTTCTCGTTCTGTAGCCAAGTCCAACTCTCAGGAACTGCGTCATCTTAGGGTGTTCCCAAGAAATCCTTATTCCGGGATGATTACCGGATTTCCTATCATCAGGGCCGCCACATGTGGGGACTGCCGGGTACAGTTGTCCCGTCCCCGGGCTCCGTGTGGGCCCGGGCCGGCCCTCGCTAATTGGTAAAAAAATGTAGAGGTTATGAGCTTGTAAAAAGAGTGGGGTTTAGAAATATAGACGGGCGCAGCCTATATATATTGGAATGGTATCTACACTTTTTTAATGTGCATAAACGACCAATCAAGTGCAGTCCCAGAAGAGTATATTTCATTAGGAGTCGTAATAAAACTACAAGTACCAAAAGTGACATTTGCTGCACCGATTGTCGGTTTATATTCTCATTTCGCTCATTCCTCAAGATGAAAATAATTTTAAAATGTCCAAAGTCCTACAGCAAAGTACTAGAATTTTCAGTCTGGCTCTGAGAAGTGGGGGCCCGTGATCTGGTCCTAGGCCCGGCTCTGAGATATGGCGGCCCTGCCTATCATAGACGTCAGAGTCCGTGAGTTTTGCTTTCTTGTTTAAGATGTTGAGTAGTTGGATTCCTGTTACTTTTAACACTAATTTCTCATAATTCACTGCTTAGAACCTCCAATTAAGTTTGCGTTTAATAATTTTGATCATACCTTCGGAAATAACACTACACTACAAACACACATATACATGGAACGAGAGCCCAGATGGGGAGGTATCCGACTCTCGTCTATATGGCAGTTTAAGGAGATAGTTTTGCCAGTAATATGCTCTGACCGCTCTCGTTTGCAGTTACCCAGTAAAGGCTGCGTGAGCCTAGGGATGGTCTGATTCCGACCCCTGAACGAAGACACTAGAAGATCATTTCATTAGTGTGCGGCTGAGTTGTTGCCTTCATGTAAAAGAGCTGTTTACGGCGTAGATTTTGCATTAATTAAGAGATATTTAAGAGGACTGATTGACTGATGAACAAGATACATAATTACATAGTAATTCCATCATTAGCATATATGGTTTATAAATTAAGGTCAGGATTTGATGATGTATGGCAACCAGTACACTTCGGTAGAATTAAAAGAGAGAGAATTTTTAACGCCAATTTTATACCGGGTATATACGCCCTTTTCCTTCCATCTATTTGAACAGACAACGTTATAGTCTAAATGGTTTTTAGCCTTAGCTTTGGCTAATTATTGATAAATATTAAACACTATCTCCCTTGCCTGACCTCTCAAAGCCTTCCCTGGTTTTAAAAGAGACATAATCAGTTTTTGTTGACTTGGCATGTTGTTCATTGTAATGGAAATGCATATGGCGGCACAATAGGGAATATTTCCCTCAGAATTTCGCGCATGCGGGATTAGAACTATTCCATCTAAATGAACAGTCTATAGTCCTTTGGTCTACGCGGGTCTCCTAGAGACCCGGGAAATGCATATTGCTACTCTAGAGATTCAGTCTTGACTTGAGTGTTGTGTTCAATTTCATAATTTTCATATAAATGAGTGATAACAAGGTGCCTGAGAAAAGAGAGTGGACTGACAGTGAAGTTATGGAGTTAATTACTCTGCATGAGGAACACGAGCTTCAATGGAATAAACATTTTCTATAAAAATTTTGACAAAAAATTAGTGTTTGACCAATTCGCAAAAAAAAAAAAAAAAAATAAGAACTTTGATGGAAATGAAGTTCAGCGTAAGATTCACATTTTATGAAACAATCCGGTATCTATTTTACTATGTTAGGAAAAGCATTGGACAAGAAGTCTCCCTTTTCCGTTAAAGAATAATATGTAATTAATGGAATTTGGCCTCATAGAATTTTACATGTATATACAATATTCTTTTTATTAGACATTATTTGAATTAATCTCTATTTTTCGTCTCATTACATCAGGGCCGCCACATCTCAGAGCCGGGCTCGGGACCAGATCATGGGCCGCCACATCTCAGAGCCGGGCTCGGGACCAGATCATGGGCCCCCACATCTCAGAGCCGGGCTCGGGACCAGATCATGGGCCCCCACATCTCAGAGCCGGGCTCGGGACCAGATCATGGGCCCCCACATCTCAGAGCCGGGCTCGGGACCAGATCATGGGCCCCACATCTCAGAGCCGGGCTCGGGACCAGATCATGGGCCCCCACATCTCAGAGCCGGGCTCGGGACCAGATCATGGGCCCCCACATCTCAGAGCCGGGCTCGGGACCAGATCATGGGCCCCACATCTAAGAGCCGGGCTCGGGACCAGATCATTGGCCGCCACATCTCAGAGCCGGGCTCGGGACCAGATCATGGGCCCCACATCTCAGAGCCGGGCTCGGGACCAGATCATGGGCCCCCACATCTCAAAGCCGGGCTCGGGACCAGATCATGGGCCCCACATCTCAGAGCCGGGCTCGGGACCAGATCATGGGCCCCACATCTCAGAGCCGGGCTCGGGACCAGATCATGGGCCCCACATCTCAGAGCCGGGCTCGGGACCAGATCATGGGCCCTCACATCTCAGAGCCGGGCTCGGGACCAGATCATGGGCCCCCACATCTCAGAGCCGGGCTCGGGACCAGATCATGGGCCCCCACATCTCCGAGCCGGGCTCGGGACCAGATCATGGGCCCCCACATCTCAGAACCGGGCTCGGGACCAGATCATGGGCCCCCACATCTCAGAGCCGAGCTCGGGACCAGATCATGGGCCCCCACATCTCAGAGCCGGGCTCGGGACCAGATCATGGGCCCCCACATCTCAGAGCCGGGCTCGGGACCAGATCATGGGCCCCCACATCTCAGAGCCGGGCTCGGGACTAGATCATGGGCCCCCACATCTCAGAGCCGGGCTCGGGACCAGATCATGGGCCCCCACATCTCAGAACCAGACTGAAAATTCTTGTACTTTGCTATAGGACTTTGGACATTTCTCAAAATCAAAACAATGTGTATTTAACGGGCGGACCGGAAGAGGAAGTGGATTGCGTCACCGTCTTTCCCACCAGACACGGCCTGTGCACTTCTTATCTTTAAATTCAAAGTAAACATCGACCAACAATCGGTGAAGCAAAGGTCACTTTCGCTACTTGTAGTTTTATTACGACTCCTAATGAAATATACTATTCTGGGACTGCACTTATTTTGTCGTTTATGTACATTAAAAAATATAGATCCCATTCCAATAAATAAAGGCTATGTCCGTCTATATTTCTAAACCCCATTCTTTTTACAAGCTCATAATCTATACATTTTTTCCAGTTAGCGAGGCCCAGGACAAGAGTACCCGGCACCCCCCCCCCATGTTGCGGCCCTGCATTAGATGAAGAAAAATATTACTAAGGTAAGGAGCTGATATGCTTTTTCTCTCTTTAAAGACATGTTTAAGGAATTCTATACTATACGTTGCTTCACTTTTAATTTTATATTTTTAAGTATATACTTTTTTTTTATGGGGCTCAACCATGGCTGGTAATGCTTTTGCATTATATGGAATAGAGAGATACATCTATAAGAAGGCACAAACGGACTAGATATTAATGAAGCTATCAGATCTTGGCGTATCTAATGGTTGGGTGACGGTCAAGAAGCATCCGTGAAATCAGCCCACACCTGCCTAGGTACCTAGAGACAGTCTCCGGGAGCGAGGGTAGGTTTCTAGGTGTCATCTCTGTATAAGGAGCAGGGGTCCTTTCAGACCGTACTAAATATTGCCCTTTTGACGTTGAGTAGCGTTGCGAGGGGAGCAGAATATGGGGATGGTAACGTAGACTCCGGTGGATTATTAAGTCCGACCCGCAGGAACTACGCCATCCTAGCGCGTTTCCGTTCTTATCCCTAGTGTCAGTTTTTTGTCACAACAAGTAAGATTTTCTCGCCAAAGTGCACAGGAAACTTGTTGTAGTCAATCGGAAATAACTAGCTTTCTGTTTTAAAAATATTACAAATGACAAAAAAACAACAAACAATTCCCAAAAAAACTAAGGCAAATAGAGTACCAATACCCGTTCAAAACAACAAAACCGACACTTCAGATTTCAAGCACCGATTTCTCCGAATGAGATAGCTTCATCAAAAATTATATAAGAACTCATTCTCTAGGAAATTTATTAAAAAAAAAAGAAAAAAATCAGTCCCGTAACAGGCCACGAAGGCCTTGAGGGGCAGATACTGTAGAGGTATCTGATTCATGACCATATGGCACACTAGGGAGATAGCGTGGTCAGTACTATGCTCCGGCCGCCTGATTTCCCCCTTGGCTGCTTCAACTGCTAGGGTCATTAGCACCCAAGGTACCCATTGATAATTTAATCAAAGGCTGGGTTGGCCTAGGGACGGTCAGGGAGGCCGAATTCAACCCATGAACGAAGACACTAGAAGAAAAAATATTTAGTGCTTGCTCGGGATTTGAACTCAGGTCTTCCAACACATGAGTCCAATGCCCTACCACTGAGCTAACCTCGCCCCAAGAAATTTATTAAGCTTCCCAATAGATCTGATACATTTGCCAACAGATTTAGAGATATTAAAGAATATATGCGAAGAAAACCAAGAAAAGTCTAGTTTTCGCCACTTTACTCGACAAGTGGTTTCCTTACATTCCCACGTTTAAAAAAACTATGTAAAGTGTACCTGGAAGTCTATTAACGCAAATTCGTAAAATCTACGATTTATTTCGTCCGAATTTCGCCGAACAAGTGGTGTTCCGATAGGCCGGTTCGGCTGCCTTATGAGCGAGTACGTTTGTACCAAAATTCCATCAAAATCGGACCATTTCTAGGATTGATATAGCACGAAAAGACAAATATATGTACACACACAAACCATTTATGGATTGGCTCCATTATACGGGGGGTAATACTACCTTGTGCGATGAAATCAAAGTCAATTTCTTGAATTTATAAATCTATACGTACATGGAAGATCGCTGTCTATACATGGAAGATATATGGGAAAAAATACTATTTGGGGCCTTTATCAACGCAATAATACCTAAAACAATGATTTTTGGATTTTTTGTCTGTTTGTCTGTACCCGCTAAACACAGAAACGGCTTAGTTGCGGTTTTGACTAATATATTGTGGTAAACCTCACTTAACGTTTAGTGTTTGTTTCATGTAAATTGGTTCATAAATAAAAAAGTTAGGTATGCCAATATAAACGATACACACCAGAGTTTTTTTTTGTCGCCAAGAAACTTATTATATAGTATACTCCTACCAATGATTGAACGAGTTCGTTAAACAACAATATTGGTTCATTTGAAAGGGTGGGGGGTTACTCCGGACCCAAAGTAGTTATTCGCCCATACCGGCCGCAATTATTCTTGTATTGCAACGAAACTCGGTAGTCGTTGTGGAAATATTAATAGAAAAATATGTTGTAAAAATAAACTAAATCGGTTCATTAGGAGGGGGCTTACTATGGACCTAAATTACAAACTTGCCACTACCAGCCTGTACATTTATCTATACATACAATAAAATTCTAACGGATTGCTCTCTGTACATGGAAGATAAATGGGGAAAAATAATATTAGGCGCATTTATCAACGTAATAGTACCCAAAACAATGATTTTTTGAATTTTTGCCTGTATGTCTTGCTGTCTGTCAGACACTCTATACATACTAAGGTTTAACAAACCCTAAAGAGTCAAGCTTAGTGACTCTGTCACGTTTTAGCAATCCTAGCAGGCTGTATGTCCCGATGGCTATAGGTCTAATATCGTGTATAGAGAAGCATTACTTTAAAGTAATTTTTTTTTAAAATACCCATACGACGGCGTTTATAATCCAAAATAAACCAAAAGATAAATCCATATATGACGCCCACGTGGACGAAATCACAGGCACAGCTAGTACCAAATTTAAATATTTTTTAATTCTTTATATCAAACGTTTTATATGGGATGTTAAAGTATCCCAAAAAAAAAAAGTTTCAATTCTTCGGAAAAAAAAGGCGGCGCTGTGTCTTACGAACGGAATCTCTCTCTTTTCACGGGCGATAGTTTACAGGTGGCAATTTTTAATCTAGAACGAAAAACTGAAATTATTTCGAAAGAAGAAGGCTAAATCTAGTAAAGTACTTACGTAGGATTTTTAAGAAATATTATTTTTTTTTAAAAAAAGTGAACGATTATTCATTTTCTTTTAACAAATCCGTTGAAAAACGTTATAATTCAATGAATCGAAAAAATCCTAAGTAGTTCACTAGCAAATATCATTAGGAAGTGTAGATGGAGATAGTTAGCCGCTGTAGAGATACGAAGACAGGTATAGTTGGGATTCGGCTAGGAGAAAAACGTCAGACTTTCAAAAAGAAATCTGTATTTTCGACGTTTCGACTGCAACAATGGCAGCCTTCTTCAGCTAAAAATATATACAACTTATAAGTAAAGAAAATGTACAAGTAGTAAGTAAAAGACAGGCAGAAATGAGCGGAGTATATATATCAATACAATAAATTTTAACCAATCTTATTTTTAAAAATAATGAAAATACGGTAGTTGGAAAGAAAACAGCATGTTGTTTTTACTGTTTAAATTTTTTTTGTACTGTTTTTACTAACAAGTTCTACATGCTGTTTTCTTTCCAACTACCGTATTTTCATTATTTTTAAAAATAAGATTGGTTAAAATTTATTGTATTGATATATATACTCCGCTCATTTCTGCCTGTCTTTTACTTACTACTTGTACATTTTCTTTACTTATAAGTTGTATATATTTTTTAGCTGAAGAAGGCTGCCATTGTTGCAGTCGAAACGTCCAAAATACAGATTCCTTTTTGAACGTCTGACGTTTTTCTCCTAGCCGAATCCCAACTATACCTGTCTTCGTATCATTAGG
Source organism: Gonocerus acuteangulatus (assembly GCA_946811695.1). Taxonomy (NCBI): domain Eukaryota; kingdom Metazoa; phylum Arthropoda; class Insecta; order Hemiptera; family Coreidae; genus Gonocerus; species Gonocerus acuteangulatus. The sequence continues at coordinate 61,443,390 of OX328129.1, read as the reverse complement.
AAGATGCAGTAAAAATTTGAAGTTTTTCGGGAAAAATTGAAGACACCAGAGAATCGTCTAATTTGAAAAACATAGTTTTAGAAAACGACTATAAAGTTTAATGTTCTGAAATGTTCATTTTTTTCCTATTTAATTTTTTTTTTCTAACTTTCTCATAATAAAGATTAAAAAAATGGATTTTAATTTTGTAATGTATTGAAGCAGGACCAAAAAAACGTAAGAATTAAAAAAGGGACCAATCGAAGCTCGCTCAAAAATGTCTCTTCAAATCAGCATCGCGGTTACTCGGAAAATCGTATTTTTTGCCCATTTAAACAAATGTTCTTCACATAAACATTCTTGGATATCATTTTTTATTAGTTAAGGTAGAATTTTATCCCATAGAGAAAAAAGTTACACGGTAGTATTACCCCCGGGTGCCTTATTTGGCTAACCTATTTGTCCCGGTGAATTGTTAATAATGTGCGATTTTCTCTAAAATTCAACTAAATAATTAAATATATAAGAAACTTTATTTATTATACAAATCAACAAGAAAAAGATCCTAGAAGCTATTTTGTTTACATTATTTGCATATCTATTATTTGATTGACACATGAAGGTTCTGGGAACTTCCTTTAAAAAAAAATAATAATAATAATGAACTGAATAAAATTGCTTTGAATATTAGAAATATGTTGTAACTTTCAAATATCATTAGCTTATTAATTAGTTTAATTGTATAATCACATTTAATTATTATACGTAATTTTCCATTTACACAGTGTTCTGTTTGTCCTGCTATTGTTTCCGTTGCTAATATATAAATATTAGAGGATCGTCCCGGAAAGGTTTTGCAAACACATACCTCAGTATAGCAAACCCTACAATTAATATAACAAAGTTTTACCCGAAGGAACTGCTTCATCTTAGCACACGTCCCTGGTACTATTAGATCGACCAAAAGTATGTAAGCTTTTTTGGAACATTGTCATAACTTATTATTCTATCAATGATACATTTGTCCTCAATATGTATAATTTCTCGCCATCTTAGCGGTAGCAAGGCCATTGCTGTAGAAAGACTCTGGTTTTGATGCAAGCAAAACTGAAAGTTCATTTAGTACATCTTGTTTAGAATTTAGCTTTTTCCCTAGTAACGAAATAAGTCAGAATATCTTTGAGAAATTTCCGGGGAGTAAGAAGAATGCAGCAGAGGCTCTCTGTTCTAGGATTATCACGATAAAAAAAAACAAAAAAAAAAAAACAAAAAAAAAACACTTATTTGAAATTCCCTAAGCCCAAATGATTTTTAATCCTTAAGATGAATCCGTCCTTTCTGCCATCTGAGCTACTGTTATTTCTTACTCTTGCTTCTTGAATTTATCGATAAAAAATAAATCAATAGTTTAAAATTCTTTATATCAAACGTTTTATTTGGGATGTTAAAGTATCCAAAAAAAATAAGTTTTAATTCTTCGAAAAAAAAAACAAGGCGGCGCTGTGTCTGACGAACGGAAACCCTCTTTTTCCACGGGCGATAGTCTGCAGGTGGCAATTTTTAATCTAGAACGAAAAACTAAAATTATTTTGAAAGAAGAAGGTTAAATCTAGTAATGTATGTAGGATTTTTAAGAAATATTATGGTTTTCGAAACAATTATTCGTTTTCTATTTTTTTTTTTACAATTTATCAATTTTCAATTAGCTTTATTTATCATCTTTATGCAGTTTTCCATTACAGAATGTAACTAGTTTCATGACACTGGGGACACCGGACCTTCCCGGTCTATTTTCTATTAAACAATCTGAATTCTCAATAGTAATAGCAAAGAAACGTTTGTCAGATTTGCCAGCTATATTTTGAAGATCTTACAACTAAGGTCAGAAATTCTGAAAGATTAAAATGTAAATAAAGAATAATTTAGTAATAATTGTAGTATAATAAATAAAAAAACTATTACTATTGAATATTATTTAATTTAAATAAGAGCTAAGAAGAGATATATATTTTATTTTAATTACTTCATGTATATTTTTTTTTTTTTTTATTTCACATAATTATATTTAAGAAAAGAAATTATATTTAAGAATAATTATATTATATAAGAAAAGAACTTACATTGTGTTAATGTTTTATATTAGTGTTTTATTTTTGTAACCTCACCTATGAATAATTTAATATTACTAACGTAGTAACTAACGGAATTATATAAGTGCTATGAGTTGTAACTCAAAAGCAAATAAATAAATTGAATTGAAATTGAAAATTGAATATTAAACAATCTGTAAAAAATTGGTCATAAAATCGTTATAATTCAATGAATCAAAAAAAAAAAAAAAAAATCCTGCGTACTTTACTATCAAATATCTTTAGGAAGCTGCAGCTGAAATTTGAAGTTGATCGGACAAAAATTGAAGATGCCAGAGTATCATCACCTGATTTGAAAAACATAGTTTGGTAAATCTGAAGGAGAGCGTCCTCAGTTACGATTTTCTTCAAAGTTTGCACTATAACGTATTTTGATGCACTAAACACGAATCCGTTGAAAAAAAATCCCTGCTCTCAACTAGGAAAGAAGTTATTTTAAAAAAAAGTTCACTGTTATGAAGGTTAGGGAAGAATGCCTTGGACGACTTTTGGGCATAGAATTCTTTTCATTTCTGCGAGTTTGATTGACTAGGGGTTTTGATGTTTTCTTGAGCGAGCGGAAACGCACAGCACGTATGCCCAAAAGCGACAGTTTACGACCAAGTCAGCTACCACAGGTGTGTCTCAATTTCAATTACACTTCGTGATTAAGGACTATTGCGCATGCGCGTGTTTACATATAAGCTGTTTACCCCGTCTTTTATAACCTCCATAACAGTGAACTTTAGTGCTTAATAACTTCTTTCCTAGTTGAGAGCGTTTTTTTTTTCAACGGATCCGCTACGCTCCGCTCGCTCAAGAAAACATCAAAACCCCTAGTCAATGCAACTCGCAGAAATGAAAAGAATTCTATGCCCAAGTCGTCCAAGGCATACTTCCCTAACCTTCATAACAGTGAACTTTTTTTTAAAATAACTTCTTTCCTAGTTAAGAGCGGGTTTTTTTTTTCAACGGATTCGTGTTTAGTGCATCAAAATACGTTATAGTGCAAACTTTGAAGAAAATCGTAGCTGAGGACGCTCTCCTTCAGTTTTACCTTCAGTTTTTTCATACTTTCTTGTAATAATGATAAAAAAAAAAAAAAAAAAAATTGGTTTTAATTTTGAAATGTATTGAAGGGGGATCAATAAAACTTAACAATTAAAATGGGACCTATCGAAGCGCACTCAAAAAATTATCTTCAAATCAACATCGCGCTCAACCGGCATCGGAAAATCGTATTTTTTTTGCCAATATAAAAAGTGTTTCCCGCATAAACACTCTTGGATATCATTTTTGATTAGTTAAGGAAGAACTTTAGCCCATAAAAAAAAAAAAAAAAAAAAAAAAAAAAAGTTACAAGGTTATTAAAATTAACAGAACGTCCAAAACGGGGTTCATGCTGCATTCTCTAACTTAAATGTATTTAATCAATTTCTGGGAAGACCTTAAATTGATAGTATGTTCACCGCGTACAATATTAATTTTTATCGCTGCAGGCCCAACAAAATCGCCACACCAAAATATGTGTGTTATTTCTATATTTTATTATACGAGTAAATTAACAATCAACGTAAAACTGTTAACTGTTCTCGACGTATTCCTCTTTATTAAAACTTGCTCTAATAACGACTAAATTTAACAGTTTCACAAGAGATAGTAAGTGGATCTCATTGTTAATGTTCAGTTACTTGCTAACACAAATGTTCTCAGCAGAAAAGAATAATGGTAAAGTCGGTTATCGTCAAATAATCGCATCGTTAATTGGCACTTTTATTTTATTAGACTTAGCACACATAAGGCCGAATATGGCTGTGAAATTTAAAGGAAAGCAACTCCTGTGTACTTTAGGTAAAACTAGGTACCGTTTGTTTTTTTTTTTTGTTTTTTTTACGAAATACATAGGCTAAGAATAATGGTAAAGTCGGTTATCGTCAAATAATCGCATCGTTAATTGGCACTTTTATTTTATTAGACTTAGCACACATAAGGCCGAATATGGCTGTGAAATTTAAAGGAAAGCAACTCCTGTGTACTTTAGGTAAAACTAGGTACCGTTTGTTCTTTTTTTTCATATACGAAATACATAGGCTAAGAATAATGGTAAAGTCGGTTATCGTCAAATAATCGCATCGTTAATTGGCACTTTTATTTTATCAGACTTAGCACACATAAGGCCGAATATGGCTGTGAAATTTAAAGGAAAGCAACTCCTGTGTACTTTAGGTAAAACTAGGTACCGTTTGTTCTTTTTTTTCATATACGAAATACATAGGCTAAGAATAATGGTAAAGTCGGTTATCGTCAAATAATCGCATCGTTAATTGGCACTTTTATTTTATCAGACTTAGCACACATAAGGCCGAATATGGCTGTGAAATTTAAAGGAAAGCAACTCCTGTGTACTTTAGGTAAAACTAGGTACCGTTTGTTCTTTTTTTTCATATACGAAATACATAGGCTAAGAATAATGGTAAAGTCGGTTATCGTCAAATAATCGCATCGTTAATTGGCACTTCTATTTTATCAGACTTAGCACACATAAGGCCGAATATGGCTGTGAAATTTAAAGGAAAGCAACTCCTGTGTACTTTAGGTAAAACTAGGTACCGTTTGTTCTTTTTTTTCATATACGAAATACATAGGCTAAGAATAATGGTAAAGTCGGTTATCGTCAAATAATCGCATCGTTAATTGGCACTTCTATTTTATCAGACTTAGCACACATAAGGCCGAATATGGCTGTGAAATTTAAAGGAAAGCAACTCCTGTGTACTTTAGGTAAAACTAGGTACCGTTTGTTCTTTTTTTTCATATACGAAATACATAGGCTAAGAATAATGGTAAAGTCGGTTATCGTCAAATAATCGCATCGTTAATTGGCACTTTTATTTTATCAGACTTAGCACACATAAGGCCGAATATGGCTGTGAAATTTAAAGGAAAGCAACTCCTGTGTACTTTAGGTAAAACTAGGTACCGTTTGTTCTTTTTTTTCATATACGAAATACATAGGCTAAGAATAATGGTAAAGTCGGTTATCGTCAAATAATCGCATCCTTAATTGGCACTTTTATTTTATCAGACTTAGCACACATAAGGCCGAATATGGCTGTGAAATTTAAAGGAAAGCAACTCCTGTGTACTTTAGGTAAAACTAGGTACCGTTTGTTTTTTTGTTTTTTTTTTTACGAAATACATAGGCTAAGAATAATGGTAAAGTCGGTTATCGTCAAATAATCGCATCGTTAATTGGCACTTCTATTTTATTAGAGTTAGCACACATAAGGCCGAATATGGCTGTGAAATTTAAAGGAAAGCAACTCCTGTGTACTTTAGGTAAAACTAGGTACCGTTTGTTCTTTTTTTTTTTTGTTTTTTTTTTTCATATACGAAATACATAGGCTAAGAATAATTGAGTTTAACTTAACTTACTAAATGCACAAGTTCGTGGTACATTTTGTGAAAAAAGAAATTTGTTTTATAATCTACATATATGCAAGAGAATTCCTGTGTAAAACTAATTTTTCCATAATGAAAATTTCATTACTAGTAAGCCAAATTTTTTAGAAAAGTAAGCCAATATTTTATAGCACACATATTTTTGTTTTCTTTTAGCACTTTCCTCCGAAGGAAACTAGCTATTGAGGTTGGACTCATGACGGAATTTTTGAAAAATTTCTTCAAATCTTTATCGATCCTACCTAGTAGACACCGAAAATGACCCCCGTTAAAATTTATATATATCTATATATATATATATATATATATATATATATATATATATATATGCATATATATATATATATATATATATATAAATATATGCATATATATATATATATATATATATATATATATGCATATATATATATATATATATATATATATATGTCTGTTAACACGATAGCGGCCAGAGTTTTTGTTTTTTCGTCACGAAACTTGGTATATAGCATTCAATTAGCAAACGATTGAACGAGTTCGTTAACCACCAAAGTCGGTCCACCGGAAGGGGGGGGGTTTACCCCGAACCCAAAACACTTATTTGACTATGTCAGCCGTAATATTTGTTATATTTCAACGAAACTTGGTATTCGTAGTGTTAATATAGAGAGAAAAGTGAGATATAAAAATGAACTAAATCGGTTCATTAGAAGGGGGGGTTTACTCCGGACCCACAATACCAATTCGCCACTACCAGCCGTGATTTTTGGTATATTTCAACGAAACTCGGTATTCGTAGTGCTAATCCACAGGTAAATATGTGTTGTAAAAATAAACGAAATCGGTTCATTAGGAGGGGGGGGGGGTTTACTCCGGACCCACAATACCAATTCGCCACTACCAGCCGTGATTTTTGGTATATTTCGACGAAACTCGGTATTCGTAGTGGTAATCTACAGGTAAATATGTGTTGTAAAAAGAAACTAAATCGGTTCATTAGAAGGGGGGGTTTACTCCGGACCCAAATTCCTAATATACTCATACCGGTCGTAATTTCTGCTGTATTGTAACGAAACGCTGTATACGTCGTGGGTAACTCATGAGAAAGAGGTGTTGTAAAAATGAGCTGAATCGGTCAATCGGAAAGCGGGGGTTTAATTTGTAATATATTTGAATAGAAAAGCCGGCAGACGTAGGTTCACAAAGCCGCCGCAAGGAGCGCTTTCTACCACTAGAGTGACTGTATCCTGTTCCTGCGTTAGATCAAAATACGATAATATGAGGATTTTTGTATTTATTACGTAGTGTAGTAGGTACCATGTGTAAACATAACTCTGGATGCAAATTAATAATTGATCAGTTACTCATTACAAAATGAGAACTATTCACGTTTTTATTTTATTTATGTAGGATATTTTAAGCAAATTGTTCTGGAAAGCAGTCTACACTACCCAAATTCTGAGGAAAGTGCTTAGTTATGCAGCTCCTGCGTGACGGACTTTATTTTCTTTCATGTTTAAAGGCCATTCAACCACTATTGGGCCAGAGCATATTTAATATGTGCGATAATGTATTGGCTTACTTTTCACTAAAACCGTGAAATTTCTACACGGTGAGAAAACTGTCAACAACAAGGTATTATGGGAGACAGAAGTAGTAACATAGGCGCTGACTCGATGGGGCCTGAGGAGGCCCGAGCCCCCATTTTTTTGGGGTTGGCCTAGCCCCTCCCCCAATAATTTACGAAATTTTTTAGTTATATTATGCACAGAATTATGTTGGTATTTTTTATATTTCGTGTTTGGCGATATTTATCTTTTAAAATCCATTCAGTAATGTGTTAACAAACAATTTTTACGGTAGTAAGCAAGTTAAATTAAAACGAGTGGATCATGATAGAGTTACGGTGCTGCGGGCACACTTAGAATTTGTCCCAGTTTGGCGTCGGCAGGCGAGCGCATCTAAAATTTACAACGTTTCCCGGGATAAGAAACCCAATATTTGTTATAAGGCGGCACCTCTGAGTAGTAATAAAATAGAAAAACCTTTTAACACTATTCTATTAGTAATTAGGTATAAAAATAATGTTAGTTCAAACGCTATTGAACACCTTCAGTTCGGGGTTTCCCCCCTCCCACCACCGTGCGGCGCACAGTGGTGCCAAACGCCCGATTTCGGGCAAAAAACTTTTAGGTACTTGAATCTTTCTGATTTCGGGGTCATTTATTAAATATTCTTTTTTGCCAATTCGATAGAATAATTATTTTGGAAGATGTTCAGTTACTTGCTATCACAAACTGTTCAACAACTCGTTATTCGTGAAATAATCGTATCAATTCATTTTATTAGGCTGTGCACACATAAGGCCGAATACTGCGATGAATTTATAGGACAGCAACTTCAAAGCATGCTCTTTTAGGCAAAACTACGCAGTGACAACAGCTAAGTACCATTCTTTTTTTTCCCAAAAAACTTAGGCTAACTTTGTTTTAATACAGATATATTCAGACCCTAAATGCACCAAGTTCGTGGTATATTTTGGCAAAAAAGAAAATTGTTTTAAAAGCTACATATACTCATTAAACGTCCTGGGTAATACCAATTTTTTAGGAATAAAATAAGTGGTATAATATTGTTTTAGTTTTCACTAAAAACTGTGAGATTTTTATTCTGTGAGAAAACCGTCAACAAAAAGGCGTTTCGTGGTCAGAACTATGAATAAAATTCTACAACTAATTAGGTATAAAAAAATTGTTTGTTCAAATGCGTTTGAACACAATCGGTTTTTAGGGTTTTTTTCCCTCTCGGCACCGCTGTGCGGCGTGCTGACTTTCCATTTCCATCAATACAAAGTATTATTTCTTTAAAAAAGTTTTTAATTTTCTTTTTTATAGTACTTCTCGACCAATAAGACTTTGGTATGAAAGGAGGAGGGCTTTAACGTTATTGAAGGATTTTTTATAAGTGCCATACCATCTGTCGTCAATGAGATTTCTCACTCCAATCAAATCACTTAGATGACAAATCGACTCCCCATCTGCGGTGGTAAATATCGCTGACTCTAAACCAACTAGAATTTTCATGAGGGCCCAAGAATAATGATACCCCCAGAGTATTTCACATGCTCCCCTCGGCCCAATGACAAAGACGGACGCCGCAGAAGTGGTATGTATTGAATAATCTGGGATACATCTGTCTCCCCCTTGGTCTGCCCCCAAGCCCTCGAAGGCTGGGAGGGCGGCACCCCCTATTGTGTGTGTCTAATGTCTCGTGATTGGTCCGGAGTTCGACCAATCCCCTTTCAGGATGCCAGATGCTTCTCGAGACTCGTGGCTTTTCCTTCACCGCACCTGGGGCGGGAGGACACTCCACATGAAAGGCTAAAAAAAAAAATGATAATAATAACACAAAAGTCAGTGCCATAAATAACGGAGGTGTTGTATTTAATTCCTATTTTATTATGGTCCTATTGAAGATGTTCAGTTCAGCGGCAAACCGAGGAGTGGACAAAAAAAGTTGACCAGTGGTCTCTTGGGCTACGGATTTAAGAAATAGAGAAACTATGGACAGCCACATTTTAATAGAAGAGCATAAAGAAGCATGCCAAAATTTGGACGAAGAAAAAAGCAGCTTTGGGATATCGAGGAGGTAAAAATACAAGCACTTTGATTTTTACAATGTTAGGTATATCACAAACTAAAATAATATGATTAAACATAAAACCACCAAAGATAAACTTATAATAAAACACAGAAATAAAGTAGCGAATAAAAAATACCAAAATAAAACATCTAATCAAATTATTATTTAATTGAGAGGAGATCTTTGACCGGGATTGTGAAGGTACATTTAGTCAGGGTTCAGGCATGTGGAATCTTAATACAACTACATTTTTTTATAGGAAAATGCGTTTTTTTTTTGCCGACGTTCCGGCAAGAAATTCTGGCTTCCATCATAGTTGAACAAGGAGGACAGAGTAAATACTAAATTACATACAGAAAGGGAAAACATAGTATATAGATGAAGATGAATGATATGGTAGTTCATAGTACATATGAGGGCCCTAGTGGCCAAGGGGTCTTAGTAACGAACTCAATGTTTTGAGGAAAATGGAGTCAAAGTTGAACATATCGTCCCTAACATGTCGAACCCTAGAATATGCAAATCAGTGGAAACTAGAGAACGAACATATTCTATCCATTCACGATGTAATATATTGAAAAGTGGTCTTATTCGAAACTTAATTTAAAGCATTAAAGGTTATTCTAAAGGGGTCCACAATCTAAGAGCAAAGTCTCGAATCTGAAAAAGAGTGTTAGCATATTCGATGGTTTGACATGGTAGGGACGATATGTGGTAACAGCAAAAACTAGATGTTTTCATTTCCGATCATACTAGACAAAGCCTCAGGTCCTTAGCTGTTCATTATAATGATTCGATCGACAATTGTCGATGGTAAATAATAGTTACATCATCCGGTTTATGATTAATGTGCAAATGAATTCAATACTCCGGACACAGACCCCTTAATTTCCTTCAGGACTTACAAAAGTAGATATTACAAAAGTGACAATACTCAAGAAAACACCTGCTAGGTGGCAGCAACTGTCAAGAAAATCACTTGGATCTCTTTACCACACAATGGTGTGTTCACAACTCTTCCTTTTTTTTTTTTTTTTTTTTTTTTCAAAAATTTTCCCTTGACTTCTGAGGCCTTCATATGGTAAATGTGTGTAAAGTATTTTAGCGCGCTTCCCCCTTCCCTCCATAGGAAATACTATGCTTCCAGGTACACGTTTTATAAATAATCTGACGAGGGAAATCTAATGCAACCATTATCATTGCTATATCTATAACCGTTCTTGAGGAAAATGGAAACAACTAGATTATTCTTGGGGTTTTCGTTTGTATTCTTATAAATCTCAAAACCGGCTGAGAAATAGCAGTAAATGTAAAGCATCAATTCGAAAGCTTCCTATAAATGTGGGTATTATGGGATATTTATTAGAGCACTCTTATTCGGTTCTTAATTGGAGACATTTTCTCTAAGGATACTGTGGTGTACACACTAAGATCTTGTTTCGCGTTGAGATTTCATTTTAAATTTTAATGAAACGTAAGGAGAAAACATTAACTATTTCAATTCAAAGCTTTTCAAATAAAACTAGAGAGAAGAACGGAAACGCGCGAAGATGACGCAGTTCCTGCAAGTCGGACTTTTTAAGCTTTTATTTTATTTATTTGGCTATACTTCTTTCGGGTATAGATGTTTGGAGAATGGGCTTAATCGATTAGATTCAGCTGTCTGATTGATACCATCGCTCTTAGCTTCAATCATGACGTGGCTACGTGGCCGGGATCTTGGCCGGCTCGATCTTCAGACCTCATGGCATTGAATTTCTTCGAATAAGGACAAATTAAAGATTTGGTCCTTAGGGAGACCATTGACTCAAGGGAGCACCTCATCCGTTGCATCAGATGAGCCTGGGAACAGATTACAGCAGAGCAATGCTCAAATGCCAACCAGTCTGTCAATGTGTGATGTTTTTTTTTTTTTTTGATTATTAGGAATTTTTAGAGGAAGAAATTGTTATTTTATTATTATTGTTATTGTATGCGTACAGTGTTAAAAATGTTTTAAGAATTGAAAATTTATTTTTATCTAGAATTGAACGTTTTTTATTTTGCGTTTTAGCAATATCCTCCGAAGGTAAGAAGCCACTTTAAATTCTGCATAACTTGCAGCTTCACAAGGCGTCAGATATTTTTTTCGACCAAGAAGATTTTTTAGTGTTTTAGTTTTTTGCGTTTTCTCGGAAACAAAGCAAAAATGAGACATATGCAAATGGACTTTTTTCATCTTGCATCGATTTCCGAAGTTTAGTCGTTTATTTGGGGGAAACCCAGTATAAACACCATAAAATGGGGTCAAATTAGTTCAGTGTGGTGATATCGGTAAAAACTTATTCTGGTAGGATATATTCATTTAACTGATACCATTTTTTTTTTTTATTATAATACGTTTATTTAACATCTGTACATTTTTAAGTACATTGGTACAAGTAAAAAAAAAAAAAAAATAAATAAATAAATAAAATAGAATAAAAAATAAATAAATAAAAGGAAATATCAAAATAATTTAAGTATAAATAAACGAATAAATGGTAATCATAATAAAATAAATGGAAATAACTAAATAATAAATAAGTAAAGACGATGAAAAAAAAATAATAATAATAATAATAATAATAACAAATAATAATGATAATAACACTTATGGAAGGAGCCAATCAATATTGGTACTTCCTAGATTGGAATATATTTTTTCTCCACTAGTCAGTTAGCTGGTCACGAGGCCAATGTCTCTTGAGCCTTCTAGGCGGGTTTTGTGGGTGGGTTTGGGAGGAAAGTGTTTGTGCTCTGGGATTGGGATGGAAGGACAATTTGGAATGAAAGGTTAGGAAGCGGGATTTTGCCAGTTCTTGAACGAAAGGGATGTTTAGGTCATTATGAAGAGTTTTATTGGAAACGTAAAAAGGAGCATTGACTATTTTACGAAGGACTTTGGATTGGAATGCCTGTATTCTGTGTATGTTAGAAGTTTTAGTTGTTCCCCAGAGTTCAAGTCCGTAAGTCCAAATAGGTCGGATTATGGTTTTGTATACAATGAGTTAACTGATACCATAGAGTCGAACTTTGACAAAAGATTGCGCTCTCAGACAAATATATAAGCATATATTAGCAGTATAGGTTTTTAACAATTTCACTACACTGTACTAATGTGGTGATATGTCTATGTTAATATTGTCCTATTCTCAGCTCAGCAAACCGAGGAGTGGACAACAGAAGATGAACAGTTGTCTTTGGGATTTTCAATTTAAGAAGTAGATTCGAATATTTTTTTTTCTGAAGTAGAATGAACATTTTTTTTCTGAAAAGATTAGATCGAATAACAGTTTTCGCATGCGTAATCAAAAAATAATCGATTAAACTGACTTCTTCGTGGTTTTGAGAACTTGAAATTTAGAAATCTGAGGAAGATACTTTTTTTATTTAGCCCATGAAAACATTATCAATTTTTAAAAGAAAATTTTACACTTTGCTTAACTCAAATTGAAAGATGAGTTTCGCTAAAGCATCCTAATCAGATAAAATTTATGAAAATTGTCCCCCGAATTCAGAAAGTAAAAATTTAACCGGTAAAGAAAAAGTAAGTGATGAAATTGAGATATTAGCCGTTGAGGCGATAAGCAGTGAAGGAATGGTTGGGATTTAGCTAAGTGAAAACGTCAGATATTAGCCGTTGAGGCGATAAACAGTGAAGGAATGGTTGGGATTTAGCTAAGTGAAAACGTCAGATATTAGCCGTTGAGGCGATAAGCAGTGAAGGAATGGTTGGGATTTAGCTAAGTGAAAACGTCAGATATTAGCCGTTGAGGCGATAAGCAGTGAAGGAATGGTTGGGATTTAGCTAAGTGAAAACGTCAGATATTAGCCGTTGAGGCGATAAGCAGTGAAGGAATGGTTGGGATTTAGCTAAGTGAAAACGTCAGATATTAGCCGTTGAGGCGATAAGCAGTGAAGGAATGGTTGGGATTTAGCTAAGAAAAATCGTCAGATATTAGCCGTTGAGGCGATAAGCAGTGAAGGAATGGTTGGGATTTAGCTAAGAGAAAACGTCAGATATTAGCCGTTGAGGCGATAAGCAGTGAAGGAATGGTTGGGATTTAGCTAAGTGAAAACGTCAGATATTAGCCGTTGAGGCGATAAGCAGCGAAGGAATGGTTGGGATTTAGCTAAGTGAAAACGTCAGATGTTAGTCGTTGAGGAGATAAGCAGCGAAGGAATGGTTGGGATTTAGCTAAGTGAAAACGTCAGATATTAGCCGTTGAGGCGATAAACAGTGAAGGAATGGTTGGGATTTAGCTAAGTGAAAACGTCAGATATTAGCCGTTGAGGCGATAAGCAGTGAAGGAATGGTTGGGATTTAGCTAAGTGAAAACGTCAATTATTAGCCGTTGAGGCGATAAGCAGTGAAGGAATGGTTGGGATTTAGCTAAGTGAAAACGTCAGATATTAGCCGTTGAGGCGATAAGCAGTGAAGGAATAGTTGGGATTTAGCTAAGAGAAATCGTCAGATATTAGCCGTTGAGGCGATAAGCAGTGAAGGAATGGTTGGGATTTAGCTAAGAGAAAACGTCAGATATTAGCCGTTGAGGCGATAAGCAGTGAAGGAATGGTTGGGATTTAGCTAAGTGAAAACGTCAGATATTAGCCGTTGAGGCGATAAGCAGTGAAGGAATGGTTGGGATTTAGCTAAGTGAAAACGTCAGATATTAGCCGTTGAGGCGATAAGCAGTGAAGGAATGGTTGGGATTTAGCTAAGTGAAAACGTCAGATTTTCTGGAAAATATACATTTTTTTAATTTATTTATGAGCATCCGCAACTAAATGAATTCTTTTTCTATTGTATGTATTACATATTCATATTTTTTTAATTAAAATAATTAGGAGGCTCGGTGGCCGTGACTGCTAAGGCGTGAACACTCAACCCCAAAGGTCTTCGGTTCGATTCCCACTATGGGGTGGCGGCTTTTCTTTAGAAAAAGAAAACGCATCAGCCCTATCCTGGCTGGAAAAAGATGGTAATGTACAGATAGCCCGTCCTAAAATTCGTAGCTAGTAATAATGGACGTTAAAATTTAAATAAATAAATTAAAACACACTACTTTAAGCCCATACTTTCACACAACTTGACCGATCTTTGTAATATTCAAGTACTCTAAGATATGAGTGTCGTTCTTCGTGGTTTATACAGAACAATTGTTATTTTATGTTAAATCAAGAGCAATGTTATTCCTAATTCAAACTTAATCAACCATTCTTCAGGCTGATTATGAACAGTCCTCCTGTTGTGATGAATCGACAAGAGTCCAGATCATTTTAAAAGGCGTAATCCGGCGGCACTTTTTGCCAGACAATAGGCTCGTTTGGAGGCAAATTTCAGGGGCAGATGGTTTTGGATGAAACTCCACAAAAAGGCCGAAGATGGATCTGCGCCAAGAGGAAGGAGAGCAGGGTTTCCAGATAATCGTGGAGTCCGGGACAATGGTTCCTGTCCGGGTGTAGGCCCAATTTGTAGCCATCAATCACCGAGGCGTTTTGTTGCGTCAGAACGAAACGGCGGGGCGCTCGCCTCGAGAGCTGTGCTTAGAATCACAATAGATAATTGAACATCAACCCAGGATATTTTCAGGCAACATAGATAGTATCAACCAAAGTTCAGAGTTGCAAGTGGATTCATTGCAGAAACTCTTATTTTATAGACAAATTAACTCGATTTGAACCCAGATCGTACCAGTTATGTTACCGTTCAACATATCAAAGCAAGGACATTTGGTGACTTGGTGGTAGACGCCACAGTGACATATTCATGTAATGGCGGATAACGACATTTGGTGACTTGGTGGTAAACGCCACAGTGACATATTCATGTAATGGCGGATAACGACATTTGGTGACTTGGTGGTAAACGCCACAGTGACATATTCATGTAATGGCGGATAACGACATTTGGTGACTTGGTGGTAAACGCCACAGTGACATATTCATGTAATGGCGGATAACGACATTGCCGTAATAATTTATTATTCCTGATCAACATGTTTCTTACTTTTAGTTCCTCATCTGGAGCTATAATGTAAAATATTTTATTATCATAAAATGTATAATACAGCCACAATGAGCAAGAGAACCTTTCACTATCCGGGCCACGTCATAACCGAAGCTGACACAATGTGTCGACCAGTCAGCGGATTATAATCGATAAAGACCATTCGCCAAACATCGATACCCAAAAGAAGTACATTATTAATTGTTGTCAATTACAATAAACAACATTTTGTTTAGATGTTTTGTTTCTGTTTTTTTTTTTATTCATTACTTTCTTCCTATTATTTATTATACGTATATTTTATTTGATATAGCTGTTACCCGGCGTGCCATGCTACACCTACATTCTGCATCTAGGAAAGCAAAAATAAATTAGAAACCAAATAAATAATATTAAAATCTAATAACGCGAATCTGTTCACAGTTTCGAACCCGTGACCTCCGAACTGTGAGTAGACGATTTTAACTCAGCCTATGACACGCCCGGACCTAAGGATTAAGACCTACTACATGTGTGCCAAGTTTGGTGAAAATCGGTCGAACTGTGTGGATTTTTTTAAGGAACAAACATACAGACAGCTGGTAGACGTTTTTGACTTAGCCTACGGCACTTCCCGGATCAAGATCTACCTGTGTGCCAAGTTTGGTCAAAATCGGTGGAACGGTGTAGATTTGTATAAGGAACAAACAGACAAACGGAGAAACAGACATGCAGATAGACACGTGATTTATATATATATATATATATATATATATATATATATATATATATATATATATATATATATATATATATATTGCGTTTAAGGATATTATTATCTTTATCTATATTACAAACCTTCTTAAAATCACATTTTTCTTTACATTCTCTTGCATAAGCCAAAGCTGCTATATTGTCACCTTCGTACACATTTTTTTCAATGTTGCTTTATTCTCTACCTAAGAAGATGCGACGACTCCCCAATAAATGTTTTACTACGCAAACTACATTTTACTTCATATACACTATGTTTAGTTTCTTTATCTGTTAATTTGTCGTTATTTCAACTGAGAGTTTCTTATTTCACTATGATATTTCCAGGAAATTTTCCCAAGATGCTTACAGACAGTTTTAATTTTTTTTGAAATTATAGGTTTGTAGTCAAATGCGTTATATTTTGTCGAAATGATGTCAATATTTTTAAAAGAACTGCGGTTTTGGCTTTTTGACAGTAAATATGTTTGTTTATATTTTCTTATGTCTTTCTTACTTTCTTGTCTTAAGTTGGCAGTGGATACAATAAGTGAAAATTCAACATAGTTACTTACCAGTAAATACTGACTGTAATATGAAATACAAATTTAAAAGTATAGGGATAATTTTTCTTTTTTTACTTTTTAGGATTATAATGAGTTGATGGTTCTAAGGAATTGAACCATAAAGAGACTATTCTGCCTCCCTAGGAATACGCCGAACTACGCTTTGCAGCTGGAAACAGGAAGAGCATCCATGTACATCTACACTCTGCAGCTTCATCTCATGTATGTTCTAAAAGTGTTGAATGCGCCTGAAGAGAGGCTCACTAAGCAGCTTGCAGCTAAAGTGGTTGTGGGTAAGGTAGGTTGGTACAATGACTTGCGTGATGTCTGTATCAAAGCAGGATTCGAACCGCAAACTTTTTTTTCAACCCCACTGGATAAGATACATGCAACCGTCAAATGCATAGTAGGTAGTATTGACTCACAGGAAAAAGAAAAGTTACAAGACAGGCTAACGAACGCGCAGTTCCACACAACCTACAAAATTTTGAAATTTGAATGTAAGCAGCTGTCTTATATCAACGACACTAACAGCCTTCAAATGATAAGGACCATCATGCGAGCCAGAACAGAAACCCTAAATCTAAATAGGAAGCCTTGGAGTTCTGATCATAGTGCCCTCTGCTCTCTTTGCAATATGAAAGAACCAGAAGATATCATCCATTTCCTAGCTGTATGCCCAATCCTCTCCGAGATAAGATTAAACATATTCTTCAAAAATAGATTAACCCACACGCAAGCAATAGACTATTTGAACGGCCAGGACTACGCAAAACTATACCAATACGTTAAAGAGGCAATTAATTTTAAATTTGATTATCAGGAATAAGGAGGATCAATTTTTGTTTTACTTATTTATTTGTTTTTATATTGGTTACAATCACTCATATTGTTTTTATTTAATTTTCATGTGTATAATATTATGTGGTGTCGCTTAGCTGATGGATTATATCCAAGCTTATGTAAATTTATTGTGAATTTCTCAAGGACTTATTATTTGTACATTTATAAAATAAAATTTACTTTACTACTTACTACTACTACTACCATCAACTCATACGAAACTACATGCCAAAATAACAAGGAATGCTTGCCTAGACATCTTCAAAAAACTGACATCTTGGTGTCATGATTTGTAACACGGATCATTATTAAAATTGTAGAGCTGAAGATTCCACATGTTTGTGACTATAGTGGTATAGCTGTGACATCTGTTGATTTCTATTTTAATTTACATTATACTGCCATCCTATCAACTTCCCCTGATCCCCCAGTAGCATCCCAACACCTGCAGGAACATCTTACCGATATTCAGCATTGGAGTGAAAGATGGAGAGTTAAAATCAACCCTGAAAAATGTAAACAGGTTACATTCACTCTAAACCGGAGATCATGTCCTACAGTCTACCTCAAAAACACTCCACTACCAGTATCCAGCGAGGTTCGATCTCTAGGATTATACCTTGACAGCCGACTGACATGGAACCCTCACACGAGACTGAAAAGACAAGAACTGAACAAACGATACGGACTACTTAGACGACTCCTTGGACCCTCATCTAAATTATCAATACAGAACAAACTAACGATATACAAATGGACATACGGACTCGAACTCTGGGGATCTGCAAAACCATCCAACATCAACAGAATACAGGCATTCCAGTCAAAAGTCCTCCGTAAAATTGTAAATGCCCCTTTTTATGTATCCAACAAAACCCTACACAATGACCTCAACATCCCATTTGTCCTTGACCTCGCTAAAACCCGTTTCCAAACGTTCCACTCCAAATTGTCTCACCATCCTAATCCTGAAGGTCAATCCTTATCATCCCAATCCCATCCAGACAATCCCCCAGGCGGCTAAAGAGACAGTGGCCCCGAGACAATTTACTTGCCTGATCCCTCTGGATTCATTGAAATACTTAGTTAAATAACTAGGAAGTGCTAACAATGGTTGGCTTCTTCCAAATTTTGTACTTATTTTATTTTATTTTTTTCCGTTTTGATCATATGTACATATCAATATCTGTATCAACACACTTGATCATTGTACATTTTATATTTTGTACAGATTTCAAATAAATAAATAAAAAAAAAAAAATTACATTATACACATGTATTTTAAAATACCTAGAATGTAACGCAGTAAAATTTTCTAACTTTAACTTGCTAAAAAATGTGACCTCAGGAGCAGATAAATCCTGCTGTTTGAATATTTTCCCAGAATCCGTTTAAACCACTCGAAAAGGACATAAAGCAGACTCCTAAACAAAACAAACGTCTTCAAGTATAGGATTTCGACTGAAACCGGATCATCCTCTGACACATCCCTAACTGTCAATCCTAGAACTGACCATAACCTGGAGTCCATTGTACTCCAGACACTAAGTATCCTTTTGTCCGGACTAACACCTCTTAGGGTGGCATCAATAGCCCTGGAGCTCTAAGGGTTTACGGTGGATACTCTAGTTTTCCAGCAGGACAATAATCTCATAATCTCCTTACTGACTTCTTACCTTGGGCTAATGTTCTCAAATCTCATTCACTTTTCTCCGAAGGTGTCATGATCGTTTAAGCAGAAGCCACTTCAAGGGTGGCATTCAACATTATACCAGATTTGTGATAACATTTAACTTTTCCAATCGAAGAAAGCAAATTATCAAACATGAACGACTCAGAACATCAAGCCTGCTTGATAATCTGCAGACCCAAGGTGTAAATACACATCAAAAGGTTTAACCAATCTAAGGAATGTACATAATATAACGAGGTTCGCCATCCAAACGGGAGTTAGTTATATTTTAACTTGTAAGGAATACTCGAGAAATCATCTTAAAATAAACTTTAAATCATTAACTTTAGTGACGACTCAAAGTGGGCTATAAAAATTCACAGTGGGCAAAATTTATATTTATACAAACAAAAAAAGTCTTTACTTTCATCATAAGACTGTGTGATTATTCTCCTCTTTAGTTTTGTATATTTATTTTTAGCTGGAGAAGTCTGCCAAAGGACATGGCAGAACGTCCAAATTAAATATTTTTCCAAATATCTGGAGTTTTTTCTTAGTAGAAACTAAACTATTTCTTTGGCGTCTTATCACCACGACGAATAATTATTTTCATCCCATTATGTTCTTTACTTTGTGTCATTTGGATGCGTTTGGATCATAACTTTCGAGCTTTTTCTTTTTATAATCGCCGTAAGGTGGTCATGGACGGTCAGCTAGCTAACTTTACTTTAAATTTTCTCCGCATGTTCTTGAGCAGTATTCTGGGGTTTTCTTCCACCGATGATCGCAGAGCATCGTCATCAAGAGAGGAAGGCCTTCCGCGACCTTCTTTATATTCAAGGCTGATGTCTTCATCCCGAAATTGGTTTTAAACCACTTTTGAACAGTGCACTCATTAACACTACCTTCGCTCCAGACTTGGTTGATGTTTCTAGCCGTCTGGCCTCCGCTTCGGTCGAATTTAAACTTGCAAAAGACATCGAAGGAAAGACTGAATTTTTTCCCAATAATGAATTCGCTTCAGAGATATGCAAACATTATTGTTTAAAACATGATTAGTAAAGAAGGCTACACACGGTCAGTCATGCCTGTCAGTTAGACCTGAACAGTCCGCCTGAAAACCGGTCGCCTGAACTTGTATATATTCCGGCCGCCTGGACAGTCTTAACTCACAGACCGGCCAGAATATATACACGTTCAGGCGACCGGCTTTCAGGCGGACTGTTCAGGCCTAACTGACAGGCTTGTCTGACCGTGTATAGCCTGCTTTAGTGTTGACATTCAGACTAATAATAATCCAGTAAACGTAAACAGATTATTATTTAGAGAAATTATTAAAAGAAAACATAAAATCCTAAATGAATTTCCAGACAATATTCTTTTGACTTCTTAAGAATAGAACGTAACGTAAAAGTCAGTTCCGTCGAATTGGACTTTTTCTCTTACATTCACATCAAGGCAGATGTTAGTTACGAACCTCTCGATGTATTCCCAGAAGGGTGTAACATCTCATTCAGTACAAATGCGGAAAACTGAATGAAAATCCCTACAAAAAGCTTGTCATGTCTGGAGTGACTGTGACGAAGGTACGTAATCCAACCCGAAAGAAGATGACACTTCTCCCATTGTCCTCTGACAGAAGTTACCCACGTGCCGGGGAAGGGTTAGGGACGAGTATCCATTTCAAGGCAAAACCGCAACCAACCACCTGTAGATATCGCTACAAACCGCCAACCCCCCCCCCCCCCCCCCAGGATCTGATCTCAGGGCAAAAAAATCACTAAAGCGTTTCTTGAATAGCCCGCATTGAACTTTTTCCTATACCTGGAACACCCCTTAGAGGACCATTCACTTATAGAAGTCAAACGTTTTTATTTTATTTTTTTTTTATTTTCCATTCATGGAGGAGTCACTCCAGTGCATTGTGTCATCTTTATTTAAGTGACATGTATCCTTCTTTAGCGTGAAATCCGTGATTTTTGACGCTTCATTGTAGTAGACCCTAACAGGTAGCTATTTACCTAATTCTTGTCCGCCTTTGAAGGGTTTATATTTCTCACGAATTGCGTTATCTCTTTCCAAAGATTAATATTCATAATATGACTTTTTAATTATATTATTACTATAGATTGTTGCTATGTTCCGCTTAATTTGCGATTACACGAAGAACACTGTTAAAGTAGATATACATGAAAGTGTAACTGTAAAATATTTTAGGCGAAGAGGTCATCGATAATTTGTTCTTAAGTCGGAGAGCTGGTGGGAACGCACTTTTCATGAAGTGTTTTATGCACCTGGAAATTTTGCTATTATGTACCTCTAGTGTAGATAAGGAGGTAAGTATGTGTTTCCTGGACATACCTTCGTATTGCGCGTAGGGGAAAGGTGCAAAACAATATTGCCCAAAAATAGTGTTTTATTCAGAAGCCAACTATCTTTAATGTAAATAAAAAGCAAATTAAGACAATTTTACAATGAATAATAAATAGTGTTTTATTCAGAAACCAACTATCTTTAATGTAAATAAAAAGCAAATTAAGACAATTTTACAATGAATAATAAATAGTGTTTTATTCAGAAACCAACTATCTTTAATGTAAATAAAAAGCAAATTAAGACAATTTTACAATGAATAATAAATAGTGTTTTATTCAGAAGACAACTATCTTTAATGTAAATAAAAAGCAAATTAAGACAATTTTACAATGAATAATAAATAGTGTTTTATTCAGAAGCCAACTATCTTTAATGTAAATAAAAAGCAAATTAAGACAATTTTACAATGAATAATAAATAGTGTTTTATTCAGAAACCAACTATCTTTAATGTAAATAAAAAGCAAATTAAGACAATTTTACAATGAATAATAAATAGTGTTTTATTCAGAAGCCAACTATCTTTAATGTAAATAAAAAGCAAATTAAGACAATTTTACAATGAATAATAAATAGTGTTTTATTTAGAAGCCAACTATCTTTAATGTAAATAAAAAGCAAATTAAGACAATTTTACAATGAATAATAAATAGTGTTTTATTCAGAAGCCAACTATCTTTAATGTAAATAAAAAGCAAATTAAGACAATTTTACAATGAATAATAAATAAGGCAGCCACTTTTAAGGGGATAACATGTAAACTAAAAAAAAAAAAGAAAGTACCTAGTTTTTATTTTTAATATTAAATGAAGTGCTTTATTCACGCTGCGATTTAAACAGCATCTTCAATAAAAATATTTGAAAATAATTACAAAAGGGCAGACACTTTTCTGGGGTTTAATTATCAGGAAACATGAAAATGTATGTTGCCTATGATAGGCTGCAATACACTGCGTAAAAGTGAGTGAGAGCACCGATCTGGGCAGTTGTGGTTGTTCTCTGCGCTCTCATTGGTTCTTGCTCACATGATCTTGTACAGCTGTTCCGGTTTAAATGGCAGCGCGAATAAAACTCTCATTTAATATTAGAATAAAAACAATTAAGTTTTTTTACGTGTTATACCCCTTAAGAATGTCTGCCTTATTTATTATTAATTGTAAAATTGTTTTAATTTTGCATTAAAGATAGTTGGCTTCAGAATAAAACTCTATTTTTGGGAAATATTTTTTTACACTTTTCCCCTATGCGCAGTACCTGGTGTTCCATGGCAAGCCTAGCCAACACATATATACCTTCTTATCAACCCAAGAGGTACATTATAGCAACATTTCAAGATGCATAAAACACTTCATGAAACGTGCGGTTACTGGCTCTCGGACTATCAGTATCTATGGTAGCATAGTATTTTTTAAGTGAACAATGCTTAAAAAAGGTGAAAAAAAAAGGATTTAATATAAGCTTTATTGCAAAAGCCAATAAACGAAGAGCACCTTAAAAGGTCGAAATACATAGGAATATATGTATGGCCTCTTTGGAAAATACCACTTTTTGTGTGTGTGCCTGTGTTATTAATATAAACGTTATTTAGTTATTTTAATTTTAACTCTTGTCTTTATTAATAATACAATTATTTTGTGGTGCTTCATCTACAGGTTTCTATCCTTATATGAGCATTTTGTCGATCATTGTTTTGCTATGCATGTACATGGACTGCTACAGTCGTTAGCAACATTTTACTTGGTAATTCATAGATACAGAAGAGTAATTGCCAGAGATAAAAATCGCAGAATAATTACGCTTCATAGTGGCGTGATGATTAGCGATTAAAAACTACGATCAACCAGGAGAAGAGGAAAACATGCAACTTCAAAAGCTGCATGCCCGACATACAGCCACATCAGCAACAACACGATACCAAACCATGAAATACATCAACACATTGTCTAACGACTACGAACTACTGAATTCTTCATTTCTCCAATTGCCTAGGATGGAAGCCACTTTTCATTAGTTGTTCTCGACTACGGACTACAAAAATAGTAGTTAGTGCGTTATTTATTATCTTGGGTGCAATATTCTTGCACTAGATTCAGACCACCATCGAACCGCAGAAAAGGACTGTGACAGTCATTGTATTGAGATGAAGCATTAAAAAATCCATTTAAACAAAATGATCGACATTTTTGAACTTTGTTTAAAGTCCTATTTTAAACAATTTTATAAAAAGACACATAATGAACAAGTGGCAAACTGAATGGACATACACACAAGGCAACAAGTTAGGAGAGATTAAGCCGACAATAGGAGCCTAGAGTTCCATTATTCGGAACGTTATGCGAGAAGAAGTCGTGCTTACTAGACTACGAATTGGACATTCACACCTGTCTGAGCAAGAGGGTATTTATAATAGAGTTCCTTCGGGCTTATTGGCTGCTCCTTTTTGTCTTTTTTAATAGTATTTGTTAAAGGGGTCTCCCGTGGTCTAATAGCTAGCGCTTTGGATTCATAAGCGGGAGATGGTGGGTTCAATTCTCAACCTCCGGCAGTAATTTTATCATCCCACGGCTCACTGGTAAAATTCCTCGCTGCACCCTGGATGTCGGCGCTAATGACCTAGATGTAGATGTGCGCCGTAAAGAAAAAAAAAAAAAAATAAAATAAAGTATTTGTTAAAGTGGTCCTGTATTCTTCTGTTAGTGAGCAGTCAGCTCCGCCGGAGGTTGTCATTTCAAAATTGACTTGGATATTAAATAATAACCTTATTAGAGATACTCGTATTTAATAAAAGTCCGAAACCAGAATTTTGTTCTTTTAGAAATACTTCTCTGGGGATCCAGAATCCAAAAGAAGCCCCCAAAAACAGTAACGGACACTCCATTCTTTGTCTTCAATATGACACCATAATTCCCTAAATATCTCATTCATTCAACCCTTCTCTAAAACTCTATATCAAACATTTAATCAAAGATACATTCACATTCGAAATAACCTCGTTCGCTGATTGAAGGGAAACTAGCCAAGAGACCAAACACACAATAGTAGTCCTTTGTCCAGCTTGTAGTTTCACTATTATATCTCCACAATGCTAGAAATGTATTTATTACATCGTTGTAAATTATACGCAGAAGCATAACTAAATAAATTTCTCAGAAGATAATTAGTGTACACTAATTTCCTAATTAATTTACTTAAATTATTCAAGATAAATAAAAAACAACTTGACTGGATTGGCTCTTTTATATTTTTGACGAACAGCAGACTCAATTATACTTTTTTTTAATTAACTATCTGTCAGACTTTTCTAGAAGCAAGGTAATAATACATACACATAAACTTCACATTTTTGTTTATTGATCCCATAATTATAAAAACGCAGGAATCGAATACAGCGCCCCACATTTGTAACAACCAATACTGAGATTTGGTGGCTTATGTAGATTTTTACATAATAAACAGTAAACCCAACTTCAATGAACCTATTTAATTTCTTTTTACAACACACTTTCTTTTTAGATATTTAAGAGCGCGTAAATCGAGTTTCGTTCCAATATAACCAGAATTACAAATTAGAAATTTTTGTACTGAGCAAAACCCCCTTCAGAAGGACCGAATTTGCTGGTTAACCAACTCGTTCAATCGTTTGATAGGGGAATATCTCGAAGGAGAGCGCTAAAAAGTCCGATAATGCCGGTAGATAATATATTAACACACACATTCGTATATATATATATATATATATATATATATATATATATATATATATATATATACATATAAAACGGGGGTCATTTTCGGTGTCTAATAGGTCTCTAAATGCAACAAAATATACACACACACACACACACATATATATATATTAGGGTGGGCCGAAAAACTCCTTTTTTATTTCGAAGTTGTAATGGTGCGGGAATGTTGCGAAATATATAGAGAAATAAAAGGGGAAAAAAATCGGCTGACATCTTCCGTTCGCACATATGCTTAGAAATTGGACAAAATATGAAAAATCTTCCTTTTTGGGACTATTTTTGAATTAGATGATTTCGTAATATAATAGTTTTTAACGTCTTCGAATAGAGCCTAAAAACATTGAGTTTTAATTTGGTTTAGATCAGTTGATATCTTTCAGTCGTGCATAGTGCTCAAAAATTGCCAAAATATTCAACATTTCACATTTTTAAGAGTTATTTTATGTATCTTTAATATACTTTTTTTTTAACATTTTTTAATATAATTGTTTTAACATTTTTATTTTTAAACATAAAAACTGTGTTTTTTTTTTTTTTATGGCGTGAATAAATTAACAAATTTCAGCCGCAGAATGAAGCGAATGCTACAGAAAATCTGGACTTAAAAAAAGATAGGCCTATGACATGATGGGCAATAACAGTTATAACGGGCACGGTACATTTCCACTTGCTACATATTTAAAAAACTTAAATATTTATATTACAGAATAGTTTTTAATAATAAAGTTACGTTTATAAAATAGAAAGAAACATAGTTCTGTATAAATTAATGTTGTGTCAGTTAAACCTCTCCATTAATACTGTTCTCAGTTATCTGCCTGAGAATATATATGTGTATATATATATATATATATTATTTTACATGAATAGCAAATGTGTCATTTTCACCACAGCCCATTATTTGTGCTGGAACTCATTACATTCTATATATAGAAACTAAATCTTTTACGATTTACTGTCACTCACCTTCTTGTTGTTGATTTGCTTGTTACTTTAGCACAAAAAAGTAACTTATTGGTTTATATCATAAAGCACAATGAGAAAAGTATAAACACATACTATCTTCGTTTACTACCTGTAGTGCTGGCATAGGTCGGAGAAAAACTATTGAATCGACTACGAGATCATACAGCGTGTCGCCATTTCCCAGAGATGATACGATCTTAGTTCATCATAACCAATTTAGAGGAATTTTAATAATTTACATTTTCCTTACTTTAATATGTTGTTATTTATAAATTTATGTACTTTTTTTTCTTTCGCAACAACAGAGTAATAGCTTTATTATCCGTGCTGCCAGTAGTTTTCTTAGTACATTATTACAGCGCTTATATATATATATATATTTATATATATATATATTATTTCTCTATATATTTATATACAGTCATGGACAAAATTAAGTGGACATTGTATAAATTAAAAAAAAATATTTGTTTTGTTACAATGTTTTAAATACATTTTAAATTAAACTTATAAATAGTCAACTTTTGGAATAAACAGAATAATATTTCGCATTGGGATTTAATAATATTATAGAACTTATCTTGATTATTCCTAAGGTCTTCCTAAAGATTACAAAAAGCTCTTTTTGCACTTCTATCACTCAAAAACCTACACCGGTTTTTACGGCGTCCTAGTAAACGCAGAAAGATGTATGCCAACACAGTTTCTTCATCAACGTCATGAACAAACTGCTAGGTGGTGGCCCAGTGTGCAAAGTAGCAGTGAAAAGAGCCGTTTTAGTAATACTCTTCAATGCCATTACAACATAAAATTTTAAACATGGACTTGGTCTAGTTGTGTGCTCTGAGCCCTCCATATATGAATAAGTATATAAATTATATGGCGGAAAAACGAAAATGCTGACACTCCTGCAAGATGGAATATATTTGTTTTCCAATTTATCCAGCATTTCACAAATGATCTGGAAAAATCTTCGAAATATAAGGTCTAATGTTTTTTTAGCGCGGTTCCTCCCTCCCTCCATAGGGAGAAAATCCGCTCATGGCGAAATCCGGAGGTGCCGATGAGAAACGTCCACAATTCAGACCCCATAAGCAGGCTCAGAATGGGTACGCCTTTGATGAAATTTGTTTAAAAAAATCCTTTGTCTTATATGATAGGTAAAGTTCGTTAACCAGCAAAATGCGTGCACCCGAAGATGATTTTTAGGCGAAATTCGTGCGAATAAAATCACAGCGTTTATTTCACAGCCTGTAAGCTCTTTAATGGTATTCCTTCTTTGGTGATTTCTAATTATTTTTTAATAATGTCTATTTAGCTAAATTTAGATGAATACCTACTAAATGTTCTAGTTGCCCAATTCAAATTGAGAATTATAAATACTCATTATATCCAAATATATATATATATATATATATATGTTTTGTTTTAAGTTTCTTCGCTGGGGTTGAAATGATTGATTTGTAAGACGGCTTCTCTCTCCAGCGGTGTTCTTCCTCTCCTTTCCGCAATATTTCGTCGGGTTCATCTCCGACTTCTTCAGGCTGCTATGTGTCGTCCTCGGTGGTTGTCAAGGGAATGACAACCCCCCTTCAATTCCCTTGACAACCACCGAGGACGACACATAGCAGCCTGAAGAAGTCGGAGATGAACCCGACGAAATATTGCGGAAAGGAGAGGAAGAACACCGCTGGAGAGAGAAGCCGTCTCACAAATCAATCATATATATATATATATATATACACACATAGCCAAATGAGCTCTTAACTCCTGCAGATTGCGGCCTTTAAAAAGTCAAAAATAAATCCGCATCGCGAAGTTGGTTTAGTCACATATAATATTTACTAAAGAGTCTGAAAGCTGATTCTGCTCTTTTAATTGCTCAAGGTCACATCAATGTGTTTTACAGTGAGTTGCACATTGTAAGAGCTGCATGTTTTACGAGGGTCCTTTGTTTGTGAGGTCAGCATGGTAAATTTTCATTCGGGTTTACACAAATTATTTTCTTCTTGTTTGATTTGTTGATTTTTTCCATGATTTAAGATTGTTATCCATTTCTTTTTGCCAGTGTGGCTCAAAAAGTCTTTTGAACGGGAAATTAAAACATTTTTTGAGTCTTTATGGAATGGCATACTTTCTCCAGTTGCTTTTCTTTTATTGGTCTAGTTGAATCCTGGGTACTTACGTATTAGCGTCAAAGCAGGTTAAAGAGGCGGGTCTCGTTCAGAGATCTGGATCATGGATAACGCATTTCTATTGGTCAATCGCTAATTTCATTGGCTATTGTGTTTATAGTAACCATCTTGTCCCCTTTATCTTTATAACGCAATTCATTTGTGCTTTATTTATCCACGTAATTGTTGTTTGTTTTGGTTTTTTCTTGTTATGCGATTTCAGTTTTTGTGCGAGTTTATATGGCGACAACAGAATAGCAAGGATGAAAGAGACTGTTTCGAAGCGATGCTAAATTGTATATCAGTCCACTATCCAGCGAAAAACCATCCTTGATCGATATTATCAACGAGTTGGATTGACTAGAGTTTTAATATAACCTTGAGCGAGCGCAGCGATCGGAAACGCATAGCAATTATGCTATTAATATATGTGCTACGCGTTTTCGCTCGCTAAAGATTATATCAAAACTCTAGTTAACCCCAATCGTTGATAATCCCGTCGCCATATTGGAAATAACTGATTTGACTCCTTGATCCACCTCTCTGACCCGGTGACATGGGCGTATATAAGGGAGGGCTGACGGGGCTGCAGCCTCCCCCCCGCAATTTTGATTTGATCGGTAAAAATTTCATAAAACCCTTAAAAATAAATTAAATAAGATCATTTAGTTCATAAAATATATTCGATTTTGGGTGTAATAGCGTTTAAGTTGGCTAAAACTCTTCCAAGATCTAAATTGTTAGTATTCCATACACCGGAAATGGTCTCAGCCCCCCACCCGAAATTTTCCCAGCCCCCTCCGAAATTATTTTCTATATACGCCCATGCCCGGTGATGATCCAGTTCTCTGAGCCCCGACTCTTTAACCTGCTTTGACGCTAATACGTAAGTACCGAATCCTGAAAAGAGTTTTTGTTCCTAGATCCTTTTGGGGTTTGATGAGTACTATAGTATTCAGTGAGGTACTTAGTTTTGTCGGTGGCTTGTCACCCCCACCCTTCAGGGTTTATCCGGTGGGAGTGGCGAAACAACTAGGGGTGGGGATGGAACCCTCCTGTCATGCAGGGGTTCGAAACATCCCTTAGTGTTGCCATGGCTACCAAACAGGAACAGCCGCGCCTTTTCAGACCATGGGACTCAGAGGATAACGTAGTCTCCCAGCCTAAGGTTAGTCTTCGTTTCTATCTGCCGTTTTATCTTCAAATATTTGTCATCCATAGATTGTGCTGAGTGGTTTAGATGAAAAAAAACGCCCAGTTTTAAAGTACTTCCTAATCGCAAAAGATAAATTATTTTATGTAGTAAGAATTTCAAGTAGGAACCTCCCTACCCACGATTGCTCAATGGGCCACTGAAATTCTTTTATACATTTAAATTTCCTAGTTATCATGACTACATAAGTATATGTACGTGGATCCGCCTATATCGATGGTCACAAGGAATAAGTTGATAAGTCGGAAAATGGAAAAAAAGAGATAATCATGGGCGTATATAAAAAATAATTTCGGAGGGGGCTGGGAAAATTTCGGAGGGGAGGGGGGGGGGGGGTTGAGACCATTTCCGGTGTATGGAATACTAACAATTTAGATCTTGAAAGAGTTTTAGCCAACTAAATCGCTATTACACCTAAAATGGAATATTTTTTATGAACTAAATGATCTTATTTAATTTATTTCTAAGGATTTTATGAAATTTTTACCGATCAACCCAAAATTTCGGGGGGGGGGGCTGCAGCTCTCCCTTATATACGCTGATGGAGATAAGTGCATTAAGAATATCTCCTAAGATAGCGACTTATAAATATGTGAGTTTCTTGGCATCTCGCAAAATAGCCTGTTTTCTCTGTCAATCTAGGTTTTTTTTTTTAACGGCACACCGACGTCTGGGCCATTAGCGCCAACATCCATGGCAGAGTTGGGCATTTTCTCAACGAGCTATGAGAAAATTCCTGCTGCAGGTAGGACTCGAACCCACCATCCCCCGCGCGAGAAACCAAGGCGTTAGCCACTAGACCACGGCGAGACCCCTAAAAGTTGTTATTTTGAATTTACCAACTTATTCCCTTTATTCGTCAATATGTTGACCGATTTTGATAAAATGTGGGAGAAAAACACTTTGACCCCGCGCCTTAACCGGCAAAATAGTATGCGAGTTTTCGCTTATTGGCTTCCTGGTACGCATTTTTACATAGACAATCGAACTAATCAAGATTACAGTTTTTACAGACTCCCAAAAAGTGTAAAACAAATTAATTTTGGTTTCGAGTAAGTTCTACAAAACAATGAAATGAGTTGAGACTTCGATGAAATGAGACACATTTGACATTCATTAAAAATAAGTTGATTACATTTTTCTTTTTTTCTGTTAAAGTAGAGCAATTATTATTACAAAAAAATAACCAAGAGTCAAAAGTATTGTGGACGTTTCGTAAAGTTCAATATTATTTTGAGAAAATGCTTAATAAAGTTTTGTTGGACCGTAAACAAATTCTGAAAAACCCTGAAATGTTCTGTTTTATCATTTTTCTCTCGTTTTTTAAAATGCTTTTAGCAGTAAAGTGTGTCTTATCAAAAATTTTAATCAAATTGGCTTTTTCTTTATAAGAAGAAAATAAGGGCACAAGAAATAGGGGGAGGGCGTTATAACCGCTATCAATCCGCACTGCCGCTTTTTGCTAATAGAATTTGGCGGCAAAAAGGTTGATTTTCTTTTGAACCTTAAGATGTTAAATTAATTTATAAAGAAAATTGTCATTGCGAATTGTTTCAAGAAACCAATTACTAAAATTCAATATCTTGATGCTGATATAGTTTTCGTGTACGGTTTCTAGAACGGTAATGCTTTAGAAGCGGTGGGAGTGTTAGCGCGCCGATTCAAAAATAGAAGAGTGTTTATTCGACGAGTATTTTTGTTAACTTTTAATAAACTACGTGAGACGGCGTCATTTTACTTATTTACATTTTTTTTTATGTTTTCGTCAATTTAGTTTAGTTATTGCTTAATTAAATGTTGCCCTTTTGCAGAAACGTAAGCATTACATCTAGCATTACTGACTTGATAAATTCCAGCTAAACACTGTTCTGATGATATTTGGTGCACTTCATCTATGATTCGGTCTCTTAATTGCTCTCTTGAGTTGATTGACACCGAATAAATTTCCTGCTTTAAGATTCCTCTGTATGAAGAAACCAATTTCTAAAATTCAATATCTTAAGCATAATTTTGAAGTTATAAATTCTGCAATATTTGAAGATGGTACGGGTGGCGATTATCACCTTTCAATGTTCGTCGTATTGCCTGCTGCGATATTCCTAGTGTAGGCGTCGGGATCAATTTCTTCACCGACGATCTGCTCTTAATGCTGCCTGGAATTGGTCGCTTTCATTATGAAATAAGAATGACCCAGTCTCTCGTGGTCTACTAAATGTTAACAAAAATACTCTTCTATTTGTAAAGCATTACCGTTGCAGAAACCGTACACGAAAACTGAATCAGCATCAAGAGATGGAATTTTAGTAATTGGTTTCTTGAAACGATTCGCAATGAGAATTTCATTGAAAATTTAATTAAGTAGGTACAAAAATGAAAACTTGTTTTGCGATTTTCTCCAAAACGAGCAAATCTCTAAAGGACTTTTTGTCTTAGTTTTTTTGTCCCCTGCACGCTCCAGAAGTTTTGCCATTTATATCGGGACACCCTGTATATATGCCTGTGTATGTCTTAAAACGTTAGCGGCCATGTTTTTTTTGTTCTTTCACGAAGAAACTTGTGGTAAATAGTATTCCCAAGAAGAATTTTGTACTTTAGAAATGGGGACTCAAGAGGACTCATGTCCTGTATACAAGGTTTTCTATTGTACACCCAGGTATTCTATACCGTTCTCCTCTCTGTTCAGGAACTTGAGGATATTCCACGTGTGCCTTGCGTTGACTCGGTGGAAGGATACTGGGCTGCTTGCATCGCCGCTGAACTAGCGGGACATCGGCAGCCGGGCAAACAGAGGCCGAAGAAGTTCCGGTGTCCGCACTGCGATGTTGCATTCAGCAACAATGGACAGCTCAAGGGACACGTCAGGATACATACAGGTAGGACGCTATAAAAATATTAGTTAATTCAATAAGGGCTGACCAATTATAAAACAAGCCCTTATACTATATGTGGTGTTCGCCTAAAAGACCTACATAGTGCGTCAAAAAATTAGTTTTGACTTATCGATGGTTTCGAACACTTCAAAGCATGCTCTTTCAAATGAACTTTGTAAAGCTTGCGAAAAAAAGTTTATTATACCTTTATTTGGCAATAGTTTGTTCTGAACCATTCGCTGAAAAAAAATATACATTTCAATAATACACTACAATTTACAGCAGGAAACATTTTTTTTTTCAATAGTTTCACCTGGTAGATAGTAATAGACTGCGAAATTATAAAAGCGTTTTTCTCGAAAACTTTTTTTCGTACACAATGTACCTTTTTTCGTCGAACACCACTTTCCAGAGTGAAAAAACTTGTATTCATTACTTTGCTTTTGGACAGTCAAATAGACGGCAGATTCGCCCTTATGGCGGTGTTTACACTCCCATTTCAATCAGTGAACTTAGATTCGAGAGTTTGCCGTACATCCGTCCAACAGCAATCAGTAAAGATTGAAAATGAAAAATGCGTTTTTCACATTCGACACTTTGCATTTATATCGACGATACTAAGAACCAGGAGTAATACTAGAAGGAGGATTAATATTAGAGATACGAAAAACACGTAAATATGAGTAATTTATTTATTTAAATTTTAACGTATTATTATTAACTAAGAATTTTGGGACGGGTTATCTATAGGTTACCACCCATTTCCAGTCAGGATAGGGCTGATGCCTTTTCTTTTTTTCTAAAGAAAAACCGCCACCCCATAGTGAGAATCGAGCCCACGATCCTTGGCACGGAGTGTTAAGTGCTCACGGCCACCGGGCCTCCAAAATAAGAATAATACTAAAGCTAGTTAAACACAAGTAACGATGGTATATTTGGACCAAGTCTAACAACACCAAAAATAGGAAAAAAACTGAATCTGAGACTAAAATTAGATAAATAGGACTAAAACTGAGTTTAATACTAGGGCCAAGGTTAATACCAAAAGTAGGAATATGCCTGAAACTTAATGCAAAGACTATGACTATACTAAAACTGTGCTTAATACTAAGGCCAGAACTAATTTTAAAACCAGAATTTATAAAATTTGGATACTAAAATTAAGACTTATACACTATGATAACAAAATACTATGATTAAGACTGGTAATAGAACCAAGACTAATACCAAAATAAAGACTAGTACTAAAACATTAGTATGATAATAATAATAATATATACATATATGTATATATATATATATATATATATATATATATATATATATATATATATATATATATATTTATTGATAATGCTCCGCATCTAAAGCGAAGAACATTTAATACCTTGTAGTAAGCTGATGTAGGCGCTGAATTAAACGATGCCACTCCAAAATATTAGCACAGACAATTAAGCAAGTATTGAAGTATGAATAGTCAAGAAAACAAGAATTAAATAAATTACTAGAAATTAAATTAAAAAATAAATTTTAAGTTAATAAGTTATTTTAATTTTTAAATTAGTTGATTGATTTATTTGTTTTTATTGTATCATTATTGCAAAAAAAGGTGAAATGGATTCTTTTGGTTATTGTACCATTTTATATTTTGTCGTACATGTTAGTATGATAAAAGAAAGAGTACTACTAAAATTAAGAATAATAACATAATTAAGACTATTAGGAAAACTATTACTAATTCTCGAACAATGATAAATCCTAAAACTAGGATTTGTACTAAAACAAGGTAAAATACTAGTACAAGAACAAATATTAGAGCCGAAACTAACTCTAATACGGGATCTAATATTTATTGCTGCTGGGACTGACACGTGTACTAGAAGTATATTAAAACTAGAAAAATTAATTAAAAACTATGACTAATGCTAAAATTAGGACTAATATTGGGTCTTTTTTAGAACAGCCCCGCCAATGATTTTATCTAGTTACTATTACTAGGTGAAAAAAAGTCCGACTCGCAGAAACTGCGTCATCTTAGCGCGGTTCCCTTCAAATCTCTAGTGCTATTAGTAAAGGAATAGTAGCAGTTATTGGTGGTGTTTGATCTTTCGTGAAAAATATAAAATAAAATCTAGAAGAGAAAAAAGATTTAAGGCGCCACAACAGGGAACCGAGAGTATCACGGCTTCGAGACTTCCCCCACCTTCTCTACGTTCGCTCTTGGTCACACTATAACAACGTTTCACATTTTCTTACCTTGTATTAGTCAAATAATCGTTTTACTGTTAAATGTAAGTAAAATGGGAAACAACCAGTTACGTAAAACTTTAGGTAAACAGATACAAAAACCCCTTTAAAAGAGCAAAACTAACAATTGCGAATTTTCGAGTCCATTTTTCTCCGATTGACATAACCCCATCAAAAATTACATCAGAACCTTTTTTGTAGAGAATTTAGTAAGATTTTGAATGATTATTACCTACTTACCCAAGATTTACCAACCGTTTTCGAGATATTTTAGAAAATCTACGAAAATCCCAAAACTTTTCATGCCTGTTAATGAAATATTTTATTTCTAGTACTTCCTTAACTCCAAACGGAACCAAAATTTACATATCATAGATTAGTTGAATGTCAAACGTCAAGAACAAGTTTCAACAGAATGAATTGTTTCTGATTACCCAAACTGAAAATTAGTTTGGAAAAGTAGATGTTTCAATGTTTATCGAAAACGATTTCATTCGTTTTTGTACGTCAAGAAACCTATAAAACGAATACCTGCAAGCATGAGCGTCATGAGGTCAACCTCATAAGCGGGGTTCCTCCCTATGGGGGAGGGAGGAACCGCGCTAAAAAAAGAAAGATATTTTATTAGAAACATATGTTATTAAATTTCATAAAAGATTTATTTATAACAATACTTACAACTAAGATTAACTCTCTGGAGAGTTCCTTGATGCCTGAAATGATTTTTTGAAGATATCCTCCCTTCAGGATAACATCAATAATATCCTTCATATTTATGAACGTGCTTATAGCGTCACTGGAATGGTAAATGCATATTATTATAATAGCACATGCTCGATTAGATTGTCTTGGTACCTAGCAACAGCAACTGTTACTAGAAAATCACTGGTGGGGATGTTCTAAAAAAGACCCCTAATATTATTAATAAGTCTGAAACTAAAACTAGAACTAGCACAATTGCTATTGTTTGTTCAAAATTTGTTAAGAACCGACTTAAAGGAAGACCAAAATGTATCCCGAAATTTTACTTATACAAAGGCATTAGATTTTTGGTGATTTTATTCCATTTCATTGTATGGTACTCCATGAGTTCTGCTCATATTCGGTTGGTCAATAAGCACAGTTCCAAGCAAAGGATTAGTTGATTTGCTTAGTTCTATAAGAATTTGGGTACTCAAGTGCAGTAAGTCCTGTTTGTTTGTTTAGAATATTTGGGGCGAAAAACCTCGCGGTCGACAGCGCCCTACCAAGAATACCAAGTACCAAGAAAGTCCTGTGATCGAGAGATGTTAGACAGAAATGTAATTTTAATGCTGCAATTTCTGTGTAATCTGCTTTCGCATAATTGAAGGGGTCGGGGTAAAATAGTGCCAAGCAACATTTTTAACAAAACTTAACTGTAGCTGCTATATGGATATTACGTGAGACTATCAGTCTATGGTGATACTACTAAGATATGACTAAAAAGTGCTCTGTATGCTACTTAATCTTGTTGCCCCTAATCATTTCAACTGGTAGTCCTACATAATATCCAACATATATTTTGCCCCGACCCCTTCAATTCTGGACGGTATTCGTCAAAAAACCAACAGTATCCTTACAGTATTGTTCGCTTCCTATTTATCTTAAATTTGACTTGATGTTAGTTGCCTGTTTCTGATGAGTTTATGCCTCTGTTCAGGTGAGAGGCCTTTTCGCTGCGAATCGGAAGGGTGTGGAAAGAGCTTCACCAGGAACGAGGAGCTGACGCGACACAAGAGGATACATTCGGGACTCCGACCGTATCCTTGCGAGTCCTGTGGGAAGGCATTCGGACGCAAGGACCATCTGAAGAAGCACGCCAGGACGCATCTACCGCAGCCCAGCTATATAATCCCTCCACACCTCTTTGTATATCCCTACCTTTATGGATACTGAAGAAGGATGAACAGACAAGAAACGTAACCCCAAAGACTAAGTAGCTTCTAGTTTTTTTTTAATCTTTACAAGGATTTAAGGATACACCTGGGCAACATGACAATAACAAATTGCAGAATATTTCGTGAAGGACATCTCGTTTCCTGATCTCTAACAAACAATGGAGAGCAGATAGCAACCAGGAAGTGGTGTTGGATTCACCAGAAATTGAGGTAGCCGAAAGGTGTTGTCGACCCTTCGGCTGGAATCAACAAGGGTCCATGGATGATCGAAGAAGACCTTCAGGAAAATGTAAGGTAAAAATCTTATGCTGGCTGGATTGGAACCATTATTTCTTGGACCCGGAGTCTCCAATTAGCACCATCATTCTAAAATCCTTTGGACGCCCACAAGTTCTAATTCTGAATCACACTAAATAAGGAAGAAAATTAAAACAGTATCAATAATTAGATCCCCTATGAGTAAAAAAACAAACAATTATTTAAGTGAGTTATAGACCAACTATAAATAACATTTTCAGCATGCCTTCAATAAAAAACAAATTTTTTTTCTAAAAAGCCAATTCCATATTTAATTTTTCACCTTGAAAGGTGACAATCAATACTCCAGGAATAAACAATCAGAAACCTGATGATTTTATGAATAGTGCGTTGTTATTTGGTTGTAAAATTCTCAAGAAATATTATTGAGTCTGTGGAAGCAAGAAGTGTTTTTTTTTTTTGTTTCATTTTTTTAATTGAGATTATCTGAACCTCAAAAAGAAGGTTCAGCTAATTTGTCTTTTACATTATTTATTATATAGCTCTTAATTCATTATAAAATATAAAAACTATGCACTGAATTGACTAGGTAATTAAAAATTATTTTGCGAAAAAAATTTAACATTTATCACTTACTCTGTAATTGAAAATGTATACATATTTTTGTAAAATTTGTGATCTAAAAACTAATCTGTCAATTTCAATTTTGTAGTTGTATATAGGTACATTTTGTGTAAAGTAAATTGTCCATTGTATATATATATATATATATATATATATATATATATATATATATATATTTTGTGTATGTATTTAGTTTAATCGTCTTTTTATTTTATTAAGACTTCTTATATGCTGTGATATTTTTTTAAGAGAATGAGATTGATTACAAAATAACGATGTGATAATATATATTTTTTGCGGAAAATGGATTTTCATTTTCCATTTTAAAAATTAAATGAATTATAATTTAAAGTTAATGCGATTAAAAATTCATATTTTGCAAGGAATTTTCCTTGGCATTAAAATATAAATATATGAATAACATGTGATGAGTTTGTATAATATACATATTTTTTAAATTGGAATTATTTCATGAAATCACTTTGTCAGAAATGACTATTTTCGACTAATAAAAGCTTGGGTTTTTACCATTATTCAAATTGTTTTCTATACTTCCCCATACCAGAAAATCAATCACAATGGACCGAAACTAATATTTTAGAAAGTCCATCTTATTTGTAGAAAATATAATAATAGTTATACCAATCAGCTTCCATGTACCAAAAAAAAAAATTAGTCGTTAGCCCAAAACTCCTTCTAATTATTAGTACAATATTTATTTATTTTTAATAGTTGCTCTCATCCAAAATTAAGAAAAATCTTCACAACAAAAATGATTGGGGTCTCCCGTGGTTTACTGGGTAGCGCCTTAGATTCATGCTCGTTGGGGAAATTCCTCACTGTCCCTGGATGTCGGCGCGAATGACCCAGGTTTGTCGAAGCGCCGTAAAAAAAAAAAAAAAAAAAAAAAAAAAAAAAAAAAAAAAAAAAAAAAAAAAAAGATTAAAATGTATTAAAATTGGTCAATACACAATCACCGCTGTAGAGCAATTTTTCCACAATGGAATATTATTCAAAATAGAAACAATCCGAATTAAAAGTGGTCTATAAAATTGGTCTGTAATCCACTTTTAGCATTCACCCTTTTTACCATTTACCTGGTGGTCTATTACTTTTCCATTACGTATTTTTTTAATACGTTTACCTGATAACACACATTAATACATTTACATCTACCTGATATAATAACAAAAAAATAAGAATTAAACTTAGTCAAAATAAATTATTAAGTAACCAAAATGGCCTCACCTTAGTTGGAATAAATTACGGGTCACATTTTTTAAGTCAACCCGTCTTGGGTGAAAGAGAGTTAGACGATGAGGCTCCAAGATCCAGCTTCTACAATATATCAGTAAAAAATGAAGATAAGATTGGTTTTTATAAGTGGCAAGTGAAAATTTGTAGACTATTTCAGTCAAACATAAAAGAAGAGATACATATTCAGATCAGATAAATGTTGTTTTAAGAACAAAATATTTTGTTTGTGTATGACAAATTCCCATAGATATATTTGCTTTTTACTCAAGATTTAATTATTGTAAAAGATACATATTTGTTTTCAGAATTCCCATATTCAGTAAAAAAAAAGAAATGATTTAGGCTTTGATTGAGTTTAAAGCAAAACAGTTATTATAAGAGCAGTGTGTCCTTCCTTCTTTGCAAGAAAACTGTTTAAAAAAATTCAAAATCGGTCCGTCAGGAGTAGGGGTTTACTCTAGAACAAAATCATTTGTTTCTAAATGATTGAATCACCTATAAATAAAAAATAGCAAGTCTATTTATTTTACGTTGATATAGTTTTGTTAGCACCTTCCTAACCAAAGTGGCATACCCCCCTTCCTGAATGTGCTTAGTTTATTTTTGTTTCACTAATGATTACCGCTATTTTATATCATAATTTTAAACGTTCCATACAATTACAATTATTAAAAAATAACATACTTTCCTTCATAGGACAAACAAGAAATATTGAAAGACGCACTGTAACGTACACTGATGTCGGAGTGAATATTATATTGTGAAATATGGGGTTGAATGAGGGGTGCATATAGAGGCAACACTGCTCCCCTAGGGGGCAACACTGCTAGGGATAACAAAATGGACACCATGTTGTGGGGGTATAGTGATTGTTTCAGCACTACAAGCCTGAAACCATCATGGCGTCCTTTTCGGCACTGACTCACGCCCCTGTCTCCCTTCCAATCGATTTTATCTCTCAGGACTAAAATTTCATTATCCTGAACATTTTAAATATTGGCGTAAGCTTTGTTGAGAAAAATGAATGTCAAAAATCAGGCAAATTTCTTAAAATCTGAAAATTAATATTTGTAAATCCCTGTCCGAAAAAATAAAACAAAATAGTAATAATTAAAAAAAAATAAGAAGAATGGAATGGAAAATGAACCATCTCTACTTAGCGTCTTCCACTCTGGAAGATTTACGACTAATAATAATGATTAAAATAAAAAGATGTAAAAAAAATAAGTAAGTACTTCTTTAACAATATAAATATAAACGATTTTTACTTACCTTCAGGACGAAAGTGAATTTTGAGTCTTTTGAGCGAAAATTGCTGTTTGAGCAATTAACAAAGGTTTAAAAGTAAACAAAATGCCAAAAGACATAAGGCAACCATGGGCGTATATAGAAAATAATTTCGGGAGGGTCTGGGAAAATTCCGGGGGGGGGGGGCTGAGACCATTTCCGGGTAATGCAATACTAATAATTTAGAACTTGGAATAGTTTTAACCAACTAATACGTTATTAAACACAAAATAAAATATTTTTTACGAACTAAGTTATCTTATTTAATTTATTTTTAACAGTTTATGACACATTTTTACCGATCAACTCAAAAGTTCGGGGGGGGGGCTGGAGCCCCCTCAGCCCCCCCTTATATACGCCCATGAAGGCAACAGTACAAAAATAACATTATTAAAATTTAATATTATGAAAAAAAAACAATATATTCTATATGCATTCACATGTGAAAACAATTGAATTGTTGTATAATATAAAATTTTAATAATGTTATTTTATACTGTTGTCTTATGTCTTCCGTAATAAAACGGCTTTACCAAAAGTGAAATTTTCTGCACCGATTTTCGGCTGTTATTCTCATTTCGCTCAAAACTAAAGAAGAAAATAATTTAGCAATGTCCAAAGTCTAATGACAAAGTACTACAATTTTTAGTTTCGTGGATTTCATATCCCAAAATGTACAAGCTACTCGTATTCATATTTTTTTTTTTTATAATGATTTTGAAAATATATTACATTTTTTTTGTAAAACAATACATTGCAGATTAATGTCAATTTATTAAACATTTCAGCCATTAAGAGTAACTATGTGGTAATTATGATTTCTGTGAGGGAAGGGGAGATGGTTTATCAATATCGGGGGCCCCTGATGAAAATCTGTTCCTGGGCCCGGCTCAAAACGTATAAGTGAGCTATTTATTATTTGGATTTGGCAAGTGAAAAACACATATTGTGGCAGTATTTTTCAGCAGAAAATACCGCGAGGTACCTAAATCGGCCTTGAGATAAATGTGCCACGTCTTGCTAGTCGGAGAGCCTGCAACGCACTTTTCATGAAGTGTTTTATGCACCCTGAAATTTTGCTATAATGTACCTCTAGAGTAGATAAGAAGGTAAATATGTGTTTCCTGGACATACCTTGGAACACAAGTTACTGCGCATAGGGGAAAGGTGCAAAACAATATTAAAATTAAGACAGGCACTTTTAAAATTAAGACAGGCACTTTTAAGGTTTAAGGGTTAAAACGTAAATTAAAAAAAAAAAAAAAAAAGCCAAAGTACCTAGTTTTTATTTTTAATATTAAATGAAGTGCTTTATTCACGCTGCGATTTAAACAGCGTCTTCAATAAACATATTTGAAAATAATTACAAAAGGGCAGACACTTTTGTGGGGTTTAATTATCAGGAAACATAAAAATAAATGTTGGCTATGATAGACTGCCATACACTGCGCGTAACCGTAAGAGTGAATGACAGCACCGCGCAGTTGTGGTTATTCTCTGCGCTCTCATTGGTTCTTCCTCACATGATATTGTACTGCCGTTCCGGTTTAAAAGGCAGCGTGAATAAAACTCTCATTTAATATGAGAATAAAAACAATTAAGTTTTTTTTTTTTTGTTTTTTTTTTACGTGTTATATCCCTTAAAAGTGTCTGCAATATTTATTATTCATTGTAAAATTGGCTTAATTTTACATTAAAGATAGTTGGCTTCTGAATAAAACTCTATTTTTGGGAAATATTTTTTTGCACCTTTCCCCTATGAACAGTACCTGGTGTTCCAAGGTATGTCCAGGAAACACATATTTACCTTCTTATCTACCCAAGAGGTACATTATAGCAAAATTTCAAGGTGCATAAAAAACTTCATGAAAAGTGCGGTTACTGGCTCTCGGACTATGGTATTATATGCATTATGTATTGGATAAACCATTTTACTGAATTATCAATGACCTGTTAATACTTCATCAATATATCTATAGAAATGCAACCATTTTATCACATTTGTATTAAGTATGTGATAAGATAATCTACCTTGTGCACATATCACCGGTGCAATAGTATTAGAATGCAGTAGAATAGAGATAATGTTGCAATTTTTATCGTTTGATTTAAATGGTTTGTGATAGTTTTATGGTGATAATGTTTACACCACCATCTCCAGGGCATCATCTCAATAAAGATCCAGGTAAAGAGAAATTTGTTAGAATTTTTTTTTTTTTTAAATTAATAGTGAAATATTGCCATCTATAAAAACTTACGGTAAAAATGCAGTTTCACGCCCTCAAAACCGATTTCTTTCAAATTTTGTACAATATCGTATTTTGATGCACTAAACACGAATACGTTAAAAAAACCTTCGCATTTAACTAGGTAAGAAGTTATTGATTACTAAACTTCACTGTTATGCAGGTTATGAGAGCTATTAATTTTAGCGAGTTGGATTGACTGGGATTTTATTATTTTCTTCAGCTAGCGTAGCGAGCGGAAATGCGTAGCACGTATGCCCTTAAGCGACAGGTGAGGATGCCCTTAAAATTAACAATATTTTCGAATAAATGGTATCTGAACATTTTAAATGAGAGTTCTCTGTTTCCCAATGTTTCATATCTACGCATGCGCGTGTTTACAAATACGCTGATGACGCCTAGTTTTATAACCTTCCTAACAGTGAACATTAGCGCTTAATATTATATTCTATTAGAATTCAATTAATTTTAGCGAGTTGGATTGACTGGGGTTTTGTTATCTTCTTGAGCGAGCGTAGCGAGCGGAAACGCATAGCATGTATGCCTTAAAGTCGTCATTTATGCCTTAAAATCGTCACAAATTTAGTTGTTTACATTAGCTCTCATAACCTGCATAACAGTGAACTTTAGTGCTTCATAACTTTTTTCCTAGTTAAATGCGAAGGTTTTTTTTTTTAACGTATTCGTGTTTAGTGCATCAAAATACGTTATTGTACAAAATTTGAAAGAAATCGGTTTTGTGGGCGTGAAACTTCATTTTTACCAAACTTACTTCTACAAGTAAAATTAAAGCTGAAATCAGGACTTTTAGCAATTTTGATTTTAAATTATGTAGAAAAAAAGTCAATTATTATTGATCAAAATGAAATTTTTATTTTATTCAGATCAAACGCTATTGTATCATTGTCATTATCATGTAATCCTACATTGCCACATTTATTTTACAGTTTTACCTAACATTGAGCAATCGACTCTCAATTACATGAAATCTTTAATAAATCCTCAAAAGTGCATTATTTTAATAAATACTAGCTGTGCCCGCGACTTCGTCCGCGTGGAAATGACTTAGAGAAGCATTTTTCGACATATCTTTTGGTTTATTTTGGATTTTAAACACTATCGTATGGGTATTTAAAAAAAAAAAAAAAAATCTGCTTTAAGTAATGCTTCTCTATACAAGATATTAGGCGTATAGCCATGGGAGATCAAGCATACAGGCTGCTAGGATTGGGGAGCCACTAAGCTGACCCCTTAGGGATTGTTAAACCCTAGTGTGTATAGAGTGTCTGACAGACAGCAGACAAACAATTCTAAAAAGCATTGTTTTACTTTACGTTGATAAAGGCCCCCAATAATATTTGTTCCCATATATCTTCCATGTACAGACCGTGATCCGTTAGAATTTTATTACATGTATATGTTTGTGAGTGTGTGTGT
Organism: Gonocerus acuteangulatus; assembly: GCA_946811695.1. Lineage (NCBI taxonomy): Eukaryota > Metazoa > Arthropoda > Insecta > Hemiptera > Coreidae > Gonocerus > Gonocerus acuteangulatus. The sequence goes on along the minus strand of OX328129.1, from coordinate 61,399,733 downwards.
GTGTGTATATATATACCATATATATATATATATATATATATATATATATATATATATATATATTTGAAGAACATTTTACTTATTGGCAATAAGCGATTTGTTCGTTTTAATGTGAGATATTAAGTTAGGCACATTGACCTAGACAAATGTGACCTCTAATAAATATTTTTTAATGTACAATATACAATGAATGTGAAATATTTGTATATAAACGACAAAATGTCTACAAGCTTGCAGTTTATAAAAATATAATACATAGGCACAAAATGCTGTATAACTGAGCAAACATTAAACATTAATTTTGTGAGCAGATAAGGGATGATAAGTTGCCCCTAGGCAGGTTGTACATTTCTATGTGTACATTCTGATTTTGTTGACAGTGTACTTGTTCCTAATTGTGATTATTGGATGTGTTTCATACAGGTTACTCAGAAAAGCCAAAGAACTTAGTGAATCCGAAAAAAAATTATTTTTTTGGGTTTACACGGTTGAGAGCTAGTAAAATGTCATATAACTCTGTTGAAAAGATGCTAGAGTTATCAGCTCTTCTTAAATGATAAGGGTTTGAATGAATAACTTCTGCTGATCCAGTGCCTTCTACTGTTTTTGATCCATCATAAGTAGAGCATCTGGATTCCAAGATATTATTTTATTATATTCATTTTGGTGAAGTGGATAGAGCGAGGATCAAATTTTTGGAATTTTGATAGTTTTGTGTTTATGTTTAAGCTATTTATCCTCCATGGTGGGATTTTCATTTGATGGAGTGTGTAAGTAGTATGTGATAATACTTATGAACATTTTAATGTTAACGTGCTCATTATCACACATTAATTCCTCTTTAAGCTAATTCATATATATGGTTGCGAGTATGTATATATAATAACACTCATATGTAAACAGGGCCGCCACAAGGGGGGGGGACAACCGGGTACAGTTGTCCCGGGCCCGGGCACCGTGGGGGCCCGGGCCGATCCTCGCTAATTGGAAAAAAAGTACCGAAAGTAAAAGTCGGCTTTTATTCTCATTTCCTCAAAACTCAAGATGAAAATAATTTTAAAATGCCCAAAGTCCTATAAAAAAGTACTAGAAATTACAAAGACAATAAAAAAATCCTACCCTTCCCTAAATTTTGGTTTGAAAACTACCAACAAACTCAAAACCCTCTATACCAAACTCAAAGATCCCATCCCTTTTGAACAAACCACCCGTTGTGTTTACCAAGTCCCTTGTCAAACCCCTTCCTGTAATGGTGTATACATAGGAGAAACCATAAATGACATTCACTCACGTCTTACACAACATAAACGAACCATCACTAATAAAGAAATAGATAAATCTGCACTTGCAAAACACGCCATTACACAAAAACACACTTTTAACTTCGACGACACGAAAATTCTTCCTACACAACGAAACAAAAAAATACTACAGATCTGGGAATGTGTACACATAAACTTAAACAAAAACAATATAAACTACAAAACTGACCAACAAGGCATTTCTCCTATGTACGCTAATATTTCCCAAATACTCTCCCGACCTCCCACCTAGATTTTTACCATGCCCCTTGGGTATCCTTCCATTAACACCTTTTTCTCCTTTCCTGTCATAAATATGTCATAAACATGCCTTTTGATCCTTACCGACATGTCATAAACATGCTTTTTGATCATTACCGACATTTCCCCCACCACCTGCTGTTTCCACTTACTTATACCCCAGTAGATTTCTTTTTCTCCTTAGACACTCTACAATGGTTACTTAATTGCCAACCTTGGTCTTCCTCTGCCGCTCGGCATTTCTATTGGTATGTAGTATCTTATTTCTTTGTAAAATTAATTAATGTTACTATTAGCTACTATATTTGTCATTGGTATGTAGCTTCTTATTTCTTTGTAAAATCAATTAAAGTTACTAATTACTATTAAAATCAATTATTGTACCTATTCACTTTTTCATTCTAAGAATTTAAGACGATATGTTCTTTTATAAGTTAATTGTATCTATAGCTCTGTTACCTAACACAATCATAATTTTTTTTGTTTTTGTATTAATTTCTTTTTTTGTCATTTTAGCTGACGAAGGCTACCAATGAGTAGCCGAAACGTCCGAAATATAGATTTTTTAAAAACAAAATCATATTAACATTAGCCGAATCCCAACCATTCCATCTTTACTTATCACCTCGACGGCAAACTATCTAATCATCATGTAGAATTTTCATTCTGGCTCTGAGAAGTGGGGACCCGGCTGTGAGAAGTGGGGGGGGGGGGTGATCTGGTCCCGGGCCCGGCTCTGAGATGTGGCGGCCCTGTATGTAAATAAATAGGCTGTAAGCAAAATTACTGATTTAGACAATTTGGTATTTTTATTATTACTATTATTATTATTATAAATAATATCATCATGTAAATAAGCTTCGTATTTTAGGCAAAAATATATTATGCACCACGAATTATTAGTAGGACTGCATCTACTTTAGAATTTATTGTTATTGTTTTTTATACTGCATGTTAAATAGTAATTCGATTAACATATGCCACTAAAAGGATTAATATTAACTTCTCTAATCAGCCTATTTCTTGCTTAGAAAATTTATTTATTTGTTAATGTTTACGCAACTTAGGCAATAAAACAATCGCCTTAGAAACTTAATAAGCAATTAACAAAAATAAATATCATTTTAGAGAGATATTAACATCATTGTGTTTATATTCGCCGTCAAATGACAGCTGGATGAGGTATATATATATATATATATATATATATATATATATATATATATATATATATATATATATATATATATATACAATGTGTATTTCGTGTGTATATATTATACAAACACGAAGTAACATGGGCGTATATAGAAAATAATTTCGAAGGGGGCTGGGAAAATTTCGGGGGGGCTGAGACCATTTTCGGTGTATGGAATACTAACAATTTAGATCTTGGAAGAGTTTTAGCCAACTTAAACGCTATCACACCCAAAATAGAATATGTTTTATGAACTAAATGATCTTATTTAATTCATTTTTAAGGGTTTTATGAAATGTTTACCGATCAAATCAAAATTTTGGGGGGGGCTGCAGCCCCCTCAGCCCCCCCCCTTATATACGCCCATGTTTCACACTTCAATGGAGAATTAATTGCAAAGAGCCAAGGATTGCCAAGCTAATTCTTTCATCATTATTTCAGTCAAACCATATACTTTTCTATTCGCATAGTTTTTTTTTTTTTTTTTTTTACGATTTTTGCGTTTTGAGGAAAATTTACTAACATTTGCCGTCAACAAATTACCTATAAGCCTTTTATGACTTCAGAATATCAAAAATGCTCAAAGATTACTAGATAAAGTATTGTATTAAATATTTTTACTGGAAGTCCGCCAATAGATATACATAATACAACGAACTCTATTATATAAAATATAATTATTTATTTTTATTTATTTTAGGAGCTTCGTAACGCAGACGATTATTAGATAAAGTATTCTATTAAATATTTTTTACTGGAAGTCCGCCAATAGATATACATAATACAACGAACTCTATTATATAAAATATAATTATTTATTTTTATTTATTTTAGGAGCTTCGTAACGCAGACGATTATTAGATAAAGTATTGTATTAAATATTTTTTACTGGAAGTCCGCCAATAGATATACATAATACAACGAACTCTATTATATAAAATATAATTATTTATTTTTATTTATTTTAGGAGCTTCGTAACGCAGACGATTACTAGATAAAGTATTGTATTAAATATTTTTTACTGGAAGTCCGCCAATAGATATACATAATACAACGAACTCTATTATACAAAATATAATTATTTATTTTTATTTATTTTAGGAGCTTTGTAACGCAGACGATTATTAGATAAAGTATTGTATTAAATATTTTTTACTGGAAGTCCGCCAATAGATATACATAATACAACGAACTCTATTATATAAAATATAATTATTTATTTTTATTTATTTTAGGAGCTTCGTAACGCAGACGATTATTAGATAAAGTATTGTATTAAATATTTTTTACTGGAAGTCCGCCAATAGATATACATAATACAACGAACTCTATTATATAAAATATAATTATTTATTTTTATTTATTTTAGGAGCTTCGTAACGCAGACGATTATTAGATAAAGTATTGTATTAAATATTTTTTACTGGAAGTCCGCCAATAGATATACATAATACAACGAACTCTATTATATAAAATATAATTATTTATTTTTATTTATTTTAGGAGCTTCGTAACGCAGACGATTATTAGATAAAGTATTGTATTAAATATTTTTTACTGGAAGTCCGCCAATAGATATACATAATACAACGAACTCTATTATATAAAATATAATTATTTATTTTTATTTATTTTAGGAGCTTCGTAACGCAGACGATTATTAGATAAAGTATTGTATTAAATATTTTTTACTGGAAGTCCGCTAATAGATATACATAATACAACGAACTCTATTATATAAAATATAATTATTTATTTTTATTTATTTTAGGAGCTTCGTAACGCAGGCAATTGGCTCCATGAAATGTTAATTTATTTACGAGGCACCGCAAGAGCAAGGTGATTTGCTCTCATACTTCGTGAAAATTTATTCACTAAATGTAAACAAATAGGTAAAAATAAATTATTAAAATGTATGAAGTCGAAATGGCAACACAAAGAGACGAAGCATAAAAAATAGTTAGATAAACTAACAAAATACACAAGAAAAATAAATAATAAAAAAGTCCGACTCGCAGGAACTGCATCATCTTAGCGCGGTTACATATCGAAGAGATGGAATAGATTAGCATCACAAATCACAGGAAACTGACAGTAGCCAACTTACACAGAAGCGGATAATTCTTAATCTGTATAAGTCAATACAATTATCTACTGAAACGTACTTACTCTTTGACTACTGCTGAAAAGGCTCTATTATAAACAATCAAAAATTCGTTGTCATTTTAAGTATCTTGTTTTATTGGCAAATTCGTTTTACTGTTATAACCAACTGTAAATGTGTGCTTCATGGCGAATAAAATTCCATTCTGTCGTGGGTTAAATCTTTCTATAAAATAAGAAATAACGATAACTTCATTTGGAGGCTATGAAGAAGGTTATAAGACAGGAGAATTCAAAACAAACTACGTCATCATGATTAGCCACAGCCATCGTGATTACCACTGACACTCCATACTTATTATTACCAATACCTTTCACCGTTTCTTAGCTTATTTTACTACTATACTAATTTTACTGATTAATGCAATTTAAAACAAGAAACAACCATTTAAAAAGTGAGATAAACAAAGAGAAAACCCCTTTCAAAACAACAAAATAAACCCTTTTAGCGCGGTTCCTCCCTCCCCCATAGGGAGGAACCCCGCTTATAAGGTTGATACAATGAAACAATCCGGAAGTGCCGACTAGAAAATTTTGCGTTTCAGAACCCCTAGAGACCGAAAATGATGGTGGTTCAAATTTGTATATATATATATATGTATATATTTATTTATATATATATATATATATATATATTTATATATATATATATATATATATATATATTTGTCTGTTCGCTCTCTAGCTCGAAGACGAATGGTCCGATTTTGATGAAATTTGGTACAAAAATCCGTCGTCCAATTTGAAAGGTCAAGTTCGTTAACCAGCAAAATCCGCCTACTGGAAGATGGCGTTTGGGGCGAAATTCGCGCAAAAAAAATCGTAACGCTTACGTTTTTGAGTTCATAAGCTTGTAAGTACTATTTTTATATGATTCCTGGGTTAGGAAAACGAATGAAACCATTTTGAAGGCGATCGCTTTAACCGTTTTCGAGAAAATTGGAAAAATAGTTTTTGAATACCGTTTTTGGTTTGGGTACTTAGAATTAAGGGATTCAGTTGAAACTTTATCTGCATGTTCTACTTTCATTAAAACTAATATGTTGAAAGTTTTGTTACGTTTGGAGTTAAGGAAGGGTTAGAATAAAATATTTTATGAACAGACATGAAAAGTTTTGGGAAGTTCGTATACTTTCATTAATATCTCGAACACGGTTGGGAAATCGTGGTAAGTGGATAGAAACTATTTGAAAGCTTACTAAATTCTCTACAAAAAAGATTCTAAAACTATTTTTGATTAGGTTATGTCAATCGGAGAAATAAGTGCTTAAAACTTCAAATACGTCTGTTTTGTTCTTATGAACGGGTTTTTGTCGTTCTTGTTGTAATTATTGTCTCTTACCCTTCGTTTTTTATTGCTTTTTATTTTTGTAATTTCTTATGTTGCGAAAATTTTGTGTGTAAAACAGGATATGAAAAATGAGGCCAATTTTCTGTTGCTAGAAATAATATAAATTTTGGGAACTTTCATTAATATCTCGAAAACTGTTGAGAATTTTGGTAAACGGAAGAATACCATTAGAAAGCTTATTAAATGCTCTACATAAAAGGTTCTAATGAAAGTTTTGATTAGGCGATGTCAATCGGAGAAATAAGAGCTTAAAGCTTTAAAGTAATTGATTTGGCTTATTCGAAGTGTTCTTTTCGCCTGTATTTTATTCCTTGTTATTTTTTAATTGCTTATAGTTGGATAATGTATTCGAAAATAAAACAGGTTAAGTAAAATAACAAAAACAATTTATTGTTAGAAATATAGATTTCCAAGACCTTGCAACTAGCGGGACGGTTTCTTGTGTTGCCGACCCTTCCAGGTCAGATTGTAAATCCTACCTTTCAAGACTGGTGGAACCAAAATATAACTGTCAGGGTTCGGTCACTGCTACTTAATAAAACTACATTTTATCGTAAAAATGGTTTTATTGTGCCGACGTTTCGGCTTGAACTTCAAGCCTTCATCAGGGCTGTAAATACAAGTAGGACATATTTAACACTAATATATGCACATATCTATGTATATATATATATATATATATATATACATATATAATATATATATATATTTATATATATGCATATACACATACACATATACACGCACACATATGTACATATATATGCCCACATACCTACACATATGGGGTATGTATTATTAAGTAGCAGTGACCTAACCCGGACAATCCCTACCTTGCATCATCAACGGTCAACGATCTCCTCTCAACAAAATAATAACTGCTTCTATTTTAATCTTTCGAAATTAGACTAGGGATAAGAACGGAACCGCGCTAAGATGAGGCAGTTCCTGCGAGTCGGACTTTTTAAGTTGTAAGCGCTTATATCTCTGATTGACGTTGCCCCATCGAATATTGCTTCAGAACATTTTTTGTAGAAAATTTAGTAAGCATTCCAATGGCCACCTTCCACTTAGCACGATTTCCCAACCGTTATCGAGATATTTACGAAAAATGTATGAAGATCCGAAAACGTTTCATGTCTATTAATAAAATAATTTTTTTCGCATACTTCCAAATATAACCAAAATTTAAACATCTTAGTTGGGATTAATTTTCAAGTTGTAGAAAATATTTCAATTGAATCCCGCGATTTTAAATACTCACAAAAATATAATGACTTACAAAAACATTGATTCCACTTTTCTCAGGAACGGTTACAGATATCGCCTTAAAAATGGTTTCATTCGTTTTCTTATGTCAAGAAACGTATAAAACAAGTACCTACAAGCATATAAACTCAAAAACGTAAGCGTTACGATTTTTTTGCGCGAATTTCGCCCCAAACACTATCTTCTAGTGGGCGGATTCTGCTGGTTAACGAACTTGACCTTTCAAATTAGACGACAGATTTTTATACCAAATTTCGTTAAAATCGGACCATTTTTGAGCTTGCTAGAGCGCGAACAGACAAGCATATATATAAATATATATACATATATATTTATATGTATATATATATATATATATATATATATATATATATATATATATATATACAAATTTGGGCCACCTATATTTTCGTGATCTATAGGGTCTGAAACGTGAAAGTTTCTAGTCGGCACTTCCGGATTGCGTCATGAGGTCAACCTCATAAGCGGGTTCTCCCTATGGAGATAGGGAGTAACCGCGCTAAAAAAAGCATTAAACAAAACAATAACTGAAATATTGTAGGAAGGAATAGAGTATCTGATAGTTTGTTACAATGTAAAAATCATTTTTCTATGTCTTGAGGGATTTAACGCAAGGACATTCTATACAGAAACCGCTCTTATGCGCGCGCGCGTGCACACACACACACACACACACACACACACACACAGTCTCTCTCTCTCTATCACTCAAACATACAGACACATTTATTTGCAATCGTTTCATTAAAACATACATACGGTCATTTGAGTCCTATTTTGTCGTAAAGTTTCATTTTATGGAGGTGTTGTAAAATGGAAAAAATGTGTGGGGTTTTTTCACATAATAGTTCATATAATAGTAGGACATTTCATATAATTAGTTATTCTCAAAAATTACCCCTAAGGTTTCGAATAATCTTATAAAATAGGCAAAAGATCAACTGATCATATAAAATGCAAAAACATTTTTTCATACTAGTTATTTTATTAAAATTGCTCTCCCGTTTTCATATTCATTTTGATGCGCCTTCAGGAACACTAAGACTAACTAAGGAAGGCGATCCTCCTCCTACAATGTACAAACAATATAAGTGTTGTGCTTTGTTGACAAGAATTTTTTGAAATGTGGTAAATTTCCTACAATTCATGAAAAGAGTTTAGACATTTCGCTTATAGCAGATGGCTCGTCATCATGTATTTTATCGTATTTATCGAAGTATCGTTGTCTGTTTCTCTGTTTTCCTATAACATTCTTCCTTCCATTTTTTGTCTATAATTTTTTTAAAATTCACATGAATGCATTTTCGCACCTTAAGCTTGTAATCTCGTGTTGGTTTATTGATGTGGACAATTTTGTTTCATGTAGCATTTGAATACTTTGTGGGCATTAAAAGGTTACAAACATTTCCATTTGCAAAGTCCAGACAACAAGGCATAGAAGATTATCCCATCTTAGAAATCCTGAAATGCGCATTCTACCTTGACTTGGAGTTTGGGGCTACCGCCAAAAACTCAGGAAACTCATGTAGGTAGTATCCATTACATATTATGTGAAATACTTCTTTACAGTTAGTAAGGAATAGTTTTATACTTCTTTGGTAATGGTGTAACTTTGAAAAAGATGTATAAACACATCAATACAAAAGAAATAATAAATAGTTGCCTTTATTTGTAATAGTTATTTATTTTTAGCACTTTCCTCCGAAGGAAAGTAGCTATTGAGGTTGCACTCATGATGATTTTTGGAAAATGTCTTCGAATCTTTATCGATCCTTCCTAGTAGACACCGAAAATGACCTCCGTTCAAATTTATATATATATATATATATATATATATATATATATATATATATATATATATATATATATATATATACAGGGTGTCCCGTAAATGTCTAGTCATATTGTGAGGGGTAATAGAGGACCCTTAGGGGAACAAAAAATGTTCTATGACGATTTCCCGAATTCTCGTCCATAAGGGAGAAAACGTCGTTTTATTGTTTTTTCGAGACAAACGTACTTTTTTGAAGAATAATCGTTGTAGTTCCGTCCCAGGTGGTACTACTAAAATGGGTGTGAAACCAATCGAAAGCTGCGTAAATTTACTATAAGACTAGTTGAGAGTAAACGTAAAAATGAATGAATGTAAGTATGTATATCTTATCAAAAGAAGGCAATTCTAAATTTCCTGACATTTTATTGATATTTCTTTCCAGCGTTACTCCTCAATAAGCAGGATCTAAGATTTCCGGGTTTCAGAAAAACTTTCTCATTTAACCAGCTTTCCATTCATGTGTCACAACCCTGTGTTATTGAAGTATTAGAACGATTTAAGAACAAGAGTTTTAAAAAAAAAACATGGATCTGTGAAAAGAAAATTATATTTTTTTCTTCAATTTATTCAAAAAGCTGAAGGGAAATATTTTTTTTGTAAATGTTTACATAAATATTAAGTAAATATTTACTTAAAAGAATAAAAAAAATTACTTCCACGGATATAAAAAAAATCTTAAAACAGTAAATAAATAAAATACACATTTATTTTGAATTTATTAATTCGGGTAACTAATACTGGGTCCAGGAGGCGGCTATTAAGGAACCCCAACCATACATTAACCTCAAAAAAATTACTATTTTTACCTATATCACGCATTTGAACACATTTTTACAGAACTATGTACATATTATTTATGAGGGATAGAATTTTTAATTACCACAACAAAAACGCATGGGCTCAGAATCCCAGTGAGTTTCACAAGCGTAGCCATCAGTATTAATTTAAGGTAAAGCATTTGTTTTCTAAATATAAGTACCTGTAAAAATGTGTTCAAATGCGTAATCTAGGTAAAAATAATAATTTTTGAGGTTAATGTATGGTTGGGGTTCCTTAATGGCCGCCTCCTGGACCCAGTATTAGTTACCTGAATTAACAAATTCAAAATAAATGTGTATTTTATTTATTTACTGTTTTAGGAATTTTTTTTATATTCGTGGAAGTAATTTTTTTTATTGTTTTAAGTAAATATTTACTTAATAATTATGTAAACATTTATAAAAATAAATATTTATCTTCAGCTTATTGAATAAACCGAAGAAAAAAATATAATTTTCTTTACACAGATCCATGTTTTTTTTTAAACATTTGTTCTTAAACCGTTCAAATGCTTCAATAACACAGGGTTGTGATACATGAATGGAAAGCTGGTTAAATGAGGAAGTTTTTCTGAAACCCGGAAATCTCAGATCCTGCCCATTGAGGAGTAACGCTGGTAAGAAATATCAAGAAAATGTCAGGAAATTTAGAATAGCTATGTTTTGGTAAGATATACATACTTACATTCATTCATTTTTACGTTTACTCTAAACTAGTCTTATAGTAAATTTACTCAGCTTTCGATTGGTTTCACACCCTTTCTAGTAGAACCACCTGAGACAGAGCTACAACGATTATTCTTCTAACAACCACGTGTGTCTCGAAAAAACAATAAAACGACGTTTTCTCCCTTACGGGCGAGAATTCGGGAAATCGTCATAGAACATTTTTTGTTCCCCTAACGGTCCTCTATCACCCCTCACAATATGACTAGACATTTACGGGACACCCTGTATATATATAAATATATATATATTAATGCGTTTCGTTCTTTTAGGCTTAGGGTCGGGAAAAAGTAGTACTTCCTTGTGTCACACCACTTTATTTTTTCCTGCCCTACATGTTTCGTGCTTAATTCATTCGCACCTCATCAGGGGCACTTCTTGCTAAGAAGTCCTCTCGTCTCCTCATGTACCTTCTACGGAGGCAGAGGTAATAAAAAAATAATAAAAAAATAAAAAAAAAAAAATAAAGTGGCGTGACACAAGGAAGTACTACTTTTTCCCGACCCTAAGCCTAAAAGAACGAACCGCATTAAGAAATATTTTGGGTCATCCACAAGAATAATATATATATATATATATATATATATATATATATATATATATATATATATATATATATATATATATATATATTTGAACGGAGGTCATTTTCGGTGTCTACTAGGTAGGATCGATAAAGATTCGAAGAAATTTTCCAAAAATCATTTTATATATATATATAAATATATATATATATATATATATATATATATATATATATATATATATATATATGTATGTATATGTATAAAAATACTACTTTGAATTTAGTATTCTTTCAAACGATTTAACGAGTTCGTTAACCAACAAAATCGGTCCCTGTGGAGGGGGGGGGGTTTACTCCGGAGCCATAGTGGTTATTTGGTTATAAATAGGAATTTGTCTACAAAATGGCGATATTTTTCAGTTTTTTGCGTTTTACGCGCAAACGGTGCGTCGGATCAAAAGATGTCTCGGGATAAATTAGTCTTAAAATTAAATTTTCTATCATAATTCGCCATAAAAAATACCTACCGCCATTAGAAAATCAAGAGTTAGATGCGCTGGAGAATGTTACAAAGTCAACTAAACCTTTAAAAGTAACCTCATGCAACATAACTAAGACGTACCAAGTTTCATTTCGAAATTCCAACAACTCTAGGAGGAAAGGGGGGGTGGACACATATACTGGGACACCCTGTATATGTATGTATGTATATATATATATATATATATATATATATATATATATATATATATCACATGTGTTATAACCTCGAGTAGAAAAAACATAAAATTTTTCAGCTCTTAAAAATGACTGATATTCCGAGCAATTCTAGAATATCAACTAATGAAAATACATCTTACAATGGAAGAAAGAAGGATTCAACAAGAAATTGGTTCGATTTAACTACAGATCATAATAACCAAAATACTATTCCCCGATTTATGACAATTAAAATTCTCGACAGTGACAAAACATTCAATACAATTAGCCCTTTTATTATTTTCCGATGGATTTCTTCCGTAGGAAAGAACATAAAAGTCAATAAATGTCAGAAAGATGGATCACTTACAGTGAGTTCAGATAATACAAATACGTGCACGAAAATACTAGCTTTGACGAACTTTGATAAATATAAAATTTCGGTTTTACCGCACAAGACACTGAATACCTCAAAAGGAATCTTTCGTTGTCCTGACATTGAATGGATGCAAGACGAGGAATTACTAACGGAACTCAACGACCAGAATGTCACACACCTACGTCGTATAGTACCCAAGTCAGGAAGAACCGTTTTCGTAGCAACATTCCTAGCCTCGTACCTACCTGAAAAAATTCGTTTAGGATACCTGTCTATCCCAATAAGCCCATACATTCCCCGGCCTATTCGTTGCTATAAATGTCATCGGCTGAACCACACTGTCTCGTTTTGCAAGAAAATGAACGCAGTTTGTGGTATGTGTTCGAAGGATAAGCACGATGGCCCTTGTGAGGAAATTAGGTGCTGTAATTGTGGCCAAGATCACTTTGCATGGGACAAGAAATGCGAGGTACTCCAGAAAGAAGCTTCAATTGTTAAAAAGATGACGTTAGAAAAAATATCCTACAGCGAAGCTAGGAGAAGACTGGGAGCAAAACATCAACAATCTTACGCACAAAAGGCGAATATGACGAGCGAAAATAGTTTAATAATGAGGTTATCTGAACTCATAATTAAACTAGAAATGCTCTTGCAACCCCCAAAGCCAGCCACAACACCCCCGCTGAAAATTAACCGAAAAGAAAAATCTAAAACACCATCAGAACCCATGAAACATCTGAAAACAGAAACCACCCTGGATAAAATCAATTCGACCCTCAAAACACTGGAACAAGAATTAGCTCCTGCAGAAAACAAAATAAAATCTGGAAATAATAGGTCTCAAGAAAACTCTGCTAAAGGAAAAGACACGGGTATAAAGACACCTTCTTCAACAAGGAAGCTTAGAAAAGGAGAGTCCAACAAAGCAACAACGAAAACATAACTTATTTAGATCACATCTTTACTTACTTACACCTCACTACTGGACTTTACACTTAATAGTATATATATCTTTTTTTCTAGATTGCTATGTCAGTACTTCAGTGGAATATTAACGGCACCCAAAGGCATTATGCTGATCTAAAGTTCTTGTTGCAAGACAATTCAAAGACTTTTAACATAATTGCATTACAGGAAACACACACCGCTCCAGGTAAGCAAATCTCCATATACGGGTATAAATCCTATTCTAAGGACTATCTCTTGGGGGGTAAGGCTTGTGGTGGTGTCTGTATCTATGTGAAGGACTGTATCTACAGTGAACCTGTCAGGCTATTGACTACAGTCCAAGCAGTTGCTGTTACTGTTTACATGCCGTTCAAAGTTACTGTCTGTTCGATTTATCTCCCACCAGGAGAACCAATTGACAGTCATGCGCTCCAGGATATGGTTATGCAGCTCCCACCACCTCTTCTTTTGGTAGGAGATCTGAATGCAGAAAACGCAATTTGGGGAGCACAATTTACGAACACAAGAGGCAAACTTATAGAAAAACTCTTCGAAAATCATAGCCTCATCCCGCTCAACACGAACTCACCAACACATTTATGCCACCGTACAGGTACATACAGCAATATTGATGTATCTGCTTGCTCTTCAACATTATTTACTCGCTTTACATGGGAACCGAGCCCAGATCCACACGGTAGTGATCACTTCCCTATCGTAATAACCCCAGCCGTAGCACCAATAAATTTTAGAACAACTCCAAGGTACAATGTCAAAAACGCTGACTGGTATAAATTTCAAAATCATTTTCTAGACCTTATAAAACAAATTGAAAACTTCGAAAATTTTTCATCAGTTATACAAGAAGCAGCAGATGCATCAATGAACAAAACACCAAGCACATACAAAAAACACCCAGTTCCCTGGTGGAACGATGAATGTAAACAGGCAGTAACTGATAGGAAAAAGGCCCTCCGGTTATTTAATACTAATCCTTGTCAGGAATATTTCATGGATTATAAACGTAAGAAAGCAAAATCCCAATATATAATCCGGCAAAGTAAGAAGGAATGCTGGGCAAATTTTGTAAGCTCCATTAACAGGAATACCCCTCCGAGCAAAATATGGTCCATGATCAACTTAATTATTCATAAGAAATATAAACCCCCAATTTCGGCCCTAAAGGAAAACAATATCGTAATTACTAATCCCCAAATTATCTGTAACATATTTGGCCAACAATTTAGTTTTATATCAAGCAATGAAAGACTACCAGTAGATTCACAACAGCTCAAAATTAATTTCGAAAGTACTCCTCTTCTCATAACCCCAAAATTTAAACATCCCTTGAATGAACCCTTGACATTGCAAGAGCTGAATCAGGTACTTTCCCAAGTAAAATGCACTTCACCAGGGAAAGATGGTATTTGCTATAAAATGCTTAAATATCTTCCAAATGCTGGAAAGTCTGTCTTGCTAAAACTGTATAATAATGCTTTCGAAACTAGCAATTATCCACCAGCATGGAATGAGGCAATTATTATACCAATCCAAAAGCCCAACAAAGATGCATCATCAGCTGATAATTATAGACCGATAGCTCTGACAAGCTGTACATTTAAGATTTTCGAAAGAATATTGAATAAGAGGCTACTATGGTTCCTCGAACAGAATCAACTCCTTTCAGAGTATCAATGTGGCTTCAGATGGAATCACTCGACTATAGACCACATAGTTACTTTAGAAAGTGAAATATTAGACTCGTTCATTAATAAGGAATCTGTTCTAGCCGTCTCTTTCGATATAGAAAAAGCTTATGATACAGTTTGGCGCCGAACTATCCTTTCTAGACTAACCGAATGGAATATTCAAGGAAATTTCTTTAATTTTGTACTAAATTTCCTTTCGAATAGAACATTTCGTGTAAAAATCGGGACCACATTATCCAACATATTCCGACAAGAAAACGGGGTGCCTCAAGGCAGTGTTATAAGTACTACGCTTTTTAAAATAGCTATGGACACCATCCGTGGGCATATTACCCCACCAGTCAAATATTGCCTGTATGTGGATGATTTGCTCATCTATATCCGAACAAAAAATGTAGAAAATGACTCTCAGCTAGTGCAAAAGACAATAGAAAACCTTGAGACCTGGAGCGTTACTAACGGACTCCACTTTTCAACACAAAAAACACAATGTATACTGTTTACTAAAAAGAGACAGAGACCAAATATTCATCTAACTTTAAGAAATACTCTAATCACACTCACTAACCAAATTAAATTTTTAGGACTTATTTTTGACTCGAAGCTTACCTGGGTTCCCCACTTAAAGAGTCTCGTTGATAGATGTAAAAAATCTTTACATCTTTTGATGATTCTATGCAATACCAAGTGGGGTGCAGACAGAAGTGTAATGCTGACACTATACCGTGCATATACCAGGTCCCTTCTGGACTACGGAAGTGTTGTGTATTCATCTGCCAAGCCCAGCGTTCTTAAGATGCTAGACTCGATACAGAATACAGGTTTACGCATTGCAACTGGAGCTTTTAGATCAAGCCCAGCCAACAGCCTGCACGTGGAGTGTGGAGAACCTCCACTGGAGTTCAGACGTATGCTCAACTGCTTAAAATTTGCATTAAAAGCCACATACATGAACTGCGCTTGCGTTCCTAGATATGTTGACGAAATAATGCTACGCAAATATCAGACGCAACCATCTAGACAACGGCCATTATTTGTAAGATGCATCATTTATGCACAAAATACCACTGTATACCGAAATGAAGTATACGCAAGACGTTCACCAACTTACATACCATGGACTATACGAAATTTAAAACTTGACATAGGACTAACAAAATTTAAAAAATCAAACCCCTTATCTACACTTACGTACAAACACATCTTCAAAGCACACCTTGAACAAAACAAAGATACATTATTCATTTTCACGGACGGGTCTAAGACTTCACAAGGCACTGGCGCAGCAGCTGTGATTGATAATAATATTGTTAGTATTAAATTGCCAAGAATCACCAGCAGCTATTCAGCGGAACTACATGCCATCTTGCTTGCCTTAGACAATATACAGGACGTAACACAGACTAAGATAACAATTTGTACTGACTCACTTAGCGCAATACTAGGACTACAGAACCCGTACAACCTGAACCCACTTAACATACAAATACTAGAACAGATTTACCGGACAAATAAACGGATAACAATATATTGGCTCCCAGGACATGAGGACATAGAACAAAATACAAAAGTTGACAAAATTGCTAAAAATGCAACAAGACAACATTACCTGGACGTATACAATACTACATACCAAGACATGCAAGCAGAAGCCAAAAAGACCATCAGGGAAAAGTGGCAAAAATCTTGGCACGCGATTACGGACAACAAACTAAGAGAAATTAAACAAACAGTCGAAGAATGGCCTTCAAGCATAAGGCAAACTAGAAGAGAAGAAGTTGTCTTATGCCGCTTAAGAATAGGTCATTCCCGGCTGACACACTTACATCTCATGACGAGACAGGACAGTCCGACATGCGAAGTATGTAACACTCCACTGACAATAAAACACATATTGACAGAATGTTTACTCAGACAGAACTATGACTTACCGGACAACATGACTGAGTTACTCTCTGATGGGAGCCAATATATAGACAAAATTTACAATTACTTGAAATACAGAAACTTATTTGACCGAATATGACGACAATATAATAATAATTAATTCTTCATATTAACTATCTGAAATTGAGTAATATATCCTATTAAGATTTATACAATAATATACTACTCGAACTCACTGACTACATGTAAAACTCAATTTTAACATAAACAGTACAGATACACTTTACAACTTATTACTTCATCACGACTGATTTTATTATTTTTTTTTTTTTTTATTTTTTTTTTATTTTATTTCCTTTAAAGAACATTTTAATTGTGTTATCGCCTTTCAGCGTTAAACAATAAATAAATAAATAAATAAATAAAATATATATATATATATATATATATATATATATATATATATATATAAATTTCTTTTTTTTATGTTAACTAAGTTATAACAACTGTAATTTCAACCTGTATATTTGAGTAGCTATGAAATAGCAATGAATTTTGAAAATGATTCTTTTTGCGCCTATTTAGCAATGCGTAAACTTGAATAATTCATCCAAATTGTTTGTGAACTTTTTACTTTTAATAGCTATTTTTAAGTTGTTTTAAAACGCTTTATCTATGTCCAGTACAGGACAAAATGTTGCAGTTCTATTTATAGTTGAAATCTAGGCCTACTCTTTTTAAATGTCTATTATTATGGTTAACGCATAGTTAATGATAAAGAGGTTCAAGTCAATTATAAATAACTTCCAATGCCAAGAAATCAACAAATTAGCTTTCATGTTGTGACGGGAAAATGCCATTCTCTTCCAGACCAAATCCTCTTTCGCAATAAATGATGTTCTTATAATTTGTTGTACAAAAGTCAGCTGTGCGCGAATGTAAAGTGAACACGTTTATAGTTTACTGAAGAGAAATTACTATTTTTTTTCAAGAAAGTGAAGAGTTAAGTGAAGCTATTGTGACGGAAACAATCGATTAATTACCCAAAGTTAGTGAGTAACAATTTTTATCAAGAAGTAAGGCCATTTTACTTAAAGAATAAACGTTATGGAATCAGTAGTGAACATAACCTCTAAGGTGGAATTATTGAAGGACAATCCTTTATGTCCCAGTGATTGTGCTATAGTTTTATACACTGTGAAAGGCATAAAACAGCAAGAATATTTGTTACATTTGGCTGATATAGTTGGTGCTAAAAATATTAAATTTGCTTCCTATATTTCAGGAGGCAGGTTTTGTATACATTTAAATAGTAAGAATGAGGTAAATAAATTAGTAAATGAGCATCGGAATATAAGAATTCGAGGCCATAATATTTTATTAAGACGTTTTTTAGAGCCATCTAAAAGAATTGTTGTATCTAATGTTTTTCCTTCAATCTCTAATGAAGCGATTGAAGATGCTATAAAGAGACTTGGGGTAGAAATAGTTTCACCCATTCAATGTTTAAGAGCTGGCCTTCATGATCCGAGGTTATCACATATACTCAGTCATAGGAGACAGCTGTGTATAAATCCTGAAAGCATTGAAAAGCTACCTTCTTCACTGGTTATAGACGTTGAAGGGAAGCCTTGGAAAGTATTCCTGCAGACTGAAAATATCAGCTGTTTTATATGCAAAGGCCACCATTTGGCTGTCGGGTGTCCTAACGCTCCTAAAAATCAAAAAGATTTTTCGACCGAAAATTTTTCTCCACCTGAAGAGTTCATACAGGGAAATGCTATCATATCAAACAGCTGTTCACTGGCTCAAGAAACAGATGAAGTTTTTCCTTTTTCTCACAGTACTCAAGGAGCCTCAACATCTTTCACAAACCCTTTTTCTGTTACTGCTGAACAAAACTCATCTAAAGAAAACCAACGCCATGATTTTCCTACATACACAATAGAAGAGAATTTAGAAGAAAAAGAAAATATTACAGAAGATATAGGGGAAGAACGTGAAAATACCAGTATGTGCCAATTATTGAGCGCAGCAGAAATAGTGTTGCAAAGGTTTGAACATCTAGAAAAGCTTGCTTTGTTAAAGTTCCCCGGTACTGATAATCACAGTGGCTCTGAACTTGACCTTGAACAAGACACAGCTCCTCCTCGCCTAGAAGATACCAAGCTAGTAGTGACAACAGAAAGTGCGGTACTTGAGGCTAGGACACTAGAGTTTGACCAGAGATCAGAATCTTCTAAGGAAGGAAAAAGCAAATTTGCGAAAGGAAACCTTCACAAATCTTCTAGAAACACTGGGAATGTTAAGAAAAAGTAGATGGCTTTTTCAGAAAAAACATTTTTCTATTTTTTTTCAATGTTCCTTTTTTTTCTTTTCTTTTTCTTCTTTTTTTTCTTTTGATATCTTCTGTTTTTAATGTTGACTTTAGGTTCTGATGTGTCAAAATCATAGCTGTGAATATTATATACAGACAAGTGTTAATTTCCTTTTGTATTCTTTAATGTTTTATTCAATTTTTTCTTGTATTTCATTTTTTGATTGCTTAAGAGCTTATAGTCTTAGTTACGGAGCTCTTAAATTCAATGAATAAATAAATAATTTGTTGTACTGTGCTCTCTGCTCGCTTTTAATTGCATTGCCACCAAATCTATGAAAAAATTACACAACGCTGGTATTATATTATTCTTCGGAACATTGTCATGTAACGTACAAATCCACAAAATCGTAAGCACTACGTCCCGAATGCCTACTCTGACATCAATGGCTTATACGTGTAAACAAACAAACAAGCAAACAAATATACCTGGACGTCTGGATTACGGCAAAATGAACAAAACGCAAATCCTCCCATAGAAAATAGGCAAATCGGACCCTTGGGTTTGTGTGGAGCCAGTGGACACGAGACCCCCGCACCCAGGAAGCGCAGCCAGACCCCCCGGAGCCTTCGATGAAAGATCTCCAAGGTGGGAGTGACGACTGTTGGCCTAAATACCCAGCGGGGCGTCGCCATTCATGTACCAGGTGAGGGGTGTCCACGGGGGCGCAACACTGAAACCTAACTCACAATTCTCTTATTGGGAAAACGAGGATTGGTGACCGTTCTCAGGGAACGTTCCTATAATCCCAGACGGTTATTTTTCGCCAAACAATCCTTGAATATAATAAGGCCGTCTGAAAGGAGCTGGATAATTTGTGCACATTCCTTAGAGAGTTAACAGCTGCTATAAATCCAAAACGTTTTTAGTACTTTCCGAAGAAGTACAGCTATTACACTCATGAATACATTTTTGAAAAATGTATTCAAATCTTAATCGATCCTACCTAGTAGATACCGAAAATGGCCCCCGCTAAAATATATATAGATCTATGTATAGATGTATATGTCTGTTAACATTTGTTTTTTCACCACTAAACTTAATATATGAGGACCCCAGAGGTCAACGAGTCTAAGAAACAAACTCAAAATTTTCAGGAAAATGGAGTTAAAGTTTAACATATGTGGTAATAGCAAACACTAGAGATTTTTACAGTTCCATCATATTCGACGAATCCTCAGATCGTTAGTTGTTTATTATCGATGATACATATTACGTACATAATCCGGTTTATGATTAATACGCAAACGAATAGGAGAATTCGCACTTGGACCCCTTAATTTCCTTCTGGAATTAATATTACAAAAGAGACAATACTCAAGAGAACACAAGCTAGGTGGCAACAACTGTCAAGAAAATCACATGCATCTCTTTACCACACACAACTTTACGGTGTTCACAACCCATTCCTGTATCTAACTCATTTTTTTCAAAAATGTCACTTATACCCCTTGACTTTTAAGACCCTCATATCGTCGATACAAATGCGAAGTATGTAATGTGAAAAAGTCTCATTTTTCATATTCAATCCATACTGATTGCTGTTGGACTGATGGACGGAAAAATCTCGAATCTAAGTTCACTCATTGAAAGGGGAGAGTCAAAAGGCCGAATCTGCCAACTATTTGACTGTCCAAAAGGAAAGTAATGAATACAAATTTTTCCACTCTGAAAAGTAGTAATTTTCACATTCGATGCTTTACATTGTAACGACGATACATCATTCCTATAGCAAACGATAGAACGAGTTTGTAACCAGTAAAATCTGTCCATCCGGAGGGCGGAATTTACTTGGGCCCAAACTACTATACTCACTGCAATTTTTGTTATATTGCAACGAAACGCAGTATAAGACATAAGTGGGACCGGGTTCTTAGGTTTCCACCTTTTCCCCCTTTCTCCTAAACATGATAATGATCGGTTACTTATATGATTCATGGGCATATAAAAGGGGGGGCTGAGGGCGCTGCAGCCCCCCCCCCCCCCCCCCCCGAAATTTTTATTTGATCGGTAAAAATTTTATAAAACCCTTAAAAATAAATTAAATAAGATCATTTAGTTCATAAAAAATATTCTATTTTGAGTATAATAGCGTTTTAGTTGGTTAATCTAAATAGTTATTATTCTATACACCGGAAATGGTCTCAGCCCCCCCCGAAATTTTCCCAGCCCCCCCCGAAATTTTCCCAGCCCCCTCCGAAATCATTTCCTATATAAGCCCATGATATGATTCGTGCCTTATTCCATGATTTAATTATTTTGTTTTTAACGTAGTTAAGTACCTTTCTATAGGCAGTGAAATTCTTGCTGATGTCCCTTAGAATTTGGAACTCTTTGAGCAGAGAAACTTGAAAATTTCCATTACATATTTATTTTAATTGTTTTTGTTTCTTATTTATTGTTTTATTAATTTATATTTTATTTAATAATTTAATTTATTTTTTTAAATTGCTTTATTTATAAAATGTCTTTTTTTTATTTTAAATCTTAAATAAATATTTTGTTAAATATTTGGACTACTTATTCTTTTTTTTTTCTTCTAAATAACTTATTTTTTCGTTTTATTTTTATTTCCTCCTATTTTGTTTCCTTCTCGATATACTAGTCTATAAAATAATATTATTTGTTGTTTATTTTTATGTCACTATGATAAAGATATAGTAATAGTAATCATAATTGCACCAATAATCACATTTTTAAAGCACAAGGTTGAACATTTTCCTTGTTCAGTGTTCTGAACAATTCTATTTTTTTGAACAGTCTTTCCAACAAATACAACAGAACTGCTTTATGAAGGAATTATAATCTTCATTGTATATGAGTAAATAAGTAGGTATTAGCCTAATACCGAAAGTATTTACAAAGTTAGTAATGTCAATCATTACTACAGACTGTCAATGATTGACGACTAACGGATAGATTGATGACTAATTTCACATGTGAGTAATGATAAATATGATTTATGACGAGAATAGGTTAATCATGAATAATAATGATAATATTTCATCCCATGATTGATTTGTCAATCATTTAGTTTATTTGTGTCCTACTCTGGTTTGAAGAAACGTTCTTTCGTGTTTCTTCAAATGCGCCATAAATTC